>CM033649.1:20311853-20423091 GCA_019512145.1 Engystomops pustulosus | reverse complement strand
AGATAACACTGACCCATCATTACATCACTACTGACAATAGATGATGTCACAGCTTATCTCCTCCTCCTTCCTGTACAATGACCTCTATATAGATAACACTGACCCATCATTACATTTCTATATAAATTATAATCAGTAAATCAGCTTCTGTTTATTGTGTTATTTGGCTCTAAAGCTCCTTAAAAATGGATGTAAAACACTGATGTATTTTATTTAACTTGACTGTGCATAAATATCTTTATTGAAATAAAAATTTACCTGTTTGTGTATAACTATTTCTTCATAACACATTGCAGGCAAAGCACAGACACCTAACCCACCACCAGGTAAAGGTAGTTTATTATTATCATAAATTTATTTCAGACATTAAAAAATTATGAAACAAAGTAAAGCATGGGAGTGTTTGGGGCCATCAACACAAATTGCGGAAAGCAAATAATTTGACGGCAGCTTTTGTCATCATATGTCTGCAGCTCTTCCTGCTTTGTAGAGATCAATTTTCAGTAGTCATTTAGTGATAATCACAAACACAAATATTTTAGGTTGAGTTGCAAGAATATGATACAATTTTTTATTACTTAGCATCTTCTCCATTAACATATTCAATTAAACAATAGTCTTTACCTGTATTCAATCAATTATTTCTAATTAATTGCAGACAAAGTGCAGACATCAAGACCACAACAAGGTAAGGATCGTTATATATCTTTGTTTTGAAATTACCTTTCTATCATAAAGACATCATTACATCACTTCATACAATAGATGATGTCACAGCTTATCTCCTCTCCCTACCTGTACAATGACCTCTATATAGATAACACTGACCCATCATTACATCACTACTGACAATAGATGATGTCACAGCTCATCTCCTCTCCCTCCCTGTACAATGACCTCTATATAGATAACACTGACCCATCATTATATCACTACTGACAATAGATGATGTCACAGCTTATCTCCTCTCCCTACCTGTACAAAGACCTCTATATAGATAACACTGACCCATCATTACATAGCTACTGACAATAGATGATGTCTCAGCTTATACCCGCATCCTCCTTGTACAATGACCTCTATATAGATAACACTGACCCATCATTACATCACTTATCCCTCCTCCTCCCCGTACAATGACCTATATATAGATAACACTGACCCATCATTACCTCACTACTGATAATAGATGATTGTCACAGCTTATCTCGCCCCTCCCTGTACAATGACCTTTATATAGATACACTGAGCCATCATTACACATCACTACTGACAATAGATGATGTCACAGCTTATCTCCTCCCCCCCTATACAAGGACCTATATATAACACTGACCCCTCATACATCACTACTGGCAATAGATTGATGTCACAGCTTATCTCATCCCCCTCCTGTACAATGACCTCTATATAGATAACACTGACCCATATTACCATCACTACGACAAAGATGATGTCCAGCTTATCTCATCCCCCTACCTGTAAAAGGACCTCTATATAGATAACACTGACCCATCATACCTCACTACTGACAATAGATGATGTCACAGCTTATCTCCACCCCCTCCCTGTACAATGACCTCTATATAGATAACACTGACCCATATACATTCACTACGCAAAAGATGATTGTCACAGCATATATCTCCGCCCTCCCTTGGTACATGACCTATATAGATAACACTGACCCGATCATTACATCACTACTGACAATAGATGATGTCAGGCAGCTTATGCCTCCCCCTCCCTGTCAATGACCTCTATATAGATAACACTGACCCATATTACATCATACTATGACAATAGATTATGTACGCATATCCTCCTCGCCTCCCTGTACAAGATCTCTATATAGATAACACTGACCCATCATTACATCACTACTGACAATAGATGATGTCACAGACTTCTCTCCTCCCCCACCTTGTACAATGACCTCTTATAGTAACACTGACCCATTATTACATCACTACTGACATAGATATGTCACAGCTTATCTCCCCCCTCCCTGTACAATGACTCTACTAAAGATATAACACTGACCCATCATTACATCACTACTGACAATAGATGATGTCACAGCTTTCTCCCTCCTCCTCCTGTACAATGACCTCTATAGAATAACACTGTCCCCATCATTACATCACTACTGACAATAAGATGATTGTTCAAGCTTATCTCCTCCCCCTCCCTGTACAATGACTCTATATAGATAACACTGACCCATCATACATCACTACTGACAATAGATTATGTCAAGCTTATCTCCTCGCCTCCCTTGTACAATGCTCTATATAAGATAACACTGACCCATCATTACATCATACTGACAATAGATGATGTCCACAGCTTATCTACTCCCCACCTTGTACAATGACCTCTATATAGGTAACACTGACCCATTATTACATCACTACTGACAATAGATGATGTCACAGCTTATCTCCTCCCCCTCCCTGCACAATGACTCTATAAAGATAACACTGACCCATCATTACATCACTACTGACATAGATGATGTCACAGCTTATCTCCTCCTCCTTCCTGTACAATGACCTCTATAAGATAACATGGACCCTCATACATTTCTATATAAATTATACTCAGTAAATCAGTACTCTGTTTATTGTGTTATGATTGGGCTCTAAAGCTCCTTAAAAATGCGATGTAAACACTGATGTATTTTATGTTAACTTGACTGTGCTAAATATCTTTATGGAAATAAAAATCTGTACTGTGTGTGTAAACTATTTCTTCATCAACACATTGCAGGCAAAGCAAGACACCTAACCACCACCGGTAAGGTATTAGTTATTATTATCATAATTTTTTTCAGACATTAAAATTATGAACAAAGTAAAGCATGTGAAGTGGTTTGGGGCCATCACACACAATTGCGGAAGCAAATAATTTGCGGCAGCTTTGTCATCATAGTCTGCAGCTCTTCCTGCTTTGTAGAGATCAATTTTCAGTAGTCATTAGTGATAATCACAAACACAAATTTTTTTAGGTTGAGTTGCAAGAATATGATACAATTTTGTTATTACCTTAGCATCTTCTCCATAACATATTCAATTAAAGCTCATAGTCTTACCTGTTTATATCAATCATTATTTCTAATTATTGTCAGACAAAGTGTGCAGACATCAGAACCACAAAATGGTAACGGACGTTATAGTATCTTTGTTTTGAAATTACCTTCTCATCATAACGACAGTCATTACATCCACTTCATCACAATAGAGATGTCCATCAGTTATCTCCTCTCCCTACTGTACAATGACCCCTATATATGATAAAACTGACGCATTCATTACAGTCACTACTGACAATAGATGATTGTCCAGCTCATCTCTCTCCTCCCTGTACAATGACCTCTAATATAGTAACACTGACCTCAGTTCACACTATGACAATAGATGATGTCACGCTATCTCCTCTTCCCTACGTACAAAGACCTCTATACTAGATAACGACTGACCCATCCATTACATAGCTACTGACAATAGATGATGTCTCAGCTTATACCCCAGCTCTCCGTTGGACAAAATGACCCTCATATAGATACACTGACCCATCTTCATCACTACCGACCAATAGATGATGTCACACTGTATCTCCTACCCCTCCCTGTACAATGACTCTATATAGATACACATGACCCATCTTACATCACTATGCCATAGTTGATGTCACAGCTGTATCTCCTACCCCGCCCTGTACATGCCTCTATACTAGATAACATCTGGACACAATATAAAGCAATTCACTACTTGACAAGAGATAAGTCCAGCTCATTATTTCTCCCTCGCTGTACATGACCCCCTCGATATGAAGATAAACAATGAACCATCATTTACATCACTATCTGAACAATAGATGATTTGTAACAGCTGTTCTCATCCTCTCCCTTGTACAATGAAATATATTAGATAACACTAACCATACTACATGGAATACTGTGATAATCGATGAGTCACAGCTTATCTCCTCCCCATCCCAGGACAAGACCTTTATATAGATAACACTGACATCATTACATCACGACTACAATAGATGATGTCCACGTTTCTCCTCCCCTCCCTATACAATGACCTCTCATATATAAACCACATGGACCATCATTTACATCACTACTAGGCAAGATGATGATCACAGATTATCTCCTCCCCCTCCCTTGTACAATGACCTCTATATAGATAACCGGACCATTATTACCTCACTACTGACAAAGATGATTGTCACAGCTTACTCCTCCCCCTCCCCTTGTACAATGACATCTAATAGATACAACTGGACCCATAATTTACATCAATACTTGACAACAATGATTAATTGTCACAGCTTATCTCCTCTCCTCCCTGTACAATGACATCTATATCGATAACACTGACCAAATCATTAATTACTACTGATAAAGACGAGTAACAGCTATTCCGCCCCTCCCTGTTTACAATGACCCTTTATCTAGATACACTTAGCCCGATAATTACATCACTACTGACAATAGATGAGTCACAGCTTATTCCTCCTCCCCTCCATATACAATGACCCCTCTATATATTAACAATGACCCATCATTACATCATACTGGCATAGATGATGGTCACAGGCTTATCTATATACACCTACCCGTTACATACCTAGATATAGATAACACTGACCTCCATTACATCACTATGACAAAGATGATGGCACAGCTTATCTCGCCCCCCCTCCCATGTAACAATGTACCTCTCTAATAGATAACACGACCATCATAAGATCACTACTGGAAAAAGATGAACTGTCACCGCGATCTCCCCTCCTCCCTGTACAATGACCCTATTAGATAACACTGACACAGTACATTCATCAAGAAACTAGATATGGCACAGCTATTGTCTCCACCCCCCTCCATGTGGACAATGACCTTCTATATAGACAACCTGAAAGCACTACCATTTAAGCACGACTACGAGACAATAGACTGAGTCACAGCTTAGTCTCCTCCCCCTCATCTAGTACCATGACCAGCTATATACACACTGACCCATCCATTACATCACTAGGCTAATAGATGATGTCACAGCTGTATCTCCTCTCCCTCCTGTAACAATGACCCTTCTATATAGATACGCACTGACCATTCATTACAATCACTACTGACAAAATATGATTCACAGCTATCTCCTCTCCCTCCCCCTGTACAATGACACTCTTATAGAATAACTGACCCATCATACACTCACTACTGACAATAGATGATGTCAGCTTATCGCTCCACCCTCCCCTGATACAATGACTCTATATAGATAACACTGACCCATTCAGTTACATCACTATACTAAATAGATGAGGCTTCACAGCTTTCCCTCCCCATCCCATGTACATGAACCTCTATATAGTATCAACACTGACCCAATCATTACATCACTCTGACAAAGCTGATGTCACAGCTGATCTCCTTCCCTCCCTGTACAATACCTACTAGTAGATAACATGTGACACATCATTACATCACTCACGGACAATAGATTGACTTCCATCAGCTTATCTCCTCCCCCTCCTGTACAATGGGCCTCTATATAGATCACACTGACCCATAATACATCATACTGACATAGATGGCATGTTAACAACAGCTTATCTCCTACTCCCCCCTGTACAATGACCTCTAATGAGTAACAAACAGACCCATATCTGACATCACTACTGGACATAGATGATGTCACGTGCTTTCTCCTCCTCCCTGCACAATTAACCTCTAATACGATAACACCGACCCAATCATATCATCACTACTGCAAAGATTTGAAGTCACATCGCTTTCTCCTCCTCCTCCTGTACAATGACACTTCATAGAACACGGACACCTTCATTACCATTCTATATAATATGAATCAGTTAAATCGAGTTCTGTTTACTCTGGTGTTATGGGCTCTAAAGCGCCTTTATAAAAATGGGATGTGAAAAACAATGAGGTATTTTATTTACCTTGACTGGCATAATATCTTTATTGAAATAAAAAATTTACCTGTTGGGGTACACTATGCTCATAACACATTGCAGGCAAAGAACAGACCCCACCGAACCCACCACCAGGTAAAGGTAGTTTATTATTATATAAATTATTTCAGACATGAAAAAATTATGAAACAAAGTAAAGCATGGGAAGAGTTTGGGCCATCAACACAAATGCGGAAAGCAAATAATTTGACGGCCAGACCTTTTGTCATCATAGTCTGCAGCTCTTCCTGCTTGGTAGAGATCACTTCAGTAGTCATTTAGTGATAATTCACAACACAAAATATTTAGTTGAGTTGGCCAAGAATATGAGGTACAATTTTTTATTACTTAGCATCTGCTTCCATAACATATTCAATTCAACAATAGTCGTACAGTATTCAATTCAAGTATTCTAATTAGTTGCAGGACAAAGTGCAGACATCAAGACCACAACAAGGTAAGGATAGTTATATATCTTTGTTGTGAAATTACTTTCTATCATTAAAGACATCATTACATAAATTCATACAATAGATGATGTCACAGCTTATCTCCTCTCCCTACCTTGTTACCAGACCTCTTATAGATAACAGACCCATCATTACATCACTACTGACAATAGTGATGTAACAGCTTCATTCTCCTCTCCCTCCCTGTACAAGACCTATATATAGTAGATAACACTGACATCAGGATTTCAACTACTGACCATAATGATGTCACAGCTTATCTCCTCCTCCCTACTGTACAAAGCCTCATATAGATAACACTGACCCATCATTACATAGCTACTGACAATAGATGATTGTCTCAGCTTATACCCGCATCCTCTTGTAAAATGACCTTATATATAGATAACACTGACCAAATCATTAATCACTCCGGACAAAGATGATGTCACAGCTTATCTCATAACCCTCCCGGTACAATGACCTCTATAATAACACGATCCCATCATTACATCACTAATGCATAGGTGATGTCACAGCTATATCTACCCCGCCATCTGTACAAATGACCTGTATATAGATAACACTGACCCATTAAATACATCACTACTGACAATAGATATTTGTCAAGCGCATCTTCTCCCCTCGCTTGCTACAATGACCTCTATATAGATAACACTGAACCATCATTAAACACTACTGACACAATAGATGATGTCACAGCTTATATCCTCTCCCTCCTTGTAAAATGACCTATACATAGTAACACTGACCCATCTTACATCATACTGGACAAATAGATATGTACGCTTATCTCCTCTTTCCGGTAGAATGCCCTCCATATAGATACAAATGACCATCATACATCACTACTGCCAAGAGATGATGTGTCACAGCTTATTTCTCCCCCCTTCCTGTACAAACCCACTATATGATAACCATGACCCATCCTACATCAATATGACAATAGATGATGGCACAGATTATCTCCTCTCCTCCTGTACAATGACCTCTATATAGATTACACTGACCCACATACATCATAATTACGATAGATGATGTCACCAGCTTATCTCATCCCCTCCCTGTTATAAGACTCTGTATAGATAACACGACCAGAATACATCAATACGGACAATAGATGATGTCACAGCTTAACCCCCCCATGTGAACCATGACCTCTATGGAGATAACACTGATCAATCATTACATCACTCACCGACAATAGATGATTCCACAGTCTGTCTTCCTCCCACACACTGTATAACGACCTCTAATAAGATAACACGACCCATCATGACATCACTACTGACAATAGAATGATGCAAAGCTTTATAACCCCCTCCTGTAACAATGACCTCTAGGTAGATAACACGACCAATCATTACATCACTACCGACAACATAGATTATGTACAGCCTATTCTCTCCCCCTCCATTGTACGATGACCTCTATATAGTAGATAAAACTGAACCATCATTACATCACTCGACAATAGATGATGTCACAGCTATCTCCTCCCCTCCTATACGATGACCTCTAATAGAAAACACTGACCCATCTACAACCTAATGACAATAGATGATGTCACAGCTATCTCCTCGGCCTCCCTGTATAATGACCCTCTATATTTAGATAACAAGGACCACATTACATCCACTATGGACAATAGCTGATGTACAGTTATCTACTCTCCTCCCTGTACAATTACCTCTAATATAGATAACACCGACCCATCATTACATCACTACTGACATAGATGATGTCACGATTATACCCCCTCCTGTACAATGACCTCTAGTAGATAACACTGACAAGCATACATCACTACCGACAATAGATATGTACAGCTTATCCTCTCCCCCCCCTGACACTACCTCGATATGAGATAACACTGACCCATTCAATACCTCATTACTGACAATAATGATGTCACAGCTTATCTTCTTCCTCCCTGACAAGACCTCTAATAGATAACACTGACCATCATTACACACTACTGACAATAGATGATGTAACAGCTTATCTCCTCTCCCTCCCGCTACAATGACCATATATAGAATTACACGACCCATCATGTACAATCCGTATGACAATAGATGATGTCACAGCTTATCTCCTCCCCGCCAGTAAATGACCTCTATATGATAACATGACCCATCATACATCACATACTGACCAATAGATGATGATCACAAGCTTATCCCCCAACCTGTTAAATGACCCTCTATGAAGATAAAACCTACCCATATTACATCCACTTACGACAATAGATGATTGTCCACGATTATCTTCCTCCCCCCATACAATTACCCTATGTTAGATAAACATGACCCATCAATACATCATACTGGACAATAGCATTGATTCACAGCTTATCATCCTCTCCCCTCCCTAGACATGACACTCTATATAGAACACGAACCATCAGTCATAACTACTGACATAATGAGTTCACAGTATCTCACCGCCTCCCTGTATAATGACTCTCTTATAGATAACCTGAACCCATCATTACATCAACTTACGACAATAGATGATGTCACAGCTTATACTCCTCCTGTTAAGATGACTCTCCATATAGATAACACGCCCATCATACATCACTACTCGACACATAGATGATGTAACCAGCTTATCTCTCCCCCCCTGTATCAATACCCTACTATATAAGATAACACTGACCCATATTACATCACTACTGACAATGAGATGATGTCACAGCTTACTCTCCTCTCCCCCTTGTACAATGCTCTATGTAGATAACACTGACAATCACTAACATCCTACGACGATAGATTGATGTCACAGTTATCTCCTCCCCCTCATGTAGATGACTCGTATTAGATAAACACGAACCATCATTAACACTATGACAATGAGATTGATGTCACAGCTTACTCCCCCACTCCCTCTGTATCAATGACCTCTATGTAGATAACATGATCATTCATTACCATCACTATCCGACAATAGAGTGATGTCACAGATCTACTCCTCTCCCTACCCTGTAAATACCTGCTATATAGTAACACTGACCCACAGTACATCACTTTAAGACAATAGATGGATGTCAGCCAGGCTTATACCCCCCCTTGTCAATGACCTCATGTAGATAAAACTGGACATCATTACATCACCTACCGACAATTAGATTATGTACAGATTATCTCTCCCCTCCATGTACAAGATCCTCTATATAGATAACACTGACCTTCATTACACACTACATGACAATAGATGATGCACAAGCTTTATCTCCTCCAACTCCACGTATAATGACCCTCTCTATAGATAACACGACCATCATACATCAATACTTGACAATAGATGATGTCACAGCTTATCCTCTCTCCGCCCTGTACAATACTACTCTTATAGGAACAATCGACCACATGATAATACATATGACAATGATGAGTCACAAGCTTATACCCCTCCTGTACAATGACCTCCTATTAGCTAGATTACACTTGACCCAATCCATAATCCATACAGACATAGATGATTGTCAAAGCTATCTTCACCTCACCTCCCTGTATAAAACCTCTATAAATAACACTGACCCTCATTAATCACTACGTGACAAAGATGACTGTCACAAGCTTATCTCTCTCCCCCGCCTGGTCAATGACCTCTTATAGATAAAACGACCCATCATTACATCACTAACTGAAATAGATGAGTCAGCTTATCGCCCATCCATCTGTACAATGATTCTATTAGATAAAGCTGACCCATCCGTACATCACTACGTGACAATAGATGATGTCACAGCTTATCTCATCTCCCTCCCTGTACAATGACCTCTATATAGATAACACTGACCCATCATTACATCACTTCTGACAATAGATGATGTCACAGCTTATCTCCTCCCCCTCCCTGTACAATAACCTCTATATAGATAACACTGACCCATCATTACATCACTACTGACAATAGATGACGTCACAGCTTATCTCCTCCCCCTCCCTGTTCAATGACCTCTATATAGATAACACTGACCCATCATTACATCACTACTGACAATAGATGATGTCACAGCTTATCTCCTCCCCCTCCCTGTACAATGACCTCTATTTAGATAACACTGACCCATCATTACATCACTACTGACAATAGATGATGTCACAGCTTATCTCCTCCCCCTCCCTGTACAATGGCCTCTATATAGATAACACTGACCCATCATTACATCACTACTGACAGTAGATGATGTCATGGCTTATCTCCTCCTCCCTGTACAATGACCTCTACATAGATAACACTGACCCATCATTACATCACTACTGACAATAGATGATGTCATAGCTTATCTCCTACTCCTCCCTGTACAATGACCTCTACATAGATAACACTGACCCATCATTACATCTATATAAATTATAATCAGTAAATCAGCTTCTGCTTACTGTGTTATTTGGCTCTAAAGCTCCTGAAAAAGTTTTCACCTGTTTGTGTATAACTATTTCTTTTTAACTCATTGCAGTCAAAGCACAGGTATCTAACCCTCAACAAGGTAAAGGTGGTTTCTTATTATCATAAATTTCTTTCAGACATTAAAACATTATGGTACAAAGTGAAGCATGGAAATCACATATATTTTGAAAGTATCTAAGCCCATATTGCGTAAAGCAAATGGTTTGACTGAAGCTTTTAGCTGCAATATACCTGTAGCTCTTCCTGTTTTGTAAAGATCGATTTTTAGTAGTCATTTAGTGATACTTACAAAAAGGATTATGGATTGAAGATAACGTTGGTACAGAAAGTTAAAAACACCATATTAGAGACTTTGCATTTTCCTTTTTCCTTTACTGAATAAGGATTAAGGGGCAGATTTCTCAAGCTGTCTAAAAGAAAGAATGTTTTTAGATGCCCATGCCAACCAATTACAGCTCCCCTTTAAAATATTCATGAGCACTGGTAAAATGAAAGTTGAGCTGTAATTGGTTGCCATGGCCAACTAAGAACATTCTTACTTTTAGACAGCTTGATAAATCTGCCCTTAAGTGTCTGATTGCTGGCGGTCTGACCACTGGGACCCCAGAAATTGTTAGAAGTAGGAACCTATAGTAAATTATTTTCTGTAAACTGTTCACTTGAATGGCAACTCCAGCAATATTCCAGCCTGAAGCCTTGTATACTGTATATATATGGTGAGAGGCATTGCTGCCGTGATTAGTGTCCAGAATACTCCTACAACTCTGTGACTACAAAATATCTATGTCTACATCCTTACACTACAGCTTCTTTTTCATTTGTCTCTTCTAGGATTTTTTTCCAGATGGGGTTAAGTGATCCACAACCCGAAATCTAAACCGTTTTATGCAAAGATATTACTAGACGAGCGTCTCTATAACTTGCTTCACTGTAATCATTCATCTGTGTACTGTGCATTATCTGATTAAATAAAAGCTTTAAGAAAATCTCCACCGGAATGTTTTATTATCAAATAGATTAAATGTTCAAGTGTCACAAGGAAAACTTACAGTATAAAGAAGCCTACGCCTCGAATTTTCCACATGAGTTGAGATTTTCCCACAAATGTAGCAACAATAGATTTGGTCCTTTGTCATCTTGGTCAATTATACCTGAACTATTTCTAGAAAATCTACTTCCTTGGAAACATATGCCAAGGACTGTAAGCATTTAATGTAATGAATAATACTGTTACCTGCCAAGCCATGATAAATCCCCCCCTATCTCTCCTGCTGTGGACACAGGGAGTGGCACATACACCATGTAGGAAATATCATCCGTCCACTTGAGTAGAAGAACTGCCATGTACTAGACCTAATCACATAAATATCAAGGTATGATTAGGAGGCACTTAGGGGTGTTGTGGAGATAAATAAATTATGCATGGGAACATAAATTATGTCACGTTAAAGGACATCCACCGCCAGGATGAAGGATTGTAAACCAAGCACAAGGACATACTGGTGTGTGCCCCCTCTGGTAGGATCTTCTCTGCCCTGGTTTAAAAAAAAAAAACACTTTACAATTATGCAAATGAAACTGAGGGGCTCCAAGCACCAACAACTATGGAGCTACCCAGGCTCATTTGCATAATTTCTTTTTGTAAAAACCAGGGCATAGCAGATCCTGCCAGAGCACACACCAGCATATCAGTGTGCTTGGTTTACAATCCTTAATCCTGGTGGTAGATATCCTTTATTTTAGCAGTCCCCTCAAGTAGGGTATGATATATCCTTCCTTGAATTTCCATGTTTACCTACAAAAAAATATTTTTTACATGTTGAAATGAGCAGAGAACTTTTACTTTAGTTCCTATCACTCAGTAATGGTCAGTGTAAGATTCTAGAGTGTGGGAGGAGACTCACTAAGCAGACACATAGGGGCAAATTTACTTACCCGGTCCATCAGAGTTCCAAAAAGTGCATTGTCCGACGACAAAGTACTGTGCCACGATTCACTAAGATTGTGCGCCCTGTATCCTGCATGTGTCGCTTCCCTGCTCAGGTCCACCAGAGTTCATCATCTTTTTCCCGGTGTATGTAAGTGCATTGTTATTGACACAATTTTAATCTTAAATCCCGTGCTCAGTCCGAATCAGTCAGATCGTCTGATGGCCCGCCTCCCGATTTCTGTAGCATGAAAGGCGGCGCCACTACACCAAAATCGGATTGCGAGCGACACAATCCCCTGCTAAATCCCTGTCCCAGCAGCCCAAATCCCGAAAACCATGAACAGTCTGATGGAAATGCAATAAATAAGCCCCATTATGATCCATCTAGTGCTGTAAGATGTTGTGTGCTGACAGTGTCCTTAGATTATCAGGTTCCAGGTTTATCTACACTATTATTTAGCTTCTGAATATTCTACTAATATCTGACACATAGAAAAAGAGAGATGAGACGAATCATAGATGATGAGATCCTTGAGATGTACATAACATACAATGACACACTCCAGGTCTTCTATATTTAGGCCATAACACACACTGTCAGCATTGCTACATTTCAGAGTGCCTCCCTCCCCTGGATAAAGACCATATCATATCTCTAGCTTGTAGAGTAAATCTCTGCACTCTGCCGCTTGCCGGCAGGAAGTTTCTGACCGTGTCTTGGAGGGGGGAGGGGACGGTGGCAGAGAGCATGTTGCATCATGCAGACAGAAGCTATTCATGAGAAAAATCTGCCCTGCCTAACCACAGTCAGAATATTTTTGGTCGGATCCCAGGGCAACCGAAACTGTATATACCAGGAGTGATAGAGACAGGTTGGAATTATATCTGTGAAATGCTGTATTTTTGTTAATAACAGTGAATTAGAGAATGTGATATTTTGTTATCTTGAGTAAATGTAAGAATATTGCCTTTATGGGAATACCCCTTTAATAACAGGAAGCCATCATCTAGAGTAAAGAAAATTTCTATACCAACATAAAAGAAGATTCTACAGAAACTGAAAAGCAGTGAAACCATGGTACACTCTGCCAGTGGAAGTCATAAGGAATCTATGAAAACATTTCAGCTATCTAGACTGCCGCAATTACAATATATATGGTGCATGTCCCTTTTCCTCACAAGCCCCATTTTCCAAATCTTAAAACAAACATTATCATAAAAGTGTCTACATGCTGTCATAAACCCTCAATTGTTACACTCTGCAATTAAGATGGCACAAATTACAATAGAATTATTTCATAACCAGATTCCTCCTGTATGTCTTTTCAATCCCTACATCTGTACCATTCTACTGGACGTGACTAGGATATGCTTAATCAGCTTTGACAAATCCTTATACCTTTTTTCAAAACAGGATTTGAACAACAAGGCTTAGATCTTCCAAAAAACACATCTGTCTACCAGTCAAGTGGGGTATTGGAGCTCACCCTATTCTCTTGAGTTGAGGTGAGCTACAATAACAGTTACTACCAATAGACAGTTGCTGTTTTTGGAAAATAGCCTCAATGTTTTTCCAAACCTGGGTAAACCCTTTAAGTGCCAAGGTAGAAAGCATGCTGCCCTCTGCATACACACAAGCTGCAGTCTCTCTCACTGCTCCAGGTTTTCCATTGACTGCACACTGTCAGGATTCAGGGGTAGTGGACCCTCGTGTAAGTGGCACCTGGTTTTCCCAGAGCTCACCTCAAAGCAGGTTTGACTTGCTGCAGTGGGATACCACCAGGTAGCTCCACAGGCGCAATTTTGCTCACAGTGATGGCCAAGGCGAAGTACAGAATCTTAGAACAGAAACGTGGTCATGGACAGGCAGGAGGTCCAGACAGGCAGCACAGGATCAAAGTCGGGGACATGGTGGAAAGTCAGGGCAGGCGGCAAAGCATCGAGTCAGGATTTCAACAGGGAAGCCGGCCGGCCAGCGCCAATTATCGGTGCGCTGGCCCTTTGAATCTCAGCATGCCAGTGCCCATGCATGCTAGAATGGCGGAGACGTGCACACTGGACCGAAGGGACCGTGGGGCTCCAGGATTGCGGTGAGGCACACAGGTGCACTTGAAACCTGGAACATGGGTCACAGGAGCACCCGTGACACACACTCTGTCTCTCTCATCCACACTGACAGAGACTGGGAGAGGGACAGGGGAGGGATCAGGATGAGGCATGAAGATGTAAAGTAAGAAGCATGGAGGGTCTGCACACAGAACATTCAGGGATTATCCGCAAGGCAGTAAAGGCAAATGGGCAACGTATGTACAGGAGTGACCAACTCCATTAAGCACAATATTTGATTGCATACTTTTTATTAAATCTACCAAAGGAAACAATTTCACAGCCCTAAACTGTATGCAGGAATATAAACGTTTACTCTTTATTACAACCTAAAATATGAGTACAAATTCTTATAATAAAATTAATTGGTAAACAAAAATAACAATCACATTACTAAATTATAAATAAAACATTACTAAAAGTGTTACCTTGTTATTTTTCGGTTCCTGTAAATTGTGCTGTGGTAGAGGTCAGGTGTCATCCATTGCGTAACTGCACCGTTTTATCAGCTTTCTTTTATTTGCTTTGTGCAAGAGAGGAAAAATCCTTGTTTGTTAATGTCTTGGCTGGTACATATATGGTTACTGCATGGATCTTCAGCTGAGGTCAGTTCTACACTGCACAATGAAGGCTAACGGTCTGTTGCTGCTCATAATTCTTGGTCTCGGCGGAGCAGGTACACTTTACTTTTTGTTTTTACATACGTAATGACATAGTCATACTGAGACTCTATGGGAGGATATTCACTGACAAATCTCAAGCTCTCTGTCTACTGCCCTGATGTAAGTGTTAGAAAATGTAGCACTAAAAATCATAAATTTATTATTAAGCCCAAGTCTTCTAAGGGAACTGGAAGGAATAAATTGCCACATTGCGCTATTTTTACAGAAGCAGAGTAACGGTTACATCATGACCCTTGTTCCGCAAACTACAATTTGTAAAAAGACAAGAATTTAACAAAATGGTTCTTTCTGCCAAATACTTCACATTTGGTTTCTTTCTCTTTTTATTTATTTTTTTTATTTGTTTATTTTGCCGCTTTGCAGTTTTAGATTTAATGATACAACAAAAAGATCTAATTATTTTAGTGGGCCTTTTCCTTTTTTGGGTACCTGACATTTGAAACTAAGTTCATTACATAAAAGCAGCACCAGAACCAAGCTGAGTACAGAAATACCCCATTCTGACATTACTAGTAATATCCTCCTACAGCACCAAAGATTAGGGACACCCTGTGACTACTCAGGCTGACGCTTCCTCACACACTAGTATCAGTCAGTGACACAGATATTAGTGATGTCTAGTACTTCACAGGTGACTATTTGCTCCATCAGTAAGAGAACTTCATTACAGTTTCCAGGTGACTATTTGCTCCATCAGTAAGAGAACTTCATTACAGTTTCTTCCATACATGACAATCACTGTTGAGGTCACGGACAGATGTCTTCAGCTCCAATCAGCATCTCTGGACTGCGTCCAAAAAAAATACAACAGTCACTTACAATATGTCACCTGGATAACAACACTATGCTCCTAAATACTATATATAGAGATGAGTGAGCACTAAAATGCTCGGGTGCTCGTTATTTATTCGAGACGACCTTTTCAGATGCTCGATGCTCGTCTCAAATAACTGAGCCCCCATTGAAGTCAATGGGAGACCGACATTTTTCAAAGGGACCATGGTTCAGGACTAAATGTGTTATTATTTAATTGAAAAGAATGTCTTCTGATAATTTAGCCGATGTATGCAACATCTGTGCAATCTATTCTTTCACGTTCCACCGTATATTATTCCGACAAGTAACAGATGTGAAGAACAGTGAAGATAGATAAAAACAGTGAACACGGATCATTTAAGTGAAAAACGCAAGTGAAAAAACACAGTGAAGAATGATTACAGATGTTCGGCACATCTGCTTACCTGTCGGGGTGATACGCTGTCCCGGATCGCTCCTCTTCTTCCACTGAAGTCTCCCTGTTCTCCCGATGTCTCCCCGCTGCCGATGTCTCCCCGTGCGCCGATGTCTCCCCCGTGCTGTCTGTCCATTCCCCCGTGCTGCCCGATGTCTCCCCGTGCTGCCCGATGTCTCCCCCGTGCTGGCCGCTGTCTCCCCCGTGCTGCCCGATGTCTCCCCCCGGCTGCGCCGATGTCTCCCCCGTGCTGCCCGATGTCTCCCCGTGCTGCCCGAGATGTCCTCCCCCTGCTGCCCGATGTCTCCCCCGTGCTGCCCGAGTCTCCCCGTGCTGCCCGATGTCTCCCCGCTGCCCGATGTCTCCCCTGCCCGTGCCCTCGTGCTGCTTGATGTTCCCTGCTGCTTGATGTCTCCCTGCTGCCGTTCCGCACGATCTCTCCGACAGTAACCGATGTTGGCCGAACATCATGTTATCTATTTCTTACTGTGTTCTTCACTGTCTTTTTCACTAAATGATCCTGTGTTACTGTGTTCACTGTTCTTCATTGTTCTTCAACTGTGTTTTTTATTAAATGGCTCAATCTCGAGCAGGGGAAATCTCGTCCGGCACGAGCCGTTTTCCGATGTACCTTAATACCTCGAACGGCATCAAGCTCGTACTAGTAATTCGTCATTCTCTAACTATATACAGTATCCCAAACCACACAATTTAATATATAGCCCTTAAAAATGTAATAAATACAGCAAACCATCAGCACACCCCCTATTTACAGTATATTCCGGCTTATAAGACGACCTGGTGTATAAGACGACCCCCCTACTTTCCTGTTTAAAATTGATAGATTTAAGATATATTTTCCAACGCATACAAAACACCGGTAAAATGTTAAAAAAAAACAGATTTGAATTTAACATGGCCTTTTTTTAATTTAAATCTATGACATGCGGTATCTAGCAGAAACTGTCACTCTAAACATAAGGCATCAACAACAACATTATCCATTACAGCACGGCCCCCCTATAATACACAGCGCCCCCAGTAGTATACAGCACAGCCCCCAGTAAGTATACAGTCCAGCCCAGCCGCATATAAAAACAAAATACTTTAATTTACTCACCCTCCGGGCCCCCCAATGTGCTGCGCTGCTCCCCCGATGTCTGTGGCGGCTCGTCTTCAGTGTTCGGCCGTCTTCTTTCTTTCTGCCTGGGCGCCGCCATTGATCTTCCCCGGCAGCCCTAGTATGACGTGCCGCTGTGCTGGAAAAACCATGGCGGTGCCGCAGTCAGAAAAAGAAGACGGTCGTGGAAGACTGAAGACGAGCCGCGCAGCTCGGTGGCCAACGGAGGTTGAGTATGCGCCCGATGTCCTTTTTTGAGCTGCTGGCAAGCTTTTTAGGCCTGCCACAGTCCATCGCTGTGAAAATATGCAGCAAAGACTTACTGGCTTAGGAGAGGGCTCAGCCCGTGCAGCCCTCTCCATTACCGCGTATAAACCACCCCAGAGAAAGCAGAAGATTTTTCTTCTTCAAAGTCGTCTTATACGCCGGGTATACACTTAATATTCATCCCCCCATAAAAAGTCCCCTCCCATCCCGGTTTTAATATATATATAGTAACTCATTTAACATTTCTCTGTAACCCCCCCATTTTTAATCCCGGGGTCCATATGAGTCCCCCCCCCCCAGGTTTTATCTCCCTCTCCTCTTTTTTATTATGTGCCCCCCCCACAAATGTTTTTTTTCTATTTTAAAAAGTGGTAAAGTTTTAAAAGAATAGAACTTTTTAACTACCTCCACCCACATCGAGGTCCCGTTCTTCTTTCTTCTCCTCTCGGCTCTCATGACGCTCTATGGCACTGGACGTATGCAGGCATCGTTTTTTTCATTACATCATGCACCTGATCCTTCAAAGCCATGAGCGCAGCGCAGACAACAGTCTTGCTGCCGCGTGACCAAGCTGCAATGCTTGCCTCCGTGTCTACAGAACGGATAGTACTTGGCAGTACAGAACTGCCGCGGCATCTCCGTCTGCGAGTGGGTGCTTGCACGAGTGCACCCTAATCACCCACAATGTTTTTGCCACCTTCCGGCCCCCTCTATCGTCTGAGTTTTTTCATCCGCCTCCAGTGGCAGATGTGGCCCTGTTATAAGTGTGGGTAGTGGGGGCTTTTCACAGCAAAAAACAGGCCCATTTGTCCGCATGTGACCTACCACAAGCAATTTTTTGGTCTCTGATAGCAGGCCATGTGATTAACTTAAGGGAATCATCACACTACACACCTGCAGCGCATGCAACCATCCAAAAAATTGCTCCTTCTCAGCCTATAATCTTTCATACTTTCTCCCCACAGTTATCTCTCATTCACCCTCTTGCGGTAACGAATTTGCCTCAGTGCTGGGTCCAGCATATCACAGTCCCCTCCACAGCAACCTACAACATGAGGGAGTGGGGACCGAGGGAGTTTGAGTTGTTCTCAAGTCACACACACAAACATCTCTCAACTCCCTAATCCCCCTCATGGATTCTCTTAAACCCAGTCACACACAAGCACACGAAACTCCCGACCGGCCAAACAAAACTCTGTTGAACAAAAGAATGCCCCTTCGACTCATTTAAAGGGGTTTTCTTGGACTTTAGCACAGGTAATCAATATCAGATAGACTGGCATCCGACACCCAGCATTCCACATGATGCTCTTGCATTTTCTGCTGTGTATTTTGCTACTCCCTGTTTTACAAACACTGTGTAACCCCCACTGCTGTTTAAACGCTGAATTTATCACTTTTTTAAATTTTTTACATTTCGCGCTTAATTAGACTTATTGCCTAACAAACTTCTTTTATGACAAAAGTAAAGAATTTATGGTAATATGTTATGAAATCTGAATCTAAAGAGAAAACCTCCACACAATTCCCACAAGCAAAACATGTCCTGTTTCTCCTGAACTAAGGTGTTAGTTTGAATTTCCTTCTTGCCCTATTAAGAAATATCCTTATCAAACTAGACTTCACATTTGGCATGAACAGGGACTAGTAAGTTGATGGAATGATGATCTTCTCCAAAAATAGCATAACAGGACGACGATACCCCCCAAAATGATGCCAATTGGCATTTTTGGGTTAAAAACCATGAGTACTGCCAGCCCCAAAACGAATTTTTCAATTTTGCTCCCAACCGTGCACACCCCATTGGACAGTATATGGCTAATTTTGCATATTGGGTGCTCAGCCTCCAAGAAAAAACAATCCTAATAAGGTCTCTTTACTGTCCGATGGTTGGTCCGGGCTTGAGCAGAAGAACTGGTATCACCGCATCTGATTAGGGAGCCAAAAATATTGAGGGGGCAGTCACATGTGGCTGTTTGCAATGAGTTTAGAGATGCAAATGGCATTGCTAAGGGAAAGATGGAGCCTTTTCCCTTGACAACACAAGTGATTATGTATAGTTTACATATAAAACCCAGTTTTGCTTTGTTACCGACTCACATGTTTCAATGAAACAACACAAGCTGTTGGGCCTATCGTCTCCCCCAATTGGGCTTCTAAACACAATGCAATTTCATGTGACCACACCCTAACATTTATTTGTCAGGCAGGTGGGAAATAACAAATATACTGTAAATGCTTATAATACAAATGCAAATAGTTGGGTTTGGTGAAAGTAGGGGGTGGTTCTCTTTTAGGAAATCATGACACACATCAATATAAAATGGGCGTAAACGGAACCAGCATTCCAAAGGGCAATATGGCCATCTATGTACATGGCCGTATTGTCCACCGTACCGTACCATAATGAGCTGTATAAAAATATAGAACATGTCCTATATTCCAACACCGTCTTTTCCATTCCCTACTGCCCATAGAAAGTCACTGTGAAGGGGGGGGGGGCGTATAAAGTATGGGCTAAAAATGTGCTTCATACGGATGTAGCACCAATGCTGGCCCGTATATCGTCTGTATCCAGAACCATTTGGGGGGGCCGTCTGTCATCCAGCCAATAGTCAACCATCCATCATCTGCCAGCCCCCCGTATTTTATACCGATACGGTGCAAACGTTGTCATACTGTTGCAATACGCCTGTAGTTATGGCCAGAATACAGCCGTATAATACAGAACAGAAAGGACCATACGGTCGTGGTGCTGAGGCCATAGTCCTGTTGAGCATTTACTTTCCATATAATTGTGGAAGTGATCTCACTCAGAGCCCTTTTGTTTGCTGAATATTTATAGGACAAAAAAATATTACCCTTTGGAAGCAACTTGTTTCGAACGACTGGGGGAGACATAAGAAGCTCACGGGCAAAGTAGTTTAAACACAGTTGATTTCTAAAATCATTTAGAACAGACATTATAACCATCCACAAAAAATCCCTTACCGTAATCTTGATTTGCCTTTTTTATGTTTTCTTCTGGTCCAACCAATTGCCTGAAAAGTACGAGGAACGTTTGGGGGGAACCGACATCTTATATAGATGTAAGACACAAATGTATTAACCCTTGGATTTCTTCCCTGTTGGATCCGGCGAGCTTGAAATTTAGGCTAACTCGGATAATCTTTTGTGTTTCCACCAAATAACTGATAGGGCACTTATTTTCTGTAGTAGCCTTTATTCCAATGGATTGAGATTCAATATATCCATTTTTAATCCTGCTTTATATACATGGATGTGAATAGCATCTAGAGCTTTGATCTGTTCTAAATCCATGTGACTATGTCATCTAGCAAGAATAACCTAAACGCTAGTTTCACTACAGTTCGGAAAATCCATGGCAAAATCGCTTCTCCAAGACCACAATGGGGCAGATTACTTACCGCTGTCAATTCGCGATCCAGCGGCGCGTTCTCCTCACTGGATTCAGGTCCGGCGGGATTCATTAAGGTAGTTTCCTCCTCCGCCGCCACCAGGTGGCGCTGCTGTGCTGAAAAGCAATCGGAACGCACTGGAATACAAAACAACCGAGACGGGCTTAATGAAGGTAAGTGGCAAGCTCCGCGACAAGATGTTTTTTTAAAGTGCGTCGGTTTTTTTTCCGAATCCGTCGGTTTTCGTTCGGGGGTCGGCCACGCCCCCCCCCCCCCGTTTCCGTTGCGTGTAATGGCAGCGCCGATGCGCCACAATCCGTCGCGTTGCGCCAAAATTCCCCGTGGAAATCTGCACAAATCGAAATATTCGGGTAACCCGGCGTGAAAACGCAAATCGGAGCCCTTAGTAAATGACCCCCATTATTCCGGTAGTATTTGTAAACCAAAAACAGGAGTTAGGTGAAAATCTGAGGAGTGAAAATCTTTAGAAATTTTATTTTTTTTCTTTGATTTCTGCTTTTTTAACTTACAATACTATCAAAAAGATATTGGCTTTATATAACTTCCTCTCTGGAGATCCTTACTCCCAAACAAGGAGCTAGCTTGATATGAGATTGAGATGACTATACTGTAATCATTTACACTGATGTAGCTTTCTTCTTCACCACCTTAGGCTTCCACCTATCTGCAAAGCGGCAATCCAGCCGGAGCACTGACCAACGATGGCGACCAGTGCAATGACGAAGTTCCCTGGTCAGTTCAGTTACACTGGATGCACAAGAACTGGAATCAAAAGCAGGAACTGTGGATCCTTGGTTAGGATCATTTACATTTTTTTTAAGACTGGTCCAAGTCCGTGACACCTTAACCCAGAAAAGAGACTACAAAAACACCTCAGTATTCTTCTTACTGTGATTACAGCACATATCAAAAATCCAGTAGATGCGTTTTTATATCGGGTACATCAGTGCAGTGGTTGCATGCAGTGTTTTCCGTTGATGCCAAAAATCCAACAGTAAATAAATAAATTCATCAAAATTATTTTTCACGAGATCACTAGCTCTTTCAATTAAATAGATATTTCCTATTACTGCTTATCTATGTCCCCCAACTTATAATGTAATGGTTTATGTACTATATTCCCCATATGGGAAATAAACCACTTCTTTTGCATCCTTCCAGTTTGCCTATTCCTGCAGTATCTATCTCTCATGGCTGTGTTGCTTATCCTTGTGAAACCGTAATCTTGTATCAATTAAGGATACAGTGTCACAGAGGGAGAGCTAATGCTGCTCCCTGCTCCGTCGGGAAAGACACTGAGAAGGTTGTGTAATTCTCTAATGTGTGTAAACTAGCAGATTAGCTGTATCATGCGATCTGTGATGTCACTGGATTATACTTGCTAAATTACCATGGCATATGGGAAATGTGGGCATCCTAAATTGGACACAGCTTTAGGTCAGAGAAAGGAAAAGGTAGTCTCTGCCACTTCACTGCTGCTGAAGAAAGATTTCTGACATGTAGCTTGCATAACATAAAATGCCAAATTAGCAAGCAGAATAATGGCATCATTGTGTTTTTTTTGTTTTTGGGGGCTGTTCGTGACTATAACATGAACATCATTGAAATCGAAGTACATTTAAAAAATCAGGTATGTGTGTAAAGTGGCCTCATAGAACAATTGGTGCTTGGCCTATATTCCACCTTAGTTCAATAACTGCTCTGTATTTTAGAAATGCCCTCAGGCATAGATTAATTCCTGCTCCCAGATCAAGATAAAAATCTAAAAATGTACCAAAGAACGTGTCAAATGTGAACAAGGGAGTAAGACAGGACATCTTTGTAGAAAACCCATTAAGCTAGTGTTACGGGTGCTACCCAGCAATCCCTTCTCGGATCGTGGGCGCACCAGTGTCCCTCCATGTGTCCCACGGAGCCTAGCACAGAACTTACCTCTCCGGCTCCAGCACCGGTCATCAATGGCTCCGCTGTTCAGCTCGCATGTCCCCATCTCCTCGGGTACGTGCGTCAGCGCGCAAAGATTTAAAGGGCAGCACGCCGATAATTGCTGCTGACCTGCTATAAGTTTCTTCCCGTGACCCTTGCCGATCTTCAAGCCAATCCCGAAAGAAGCCCCCCTGTTTATGCTGCGTTCCTGTGTATCCTTGCGTTCCTGTTTTTCCTGTGTTCCGGGTGTATCCATCCCTGCTGTCTCGTGTGCCATCCATTCCTGTGTTCGGATCCTCTGCATCCATCCTTTGTTTCCTGATCTGTGTGCCAGTCGTTCCTGTGTTCTTGATCCGTGGTGCCAGTCGTTGGCTGTTTTCCTGATCCATGTGCCGCTCTGACATTCCTGACGTGAGTCATAGTGTGCCTTCCTGTTTCTGTTTCTCCTGCTGTCATCTCAGATAAGACTGTCTCTGTACTACTACTTTGGCAGCCACCACCCAGCTAGTCGCACCTGGGAACGACCTGGTGGCACCACCGCCGCTTTGCGGGGCCCTAGTGGGACCAGGTGGCCACTTAGACTCTCCTGTCCCAGGTGTCAGTTTGTACCCATCCTCCCACGGTGGTCCGAGGGTCCACATACTCACAGTCCTGACACTAGTATCTTCGGAGAGGCCTTCTCTTAAATTTTGTTATTTTTCTGTCATGGAAGTTGAATGAGAGCTTGTTTGAAATACATTTCTACTGATAAAAAATTATAGTATGTACTGTACAAGTTAAATAATATGGGACTACTTTAGATAAGTCTTTTTATTCACATAAGCAAAATAGTAATCGAGTAATCTTATCTAAAAGATTTTAAAGGATAAAAATGTATTTTAATTGGGGGTTAAATCATTCTGTATAGTTTGGCAAGATTATGTATTCAATTTATATTGAATTATAATAATTAAATTCTATCAGTATACTTCTTATGAAAATCCTCCTTTATGATCTCTTAAATTTACCCATTTTCATTGCAGTGACAACTATTTGTACAACACAATCCAGATAGCAGGATCCTCTGCAAAGTAAGATTCCACAAATGCTCCTATTTTATTTTTATTTTAGTGCTCTTGTTCTTTATTTTCTTAACAGTGTCCAGTCAATAACATTGTTCCTGTTTTATATTTCTTAGTGTTTTTTGTTCCAGCCGAATGCCTCTCTTAATGGAAATCTGTGGTGGGGAACTCAAGTTTACACGATGTAAGGTCACAACAATTTTTTTAACTATGTAATTTAAAAATGTAAAACTGTATATGGTTATTACATTTTATTTATATTTTAACTGACTGATTTACTGTTTTAAATGGTTGGTATTCCTTGCTCTGACTGTATGTGCCCAATTTATGAACCGTACTTGGGACTCCTAAAAGGGGTATTCCAAGAATATGAACGTCTGATACAAAAACCAAGGATGATATAAATAAATTAATAAAACAAAACTTCAATGTCATTAGTCACAAAATGGAACTTAAAATGTTTGATTTTAATGTTCATAAATTTTATTGCCTCTCTAATTAGGTGGAGTTATCACCAAGATGGCCGCCACTGGAAACTACAAAACCCTGAATCCCTTAGTTCTCAGTACTCTTCCTCCCTCTTATATGCTCTGCTCCCAGTGGAATTATGTAACGATTGCCTTCTCTGTCGAAAATATGTGTAACTGCATCACCTTTTCCAAAATTTTTCAAATCGTTTTTCAAATTTTTTTGCACATTACTTCACCTCATGATGTCTCACCACAGCAGCAGCTATACTGGATGCACTGCAACCAATGGCTACGCCAAACTTAGTGGTGATGACATGACTTTGCCAGGACAGTGACCAGCGGCCATCTTCTGTTGTCTGTGTGCTCCGCGCGAGAAAAATAGACTGACTGATTAAGAGCCAGTAGCATTTTAATTCTTCCATTTACAGTCTATTTCCACAGCATTTTCTGGTAATAGAAGGCAAAATTTAAATAACGACTAATGACTATTAGCTTATAATTTTAATATGAAGTCCTTTTGTATATGAATTATGCTTTATTCCTGGAATAACCCCTGTAAGAACAGGCTTTTTTTGTAACCATGAACCAAACATTGTGCTGCACTTTTTTGTGCTTATACTTGGACACATACTATGTTTGTAATAAATAAAAATCTTCAATCGAAATAATTGTTGAAAAAAGCATGGAAAATACACTATGTGTAAGCATTTCATCCACTAATGCATTTAAAATTCTCTTAGTATTCTCATTTGCAGAGCAGCTATCCAATGCTGGAATAAATATCAATAGTGGAGGAGAAGTCACGCTACTGAAAACACCAGGTCAAGCCAGTTATATTGGATCCGCAAGACTGGATCACAACCAATACTATGGACATAGGAACTGGCTCTTTTCATATTTTGTTAACTCTTAAGTCCATACACTCCAGCAACCAACAAAAGTGGTTCACAGAAGCTCCAGGTATTCTAATTTACATTCTTCTTAAATGGAAATTTTGAAAAGCAAAAGGTTTCAAAGATTATAAAACAAATTTTAATTTTTCTGTCGTTCGTTATCTCCACAGCTTCTATCTTGATTTTGGCCAGGCACTAATTAGTGCTGGAAGGAGAAGTTACTTTTGTTCTGCGCTGCTCTCCTTCTTTCCCTAGAGCTTTCATGTCATCTAACAATCCAGTGACCTTTTTCTCTCCGTCTTGTTTCTAGCAAGATTGGAATTCAAGGAACTTTCTGAAATAAATGCAGAGTAGAGTACAAAGGGAAACAAAAAGGGAAAAGTGCTTGGGGGAAAGAGCGCTCTATCTGATATAAGTTATAGTTTTTTAAAAATCTAGTCACTGTGGATTGCCTGATTTGATGAACTGGTTCTTATAAGTGAGTGGCCCATTGAAAAAAACATTTTAAGGAATTGTTTATAAACAATGCTGTTTGAAGTGCTCTCTCTCTCTCTCTTCTCTCTCTCCTTTATATATATAATATATTATATCTTTATATATTTATATATATAATTATATCATTATAATTTTGTGTGGCTGTATTGTTTAAGATGAACATTCCTTTTTAAAGAGGACATCGTTTTCACACACAGATTGCAATAAGCTTCCATATATAAGCAGTTCATTCACCTTTGACATCTATACATATAAATAAAGTTTTAAAATATAAAATGTGCTCACTACTTTTAGGCACCTGTACATCAGCTAAGTTGGGTTGATTGCGTAGCACAGTGCTGCCCAGCATAAACCTGCAGGTATCTAATTGTCTCAAAGCAAGAAGACCTTAATTTATTTCATACAGTGATTGTGTGAAGTAAAGCAATAAAACATACAAACAAGTGAAGCTTACCATAAAATGATGCAATTTTGAAAATTCATCTTCATCCACAAAAAGTCCTCAGCCAGCAACATGTTCGAAAAATGTAACAGTGCAAACTTTCATAAGGCAAACGCAAAAAAAATCATAGACTTGGTGGCTCATGTGCAGGCGGTGATGGGGAGTGAGCCATTTGGGGCATTTCAGCCGGGGGATTTTAAGACATAAAAACATTTAAGCCCTTACAGTCTTCCCATTATGTCAATGCCCAATCTGGCTGCATTCTGTTGGATCAACTCTGCAATCCTTAGAAATATTGTAAGTAAAATTCCGAGTCTGCTTATTACACAATCCCTCCATATTGTAAATTCATTGCAGTGACTGTAACCTGTACCACTACAGCCAGCGAGATAATGAAATCCTCTGAAAGAAGATGTCTTTTATCCTATTTTTATCTTCAAAAAGTTTTATTAACCATGTTGTAAATTTTTTGTTATTGGTATTCCTAGTATTTATATGCCAGCTGAATCCCTCGCTGATGAGGATCTCTATGGGGACCTGATCTTTATACTGATGTAAAATCACACCAATGATTATTTAATAATTTCTTAATGTTCAGGTGACTATTTGCTCCATCAGTAAGAGAACTTCATTACAGTTTCTCCCATACATGACAATCACTGTTGAGGTCACGGACAGATGTCTTCAGCTCCAATCAGCATCTCTGGACTGCGTCCAAAAAAAATACAACAGTCACTTACAATATGTCACCTGGATAACAACACTATGCGTACATAGGTTCCTATCTGCAGGCAGCATGTTATAGAGCAGGAGGAGCTGGGGCTACTGTACGTAGGATCTTATCTGCAGACAGCATGTTATAGAGCAGGAGGAACTGAGCAGCTGGATTATATTCTGGTTCATAATATATGGACTATGAACACTAGATGTCTATATAAATGTGCTGTTGTAGTGTTTTCTTTGTGACCTGATGTCTCATCATTGTGTAACTCTCCTTCCAGTGATATCCCCAGGATACCTGATAGCACACATGCCCCCCAGGATTCCAGTAAGTTGTATGGCGCATTGTTCTGTATTCCTCATTAGTAAGTGCTTATTAAGAAGTGAAGTATCCTTAAATCTATTAGTAATAGAGATGAGTGAGCACTAAAATGCTCGGGTGCTCGTTATTCGAGACGAACTTTTCCAGATGCTCGAGTGCTCGTCTCGAATAACGAGCCCCATTGAAGTCAATGGGAGACCCGAGCATTTTTCAAAGGGACCATGGTTCAGGAATAAAATGTGTTATTTAATTGAAAAAGAATGTCTTCTGATAAGTTAGCAGATGTATGCAAACATCTGCAATCTATTCTACACTGTTCCGCGCGTATATTATCTCCCGACAAGTTAGCAGATGTGAAGAACATTGAAGAATATAATAAAAACAGTGAACACAGGATCATTTAAGTGAAAAACGCAGTGAAAAACACAGTGAAGAATAGATTACAGATGTTCGGCACATCTGCTTACTTGTCGTGGTGATACGCTGTCCCGGGATCGCTCCTCTTCTTCCACTGAAGTCTCCCCGTGCTGCCCGATGTCTCCCCCGTGCTGCCCGATGTCTCCCCCGTGCTGCCCGATGTCTCCCCCGTGCTGCTTGATGTCTCCCCCGTGCTGCTTGATGTCTCCCTGCTGCTGCCGTTCCGCGCGTATCTTCCGACAAGTAAGCAGATGTGCCGAACATCTGTAATCTATTCTGCACTGTGTTCTTCACTGTCTTTTTCACTTAAATGATCCTGTGTTCACTGTGTTCACTGTTTTTATTCTATTCTTCATTGTTCTTCACTGTGTTTTTTTAATTAAATGCTCGATCTCGAGCAGGGGAAATACTCGTCCGAGCAACGAGCCGTTTCGAGTACCTTAATACTCGAACGAGCATCAAGCTCGGACGAGTATACTCGCTCATCTCTAATTAGTATCTATTAGACATATTTGGGGAGATTTATCAAGTTTCTGAGTCGTCCGAGCAACGAGCAGTTACGAGTACGCTAATGCTCGATCGAGCATCAAGCTCGGACGAGTATGTTCGCTCATCTCTAGTGAAGGTCCTTCTCAGTATAAAATTTGGTAAGTGGTTTGGGTGGCCATTGGGCCCCCTAGAAGGCTTGGGCCCCGGGCTACCGCCCAAACCACCTTTATTATAATACACTACTGCTTACCATAGCAATTATGACAATGATAGACAAATGTATATGTAATGAAAATAGCATCCAGAATAATGCCACCTCTGGCTATTCCATGTCCATCCACCTGGATTTCCAGTCGCAATTGATGCACGGGGAGGACATACTCGCCTGGTTTTCAGCAGTGCTTGGAGAATTATTCTGTCGCTGAATTCATGTTCCTCTATGTATTCTTTTCTCCTGGTTAGAAACCCCGGCCACCTCTTCTAACAATTTCTCTGTTTGGAGATGGACTAGGATGTATCAAAGAAAGACAAGGATTGGATACAAGTATCTGATGGCTTGGGGTCCGGCCACCAGGACCCTTGTGTCCAGAAATTAATTCCTGGACCAGAACCAGTGACTTGAGCAGAGAAAGGTTTATAGCCGTAGTGGATCGTCAGTCCCACAGTAGTGAATGGAATTGTTAATAAACACAGAGGAGATCATTAACCCCTTCACGACCAAGCCCTTTTTGGTTTTTGTGTTTTCATTTTTCACTCCTCACATACAAAAATCTACACATTTTTTAGATTTCCATGTAAAGAGCTGTGTGAGGCCTTGTTTTTTGTGTAACAAAATTGCACTTTAGAGTGATGGTATTTAATATCCCATGCCATGTACTGGGAAGCAGGAAAAAAAATCCAATTGCAGGGAAATTGGTGAAAAAATGCACTTGCGCTTTTTTTTGTGGGCTTGGATATTGCGGCTTTCACTGTGCACCCCAAATGACATGTCTACTTTATTCTTTGGGTTGGTACGATCACGAGGATATCAAATTTTTATAGGTTTTATAAAGTTTTCATATATTTACAAAAATTCTTTATTTGGCCATGTGCTGGCTCTAATAACTTTTTCATACATCAGTGTACGAATCTGTGTGTGGTGTCATTTTTTTGCGACTTTTGATGACATTTTTAATGTTACCATTTTGAAGACTGTATGACCTTTTCATGTCTTTTTATAGAATTATTTGTATTTTTCAAAATGGCAAAAAGTGACATTTTTCTGTTACGGGGTTAAACTCTGGGGATAATTATTATTATATTTTGATAGATCAGACATTTTGGGACCCGGTGATACCAAACATGTTTAATTCTTACTGTTTGTTTACTTTCATATGTGATTAAGGGAAAGGGGAGTGATTTTAAACTTTTAAAAAAAAATTTTTTAATTAAAAAAAAGTTAAAAAAAAAGTTAACCCTGCAGGATCTGATTGCTAATACTATATACCGTATATTCCGGCTTATAAGACGACCTGGTGTATAAGACGACCCCCCTACTTTCCTGTTTAAAATATAGAGTTTAAGATATATTCCGGCGCGGGACATCAGCAGCGCCGGACAAGGTACCGTATATTCCGGCTTATAAGACGACCTGGTGTATAAGACGACCCCCCTACTTTCCTGTTTAAAATATAGATTTTAAGATATATTCGCCGTATAAGACTACCCCTTTTCCAACGCATACAAAACACCGGTAAAAATTTAAAAAAAAAACAGATTTGAATTTAACATGGTCCTTTTTTTAATTTAAATTCTTATGACATGCAGGTATATAGCAGGAAAACTGTCGCTCATAAACATAAGGCATACAACAACAACATTACCATCGTCCGTTTTACTGTAAATGTTACCATACTGTACCTTAAATTTTTATTTTATTAAATATTCCATGCCATGTACTCAGAAGCGGGAAAAAAATTCCATGGAAAATGGTGAAAAAACGCATTTGCCCCATTTTCTTGTGGGCTTGGATATTACGTCTTTCACTGAGCGCCCCAAATGACATGTCTACTTTATTCTTTGGGTTGGTACGATTACGTGGATACCAAATTTGTATAGGTTTTAAAATGTTTTCATACATTTACAAAAATGAAAACCTCCTGTACAAAAATAATTTTTTTGATTTTGCCAACTTCTGGCGCTAATAACTTTTTTTATACTTTGGGGTACGGAGCTGTGGGTGGTGTCATTTTTTTGCGAAATTTGATAGTATTTTCAATGATATCATTTTTAGGACTGTACGACCTTTTGATCACTTTTTATAGATTTTTTTTATATTTTTCAAAATGGCAAAAAAGTGCCATTTTCGACTTTGGGCGCTATTTTCCGTTATGGGGTTAAACGCATTAAATTAAAAAAGAAAAAACAGATTTGAATTTAACATGGTCCTTTTTTTAATGTAAATTCTTATGACATGCAGGTATATAGCAGGAAAACTGTCACTCATAAACATAAGGCATACAACAACAACATTACCATTACAGCCACAGCCCCCGCTAGTTAGTATTACAGCACAGCCCCCAGTAGTATACAGCACAGCCCCCAGTTAGTATACAGCACAGCCCCCAGTAGTAGCACAGCCAAGCCCAGACATTAAAAAAAAATAAACTTATTACTCACCCTCTGGTGGCCCCAATGTGCTGCGCTGCTCCCCCGATGTCTGTGCGGCTCGTCTTCAGTGTTCCGCGCCGTCTTCTTTCTTCTGCTGGGCGCCGCCATTGATCTTCCCCGGCAGGCGCCTAGTATGACGTGCCGCTGCTGGGAAAAACATGGCGGTGCCCAGCAGAAGAAAGAAGACGGCGTGGAAGACTGAAGACGAGCCGCGCAGACATCGGGGCCAACGGAGGGTGAGTATGCGCCCCGATGTCTTTTTGAGGCTGCTGGCAGCTTTTTGAGGCTGCCAGCAGCCATCGCTGTGAAAATATGCAGCAAAGACTTACTGGCTATGGAGAGGGCTCAGCCCGTGAGCCCTCTCCATTACCGGCGTATAAGACCACCCCAGAGAAGACAGAAGATTTTTCTGTCTTCAAAAGTCGTCTTATACGCCGGAGTATACATTAATATTCATCCCCCCATAAAAAGTCCCCTCCATCCCCGGTTTAATTATATATAGTACTCATTTAAATTCTCTGTAACCCCATTTTATCCCTGGGTACCATAGTGAGTCCCCCCCCCCCCCCCCAGGTTTTATCTCCCTCTCCTTTTTTTATTATGTGCACCCCCCCACAAATGTTTTTTTCTATTTAAAAAGTGTAAAGTTTAAAAATAATAGAACTTTTACTTACCTCCACCCACATCGAGGTCCTTTCCTCTCCTCTCGGCTCTTCATGCCGCTCTATGGCACTGGACGATGCAGGCAGCGTTTCATTACATCATGTCACCTGAATCCTTCAAAGCCATAGAGCAGCGCAGACAAACAGGTCTGTGCTGCGCGCTGTACCAAGCTGCAATGCTTGCCTCCGTGTCTACAGAAGCGGATAGTAACTTGGCAGTACAGACTGCCAGCGGCATCTCCGTACTGCTAGTGGGTGCTTTGCACGAGTGCCCGAATCACCCACAGATGTTTTGCCACCTCTTTCAGGGCCCCACATCTATCGTCTGAGTTTTTCATCCCGCCTCATGGCAGATGTGGCCCTGATTATAAGTGTGGGTAGTGGGGGCTTTTCACAGCAAAAAACAGCCCATTTTGTCCGCAATGGACCTACCACAGCAATTTTTGGTCTCTGAAATACAGGCCATGTGATTAACTTAAAGGGAATCTATCAGCAATACCACCTGCAGCGCATTGCAACCATCCAAAAATTGCTCCTTCTCATGCCTATAATCTTTCATATCTTTTCCCAAAGTTATCTCTCAATTCACCCTCTGCGAGTACAATTTGCCTCAGTGCTGGGTCCAGCATATTCACAAGTCTCCTCCACAGCAACTACAACATGAGGGAGTGGGGACGAGGGAGTTGATTTTTCTTCAAGTCACACACAACAAACATCTCTCAACTCCCTAATCCCCCCTCATTGGGAATTCTCTTAACCCAGTCACACACAGCAAACGAAACTCCCGACCCGAGCCAAACAATAACTCTGTTGAACAAAAAGAATGCCCCTTCTGACTCATTTAAAGGGGTTTTCTTGGACTTTAGAACAGGTAATCAATATCAGATAGACGGGCATCCAACACCCAGCATTCCAAATGATTAGCTGCATTTTCTGCTGTGTATTTTGCTACTCACTAGTTTTTACACTGTGTAACCCACACTGCTGTTTAAAACAGCTGAATTTATCACTTTTTAAATTTTTTACATTCGCGCTTAATTAGACTTATTGCCTAAAAACTTCTTTTATGACAAAAGTAAAGAATGTTATGGTAATATGATTATGAAATCTGTAATCTAAAGAGAACCTTCCAACAATTCCAACAAGCAACATGTCCTGTTCTCCTGATTAAGGTGTAGTTTGAATTTCCTTTCTTGCCCTATTAAGAAATATCCTTAGTCAAACTTAGGACTTCACATTTGGCATGAAAGGGACTAGTAAGTGATGGAAGTGATGATCTTCTCCAAAAATAGCATAACAGGAAGCGACGATACCCCCCAAAATGATGCCAATGGCATTTATTGGGTTAAAAACCATGATTACTGCCAGCACCGAAAACAGAATTTTCAATTTTGCTCCAACCGTGCACCCCCATTGGACAGTATATGGCTATTTAGCATATTGGGTGCTCAGACTCCAAAGAAACAATCCTAATAAGTCTCTTTACTGTCAGATGGGTGGTCCTGGGCTTGAGCAGAAGAACTGGTATCACCCATCTGATATAGGGAGCCAAAAATATTGAGGGGGCAGTCACATGTGCTGTTTGCAATGAGTTTAGAGATGCATGGCATATGCTAAGGGAAAGATGGAGCCTTTTCCATTGAAACACAAGTGATTATTAATAGTTTACATATAAAACACCAGTTGCTTGTTACCGAACGCACATGTTTCAATGAAAACACACAAGCTGTTGGGCCTATCTTCTCCCCCAATTGGGCTTCTAAACACAATGCAAATTTCATGTGTGACCACACCCTAACATTTATTTGTCAGGCATGGTGGGAAATAACAAATATAAGTGGTGAAATGCTTATAATACAATGCAAATAGTTGGGTTTGGTGAAAGTAGGGGTGGTTCTCTTTTAGGAATCATGCACACGATCATATAAAAATGGGCGTATATACGGAACCATGCATTCCAAAGGGCAATATGGCCATCTATGTACATGGCCGTATTGTCCACCGTACCGTACCATAAGTGAGCTGTATAAAAATATAGAACATGTCCTATATTCCACCGTATTTCCATTCCCTACTGCCCATAGAAGTCAATGGGAACGTATAAAGTATGGGCTAAAAATGTGCTGCATACGGATGTACACCAAATGCTGCCGTATATACGTCTAGTATCCAGAACCAGTGGGAGGGGCATTCTGTCATCCAGCCAATAGTCAACCATCCATCATCTGCCAGCCCACCGTATTTTATACAGATACGGTGCAATACGTTGCTATACTGCAATACATCCAGTATTTAAGGCCAGAATACAGACGTATATACAGAACAGAAAGGACCATACTGTTGTGTGCATGAGGCCTTAGTCTGTTGAGCATTTACTTTCCATTATAATTGTGGAAGTGATCTCACCTCAGAGCCCTTTTGTTTCTGAATATTTTAGAGGACAAAAAAATATTACCCTTTGAAGCAACTTGTTCGACGACTGGGGGAGACATAAGAAGCTCACGGGCAAAGTAAGTTTACAGTTGATTCTTAATCATTTAGAATCAGACATTATACCATCCACAAAAAAATCCCTTACCGTAATCTTGATTTGCCTTTTTTAGTGTTTTCTGTCCAACCAATTGCCTGAAAAGTAAGAGGAACGTTTGGGGAACCGACATCTATATAGATGTAAGACACAAATGTATTAACCCTTGGATTTCTTCCACTGTTGTGATCCGGAGCTGAAATTTAGGCTACTCGGATAATACTTGTGTTTCCAACCAAAATAACTGATAGGGCACTTATTTCTGTAGTAGCCTTTATTCCAATGGGATGAGATTGCAATATATCCATTTTATCCTGCTTTATACATGGATGTGAATATCATCTAGAGCTTTGGATCTGTTCTGAAATCCATGTGACTATTTCATCTAGCAAGAATAACCTAAACGCTAGTTCACACAGTTCGTGAAAATCCATGGCAAAATCGCTCTTCCAAAGACACACAATGGGGCAGATTTACTTACCCGGTCCATTCACGATCCAGCGGCGCGTTCTCTGCACTGGATTCGGGTCCGGCCGGGATTCATTAAGGTAGTTCCTCCGCCGTCCACCAGGTGGCGCTGCTGTGCTAAAAAGCATCGGAACGCACTGGAATACACCGAGCCGGGCTGAGTGAAGGTAAGTGCAAGCTCCGCGACAGATGTTTTTTTTAAATGCGGCGGTTTTTCCGAATCCGTCGGGTTTTCGTTCGGCCACGCCCCCCGATTTCCGTTGCGTGTATGGCAGCGCCGATGCGCCACAATCCGATCGCGTGCGCCAAAATCCCGGGGAAATCTGCGCAAATCGGAAATATTCGGGTAACACGGCGGGAAAACGCAAATCGGGCCCTTAGTAAATGACCCCCATTATTCCGGTTAGTATTTGTAAACCAAAAACAGGAGTTAGGTGAAAATCTGAAGGAGTGAAAATCTTTAAATTTTAGTTTTTTCTTTGATTTCTGCTTTTAACTTACAAATACTGATCAAAAAGAAATTGGCTTTATATAACTTCCTCTCTGGAGATGCCTACTCCACAAACAGAGCTAGCTGATATGAGATTGAGATGACTATACTGTAATCATTTACACTGATGTATATTTCTTCTTCACACCTTAGGCTTCACCTATCTGCAAAGCGGCAATCCATGCCGGAGCACTGACCAACGATGGAGGACATGTGGCAATGAAGAAGTTACCTGGTCAGTTCAGTTACACTGGATGCACAAGACATGGAATCAAAAGCAGGAACTGTGGATACTGGTTAGGATCATTTACATTTTTTAAGACTTCAAGTCCAGTGACACCTGAACCCAGAAAAGAGACTACAAAAAAACCTTCAGGTATTCTTCTTACTGTGATTACGAGCACATATTCAAATCAATACAGTAGAGGCGTGTATATCGGTACATCAGTGCAGTGTTTCAGTTTGATGCCAAAATCCAACAGTAAGGGCTTCATAAATTCATCAAAATTATTTTTCACAGATCACTAGCTCTTGTCATGTAAATAGATATTTCCTATTATCTTGATTATCTATGTCCCCCAACTATAATGTATGGTTTATGGTACTAATATTCCCATATGGGAAAATAAACACCTTCTTTTGCTATCCTTCTCAGTTTAGCCTATTCCTGCAGTAGCTATCTCTCATGGCTGTGTTGCTTATCCTTGTGAAACAGTATCTTGTATAAATAAAGGATACAGTGTCACAGAGGGGAGGAGCTAATGCTGCTCCCTGCTCAGTCGGGAAAGACACTGAGAAGGTTGTGTAATTCTCTATGTGTGTAACTAGCAGATGAGCTGTATCTATGCAGATCTGTGAATGTCACTGGATTTACTGCTAAATTACCTTATGGCATCATGGGAAATGTGGGCATCCTAAATTGGACACAGCTTTAGGTCAGAGAAAGGAAAAGGTTAGTCTCTGCCCACTTCACTGCTGCTGAGAAAGATTTCTGACATGTAGCTTCATAACAGAAAATGCCATAAATCTGAGCAGCAAAATATGGGCATCATTGTGTTTGTTTTAATGGGGGATGTTCGTGACTATAACATGAACATCATATGAAATCGAAGTTACATTTAAAGAAAGCAGGTATGTGTGAAAGTGGCCTCATAGAACAATTGTGCGTTGGCCTATAGTCAACATTAGTTCATAACTGCTCTGTATTTTACAATGCATCAGGCATTAGATTAATTCCTGCTAACCAGATCAAGATAAAAATCTAAAAATGTACCAAAGAACTTGTCAAATGTGGAACAAGGGAGTAAGACAGGACATCTTTGTAGAAAACCATTAAGCTAGTGTTACGGGTGCTCCCGCAATCCCTGTCTCGGATCGTGGGCGCACCAGTGTCCCTCCATGTGCCCACGGAGCCTAGCAGAACTTACCTCTCCTGGCTCCAGCACCGGTCTCACTGGCTCCCGCTGTTCAGCGCGCATGTCCCCATCTCCTCGGGTACGTGCGTCAGCTCGCAAAGATTTAAAGGGCCAGCACGCCGATAATTGCTGCTGACCTGCTATAAGTTTCTTCCTGTGACCCTTGCCGGATCTTCAAGCCATCCCCTGAAGAGAAAGCCCCCCTGTGTATGCTGCGTTCCTGTGTATCCTGCGTTCCTGTGTTTCCTGTGTTCCGGTGTATCCTGCTGTCTCGTGTGCCAGTCCATTCCTGTGTTCCTGATCCATCTGCCAGTCCATTCCTGTGTTCCTGATCTGTGTGCCAGTCCGTTCCTGTGTTCTTGATCCGTGTGCCAGTCCGTTGCTGTGTTCCTGATCCATGTGCCAGCTCCTGACATTCCTGACGTGAGTCATAGTGTGCCTTCCTGTGCTGTTCTCCTGCTGTCATCTCAGATACAGACTGTCTCCTGTACTACTACCTTGGCAGCCACCACCAGCTAGTCGCACCTGTGGAACGACCTGGTGGCACACCGCCGCTTTGCGGCGGCCTCTAGTGAGGACCAGGTGCCACTTAGACTCCGGTCCCAGGTGTCAGTTTGTACCATCTCCCACGGTGGTCCAGAGGGTCCACAGACTCACAGTCCTGACAGCTAGGAATCTTCGGAGAGGGCCTTCTCTTAAATTTGTTATGTTTCTGTCATGGAAGTTGAATGAGAGCTTGTTTGAAATCACATTTCTACTGGGATAAAATTATAGTATGTACTGTACAAGTTAAATAATATGGTACTTTAGATAAGTCTTTTTATGATAGCAAAAATAGTAATAGAGTAATCTTTATCTAAAAAGATTTTAAGGAGTAAAAATGTATTTTATGGGGTTAAATCATTCTGTAATAGTTTGGCATAGATTATGTATTCATTTATATTGATTATGAATAAATTAAATTCTATCAGTATACTTCTTATGAAAAATCCTCCTTATGATCTCTTAAATTTACCCATTTTATTGCAGTGACAATATATTGTACAACAACAGCCAAGGACATAGCAGGATCCTCTGCAAAGTAAGATTCCCACATATGCTCCTATTTTATTTTTATTTTATGCTCTTGTTCTTTATTTTCTTAACAGTGTCCAGTCAATAACATTGTTCTGTTTTATATTTCTTAGTGTTTTTTGTCCAGCCGAATGCCTCGCTAATGGAAGATCTGTGTGGGGAACTCAAGTTTACACCGATGTAAGGTCAAACAACAATTTTTTTAACTATGTAATTTAAAAAATGTAAAAGCATGTATATGGTTATTACATTTTATTTATATTTTAACTGACCTGATTTACTGTTTTAAATGGTTGGTATTCTTGCTCTGACTGTATGTGCCCAATATTATTAGAACCGTACTGTGACTCCTAAAAGGGGTATTCCAAGAATATGAACGTCTGATACAAAAACCCAGGATGATATAAATAAATGTATAAAACAAAACTTCAATGTCATTAGTCACAAAATGGAACTTAAATTGTTTGATTTTATGATTCATAAAATTTTATGGCCTCTCTAAAGTAGGTGGAGTTATCACCAAGATGGCCGCCACTGGAAACTACAAAACCCATGATCCCTTAGTTCTCAGTAACTCTTCCTCCCTCTTATGCTCTGCTCCCAGTGATGATGTAACAGATTGCCCTGCTCTGTAGAAATTATGTGTAACTGGCATCACATGTTTTTCAAATTTTTTCAAATAGTTTTTCACATTTTTTGCACATTACTTCACCTCATGATGTCTCACCACAGCAGCAGCCATACTGGATGCACTGCAACCAACTGACTACAGCCAAACTTAGTGGTGATGACATGACTTGCCCAGGACATGTGACCAGCGGCCATCTTCTGTTCTGTGTGCTCCGCGCTGAGAAAATAGACTGACTGATTAAAGAGCCAGTAGCATTTTAATTCTTCATTACAGTCTATGTCCACAGCATTTTTCTGGTAATAGAAGCAAAATTTTAAATAACGACTAATGACATATTAGCTTATATTTTAATATGAAGGTCCATTTGTATATGAATTATGCTTATTCCTGGAATACCCCTTTAAGAACAGGCTTTTTGTAACAATGAACCAAACATTGTGCTGCACTTTTTTGTGCTTATACGTGGACAAATACTATGTTTGTATAAATAAAAATCTTCAATCGAAAATATTGTTGAAAAAAGCATGGAAAATAATATGTGTAAGCATTTCATCCACTAATGCATTTAAAATTTCTCTTAGGATTCTTCTATTTGCAGAGCAGCTATCCATGCTGGAATAATATCAAATAGTGGAGGAGAAGTCACGCTACTGAAGACACCAGGTCAAGCCAGTTATAGTGGATCCGCAAAGAACGGGATCACAACCAATAACTTGGAGCATGGACTGGCTCTTTCATATTTGTTAACTCTTCAAGTCCAGTAACTCCACAACCAACAAAAGTGGTTACACAGAAGCCTCCAGGTATTCTAATTTACATTCTTCTTAAATGGAAAAATTTGAAAAGCAAATGTTTCCAAAGATTATAAAACAAATTTTAATTTTCTGTCAGTTCTTATCTCCACAGCTTATATCTGTGAATTTGCAGGGCACTATTAGTGGCTGGAAGGAGAAGTTACTTTTGTTCTGCGCTGCTCCTTCTTCCCTAGAGCTTCTATGTCATCTAACAATCCAGTGACCTGTTCTCCGTCTTGTTTCTAGCAAGATGGAATTCAGGAACATTTTCTGAAAGAAATGCAGAGTAGGAAGTACAAAGGGAAAACAAAAAGGGCAAAAGTGATGGGGGAAAGAAGCGCTTATATCTGATAAGTTATAGTTTTTAAAAATCTAGTCACTTGGATTGCTGATTTGATGGAAATGTTCTTATAAAGTTAGTGGCCATTGAAAAACATTTTAAGGAATTGTTATAAACACTGGGCATGTTAAAGTGCTCTTCTCCCCTCTCCTCTCTCTTACTCTCTCTCCCCTTTATATTATACATAAATATATATCATTTATCTATTGATAAATTAATTATAATTTATATAAATTTTTGTCGCATATAATTTTGTGGCTAGCCCTGTATTGTTATATGAACATTCCTTTTGAAAGAGGACAATCGTTTTCACACGAGATTGCAATAAGCATCCATATATAAAGCAGTTCAGTTCCCCTTTTACACTATACAATAGAATAAAGTTTTAAAACTAAAAATGTGCTCAACTACTTTAGGCACCGTACATACAGTTTTTAGCATTCGGTGAGCTGCGTAGGCACGTGCTGGCTGCCCCATCATACACCCCGCAGATCTATTGTATCAAGCAAGACCTTATGAATGTATTTCATACCTTGAATATGTGGTGAATAAGCACATAAACATACAAACCCAGTGAAGCGTACTCATGAAAATGATCAATTTGAAAATCATCTCTCATCTCACAAAAGTCCTCAGCCCAGCAACATTGTTCGAAAAATGTAACAGTTGATAAACTTTCAGAAGGCAACGCTAAAAAAAAGCAGAGACATTTGTGCGCAATTTGCAGGCGGTTTAAGCATGGAGTGACCATTGGGCATTCGTGATTTTTAAGACAGAACACATTTAAGGCCCCTTACGTCTTCTCCCCATAGTCACATGCCCATTCTGGCTTCATTTGTTGGAACAAACGCTGCAATACTTAGAAATACTTGTAATAAAATTCCGAGTCTGTTAGTATTTACAACAATCCCGCGCATCATTACTTAATCATATTGCAGGGAGCTGTAACCGTACAACTACAGCCACGATATAACATAATGCCGCGTGACAAAGTAAATGGCTTTTCAGCGCGATTTTTAGCTTCAAAGTGTTAACATCCATGTGAAATATTTTTGTTATTGTATTATCCTAGTATTTTTATGCCCAGCTGTAATTGCCTCGCTGAGTGGAGGCTCTCTATGGGGAACTGATCTTTTACTGTGGTAAAGAATCACCACCAATGACATATTTAAGTATTTCTTATATTTACACTTAGTATTACTTTACGCTATCTTTTCATAAGGGATTCCCTATTGCCGAAGCCGCTACCGCCCATGGCTGGTATAATACCAATGCAGGAGCGAATCACAATAGGAGACATCCGAACGTCAAGAAATTCCATTATTGCAGGCGGATCCCACCAGGACTGCTAATCACAAAACAAAACCATATAGGGAGCATGGCCACCCGGTACCTTCTAAACTTTTCCTACGCTACAACAACATCCATTACATGGATTACTACCAAAACCACAACATCGATACATACAAAATATTCCAGGTCATTTACAGTAGCTCAGTTGCTGTCTATCTGGTAGCATATACTCAGTGTCTCTTTATGTCATGCACATGTGGGGACTACGCTGGCATGGATTCTGTCCCGTCTTTTTTCTAGTATCTGATGAGTTCCTCCTTGACCTATGCATTCCTATGTTATTCCCTTTGGTCTATGGATGGGCGGTCCTTTGGATTTACTCTTGTTTTTTCGACTTGGCTACTTTTCCTTATTAGTTTTTATGTTTTCCTTCCCCTCAGCTGTTGGTCACTCAAGAAGCAAGGACTGTGGGCCCAGTTACTGTCACCGCTGCACTCAATCATCGTTCATGGAAAAAGGAGAGGAACACGTAAGCTTTGTGCCTGTTTTACAACAAAAAAACACAGGTTGAGGTCCTCATACACTTGGATAATTCGACTCAGTGACGGCTAACCCGCAACAACAACATGCAAAGGACAGATAACAGTGATCCTCCGCTAAGTAAAGAAGATTCACATATATTGTCTAATTTCTAAACCTTTATCTGCAAATTTTTTATTACATTTTTAAATTATTTTTTTTTGGCATCTCCTTAGTTTTTATGCCCACGGCTGATGCCTCGCTTTATGGAACATCTCGTGTGGGGAACTTGGACGTTTATACCTGACTGTAAGAGCACCAAACCAGTAGTCAAATTTTACAATTGGGTAATAATTATAGCATTATAAATTTATCTATACTTTCTCTTAGGGATCCTCTATTTGCCGATCTTGCTAATCCAATTATGCTGGCCTAAGACCGAATAGGGAGGACACTTCACGGGAGGAAGACACCGGTCCCTCGTGTTAATCGATCCCAAAACAAGGAAACAGGGTTCATCAACAAAACTATAATGGATCAGGCCCCGAGTCATGGTTAAAGTTTCTAGACTCTACAGATCCCGCGTTACTCCAAACCCCAACATGATAACACAAAAATTCCAAGGTAATTACAGCATACACAAAGCTTTCTTTCTATCTGGTATCTATACTCATTGTCTGGTGTATGGTTCACATTTGACTAAGCTGGCGCTCGTATCTTCGGTCTGAGTGTTTCTCAGTATCTTATGATTCCTTGACGTGCAATTTCCTTGTTGTGTCCCTTCGTACTATTGATTGGGTACTTTTGTGTACTCTGGTTTATGCGAACTGGGCTACTTTTACTCTATTAGGTTTTTACATGGGCAGCCTGTGCTCCCCTATCTGGGATCACTCGAGATAAGCAAGGGACTTTGCCCATTTACTGACCAACTCCCCCGAATCAATTTTCTGGTAAAAAGTAAAGTGGGAAGCGTTGTGCCTGTTTTTACAAACAAAAAAACACACTTTATGTCTCATACATTGGAGATGCATTGCAGATGGACTGCAACCTGTACACCACAAACCACAGCCAAGGACAACACAGGAACCTCCTGCTAAGTAAGCAGTTTATATATTGTCTAGTTTTCAACAACCTTGAGCATCTTTCTCAATTTGTTATTCCATTATAAATTATTTTTTTGCTTCCTTAATTTTTTTATGCCCACTCGATGCCGCGCGAGGGGAACATCTAGGGGGGAACTGATGTTTATACTGATTACAATCAACACAACAAACCAAAACCTCATATTCACAATTACAAGGGGTAATAAGTTTAAAAGCAGTATAAATGGTAGCTTAATGCGCTTAGGATTCCTCTATGCCCGCGCGGCGTCCATCGCTGACTAAGACCCATGAAGGGAGGAAAGTCACGGTATGGATGACACTGGTCCACGGCATTATAGTGGATCCGCAAAGACAGGGATCACAACCAATAACTCATGGACATGGACGGCCGCTCTCCTATTTGTAACTCTCAAGTCCATACGCCAATACACCCACAAAGTGTGTTTACACATAATCCTTCCAGGTATGCTCAGTCTAACATCTCTTCTATAACGGGACAAACAATTGAAAAGCATGTGTGGTCCAAAGATTATAACAAACAAATATTTAATTTTCCTTTCATTTCGTATCCTCCACCAGCGTCACATCTCTTGAATTGCAGAGTGCACTATTGATCGGCTGGAAGGAGAATGTTTACTTTTGTTCTGCGCTGACTCCTTCTCTCCTAGAGCTTCTATGTCATTCTACAATCCTATGGACCCTGTTCGTAGATGCCTTCTTATTTAGCAAAAGGGAATTCAGGACATCATTTGTCTGAAGCGAAGGCAGAGTTAGGAAGTACAACGTGAAATGCAAAAAGGGCAAAATGTGATGGGGGAAAGAAGCGCGTATATCGTGATAAGTTAGGTTTTTTTAAAATCAGTCACTTGGATTTGCTGATTGGTGAAGGATAAATGTTCTTGATACAAAGTTAGTGGCCATTGAAAAAACACTTTTAAACTGAATTGTACTCAACACAACAATGGCGTTTGAAGTGCTTCGCTCTCTCTCGTCTTTCTCTCTGCGCTTCTTTATATATAGATATTATCTATTATTAACTCATATCCCATTATATATTATATATATAATAATTATATATATATATAATTTGGGTGAGCTGTATTGTGAATGTTAGGTAACAGTTTCTTTAAAGAGGACATCGTGTTTCCACAGACGAGATTGGCACTACGCAATCGTTCATATATAAGTCAGTTCCAGGCCACTGTGACCTCTATACATTATAAAGGGTTAAAAGAGTGACAAATGTCTCAACTACTGTCGGCACCTGACTACAGTTAAGTTGGGTGAGGGTGCCGTGGGCACAGGGGTGCTGCCCAGCCTGTAACCCCTGCAGGTTGATATTGTATCAAAGCAAACGACCTTAAGTATGGCATTACTAGTGAGTCGTGTGGTGTGAAGAAAGCAAGAAACTACAAAACAGATTGAGCGTACCATTAGATAAGATATGCAGGGATTTTGAAAAGTTCCATCTTCAGTCCCACCAAACAACAGTCCCTCAGCCAGCAACGTGTTCGCAAAAATTAACAGGGCAACTTTCAGAAGGCCAACTGCTAAAAAAGCAAGGACATTGTGGCTCATGTGCAGGGCATTAGCATGGATTCCATTGGGCATTTTCCAGGGTATTGTTAAGCAGAAAACATTTAAGCCGCTTACAGTCTGTTCCCATGTATTGTCAATGCCCTATTCTGCTGCATCCGGTGGGGAATCAAACGTTCGGGCAAGACCTCTGAGAAGACGGGGAAGGAAAAATTCCGAGTCTGTTATTACAACCAATCCCTCCCATATTGTAATTCATTGCAGTGATGTAACCTGTAAACTACCGCAGCGAGATACGAACATCCTGCGAAAAGTAAATTGGCGTTTTATCCTATTTTATTATTACTCTTCAATAAGTTTTTCATAAACCATGTTGTAACATTTTTTTCGTTATTGTATTTCCTAGTATTTTCTGCCAGCTAATGCCTCGCGCATGTGAGGATCTCTATGGGGAAATGATCCTTTATACTGATTGTAAGATCACACCATGACTATTGAAGTAATTTGTTTAATGTTATGCATCACTTCATTATTACTTTAGCTATTTTTCTAAAATGGATTCCTCTCGGCCGACGCGATCCATGCTGGAATAATACTCAATGATGGTGGAGGAGAAAGTCACAATATGGAAGACATCCAGGTCATCCGTTCTTCGGGATCCACAGGAACGGAATCACAACCTCATCACAACACCATTATGGGCCAGGGCCCGGGCAGTAAAGTTTTCTAACTCTACAGATCCAATTTACTCCAAAACCCCAAACATGATAACATCAAAATATGTCCATGGTAATTTACAGTACAGAAGTGTCTGTCGATCTGTATCTATTCTCAGTGCTTTTATGGTTCACTATTTGACTAAGCTTTGCAGGGAGGCTGTCCTGCTTGTTTTCTAGTATTTGGAATGCCTTACGTGCATTCCTGGTGTAGCCCTTTGTGCTACTTATCTTGGGACGTTGTGTGTGTTACACTCTTGTTTAGTCGACTTGTGCTACTTTTCCGAGGAGGTTTTAGGTGGTCCCCCGCAGCGGTTAGGCACTCAGAGAGAAGCAAGGACCGGTGGCCCATGGTACGGGCACCGCACCTAAGCAAGGCAGGGGGACAAAGGTAATCTGAAGCTGGGGGGCCGGTTCAGGTACAACACAAAACCAGGGTAGTCTCAACAATTGTAATTCATTGCAGGGGACGGCGCTAACCTGCACCACCACAGGCAGGACATAACAGGACCTGCGTCTAAAGTAAGAAGAGTGATATTGGTCTATGGTGACTGGATCGTCAAGTTTGTTAGTACCATTTTGTAAATTATTGTTTTGCATTCTTAGGTTTTATCCCTCAGCTTGATTGCCTCGCTGGATGGAACATCTGTGTGGGGGAACTGATTGGGACTGATGTGAAGATGCAACCAAAACCCATTAGTCAAAATTAACAATTGGTAATTCTTTAAGCATTACTAAATGTATCTATACGTTCTCTTAGGATTCCTCTATTTTGCCGAGCCTATCCATGCGGTGATAATACCATATGAGGAGGAGAAGTCCGTCATGAAACACCGGTCAGTCAAAGTTATAGTGGATCGCAAAGAAGGGACACAACCAAAACTATGGAGCAGGGACTGGCCTTTCATATGTTTTAACTCTTCAAGTCCAGACTCCACACCACCACAAAAAGGGTTACACAGAAGCCTCCAGGTATTCTAATTTACATCTTCAATGGAAAAATTTGAAAAAGCAATGTTCCAACGATTATAAATTACAATGTATGGCGTCAGTCCTTATCCCTCTCACAGCATATCTGTCGAATTTGCAGGGCACTATGGTGGCGGGAAGGAGAAGTTACTTTGTTCTGCGCTGCTCCCTCTCTCCCTAGAGCTTCTATGTCATCTAACAAGCCAGTGCCGTTCTCTCGTCTTGTTTCTAGAAAGATGGAATTCAGAACTTTTCTGAAAGAATGCGAGTAGAAGTACAAAGGGAAAAACAAAAGGGGCAAAAGTGATGGGGGAAGAAGCGCTATATCTGATAAGTTATAGTTTTTCAAATCTCTCACTTGGATTGCTGATTTGAGGAAATGTTCTTATAAATGAGTGGGCCATTGAAAAATTTTAAGGAATGTGTTATCAATGGCTGGGAAGTGCTCTCTCTCTCTCTCTTTCTCTCTCGCTCTCTCTTTATATATATAATATATATTTAATACTATTCATTTATAATTATATATATAATATATATATTATAATTTGTGTGAGCTGATTGTTAATAGGAACTTCTTTTAAAGAGGACATCGTTTTCACACGAGATTGCATAAGCTTCCAATAAGCATTTCAGTCACCTTGACATCTATACATAAATAAAGTTTAAAATATAAAATGGGCTCAACACTTGGCACCTGTACATACAGTTAAGTTGGGTGATTGCGTAGGCACAGTGCTGCCCGCATAAACCCTGCAGGTATATTTGTATCAAAGCAAGACCTTAATTATTTCATACAGTGAATTGTGTAGTAAAGCAATAAAACATACAAAACAAGTGAAGCGTCACATAAAATATGCATTTGAAAATTCATCTTCATCCACAAAAAGTCCTCAGCCAGCAACATTGTTCGAAAAATGTAACAGTGCAACACTTTCAGAAGGCAACGCTAAAAAAAAGCATAGACATTGGTGGTCATTGCAGGCGGTAGCATGGAGTGCCTTGGGCATTTCAGGGATTTAAGACAGAAAACATTTAAGCCCTTACAGGTCTTCCCATTAGTCAATGCCCATCTGGCTGCATTCTGTTGGAATCAAACTCTGCAATACTTAGAAATACTGTAAGAGAAATTCCGAGTCTGTTATACACAATCCCTCAATATGTAAATTCATGCAGTGACTGTAACCTGTACAAACACACCAGCGAGATAACAGAATCCTGCTAAAAGTAAGATGTCTTTTATCCTATTTTTATCTTCAAAATTTTTTTATAACCATGTGTTGTAAATTTTTTGTTATTGTATTCCTCTAGTATTTTATGCCAGCTGAATGCCTCGCTGATGGATACTCTATGGGGAACTGATCTTTATACTGATGTAGATCACAACCATGACTATTAAGTAATTTCTTAATGTACACTCATATTACTTTAGCTATATTTTTCAAAAGGATTCCTCTATTGCCGACCGCTATCCATCGGAATAATACCCAGGGAGAGGAGAGAGTCACAATATGGAAGACCCAGGTCAAGCCAGTTATAGGGATCACAAGGAACGGAATCACAACAAAACATTATGGAGCATGGCCCGGGTCATTCAATTTTCTAACTCTACAGATCCAATTCTAACCCAAACCCACAAACATGATAAACACACTATTCCAGGTAATTTACATTACTACGTTCTGTCTATCTGGTACTATACCAGTGCTTGTTATGGTTCACATTGACTAAGCTTGCATGTATTCTGTCTGCTTTTTCTAGTATCTATGATTCCTTGACTGCATCCTGGTTATCCCTTGTCTATGATTTGGTACTTTGTGTTACTCTGTTATTCGACTTGGCTACTTTCTTATGTTTTATGTTTCCCCTCACTGTTTATCACTCAGAGATAGCAAGGACTGTTGCCCAGTACTGTCAACCTCCCAAATCAATTCATTGTAACAAATTAAAGTGAAGCTTTGTGCTGTTTTTACAACAAAAAAACACATTTTGTCTCATCAATGATAATTCATTGCAGTGACTGCAACCTGTCCAACCACAGCCAAGGACTAACAGGATCCTCTGCTAACGAAGATTTATATTGTCTAGTTTTACCTTTATCTTCAATTTTATTACCATTTTTAAATTATTTTTGCATTCCTTAGTGTTTTATGCCCAGCTGAATGCTCGCTGATGGAAACTTCTGTGTGGGGAACTGATGTTTATACTGATGTAAGATCAAACCAAAACCATTATTCAAAATTACAATGGTATAAGTTAAGCATTCATAATGTATCTAAATTCTCTTAGGATTCCTCATTTGCCGAGCTGCATCCATGCTGGACTAATACACATGAGGAGGAGATCACGGTATGGAAGACCCTGGTCACGTCAGTTTATAGTGGATCCACAGGAACGGGATGCACAACAAACATTATGGAGCATGGCCGGGTCATTTAAATTTTCTAACCTACAGATCCATTACTCTCAAAACCCACAAACATGATACACAAAATATTCCAGGTATTTACATTACATAAGTTTCTGTCATCTGGTATCTATACTCATGCTTGTTTAGGTTCACATTTTCAGCTTGGCATGTATCTGTCGTGCTTTTTCTATACTTATGATTCCTTGACTTGCATTCCGGTATCCCTTGTCTATTGATTGGGTACTTTGTGTTACTCTTGTTATTCGACCTTGGCTACTTTTCTTATAGTTTTTATGTTTTCCCCTCAGTCGGTAATCACGCAGAGATAACAAAGGCTGGGTTGCCCAGTGTTACTGCACCTCCCAAATCAATCATTGAAAAATGAAAGGGAGCTTTGTGCTGTTTTTACAACAAAAAAAAAAACATTGTGGGTCTCAACAATGATAATCAGCAGTGACTGCAACCGTACAACCACAGCCAAGGACAAACAGGATCCCTACGTAAAAGATTTAATTTGTCTAGTTTTACCTACTTCAATTTTTAATACATTTTTAAATTATTTTTGCATCCTAGTGTTTATGCCCAGTCGAGGCCTCGCTGATGGACTCTGTGTGGGAACTGATGTTTATACTAGTAAGATCAAACCAAAACCATTTTCAAAATACAATTGGTAAATAAGTTAAGCATTATAATGTCTATCATATTCTCTTAGGATTCCCTATTTGCCGAGCTGCTATCCATGCTGGCTAATCCCAATGAGGGAGGAGAAGTCACGTTATGGAGACACCTGGTCACGTCAGTTATAGTGGACCGCAAAGAACGGGATCACACCAATAACTATGGAGCATGGACTGGCTCTTTCATATTGTTAACTCTCAAGTCCAGAACTCCACACCACAAAAGGGGGTTACACAGAAGCCTCCAGGTTCTAATTTACATTCTCTTAAATGGAAAAATTGAAAAGCAATGTTTCAAAATTATAAAACAAATTTTAATTTCTGTCAGTTCTTATCTCCACAGCTTATATCTGTGAATTTGCAGGGCACTAGTAGTGGCTGGAAGGAGAAGTTACTTTGTTCTGCGCTGCCCTCTTCCCTAGAGCTCTATGTCATCTAACAATCCAGTGACCTGTTCTCCGTCTTGTTTCTAGCAGATGGAATCGGAACTTTCTGAAGAAAATAGAGTAGGAAGTACAAAGGGAAACAAAAAGGCAAAAGTGATGGGGGAAAGAAGCGCTTATCTGATAGTTATAGTTTTAAAAATCTAGTCACTTGGTGCTGATTTGATGGAAATGTTCTTAATAAGTTAGGGGCATTGAAAAACATTTTAAGGAATTGTTATAACAATGGCTGTTAAGTGCTCTCTCTCTCCTCTCTCTCTCTCTCTTTATATATATATTTATATATATATATCTATATATAGTATTATATATTTATATATTTTAATATATATAATTATATATAATTCTTTTTGTGTGAGCTTAGTGTTATAGGAACATTCTTTTTAAAGAGACATCGTTTTCACACGAGATTGCAATGCTTCCATATATAACAGTTCAGTCACCTTTGACATCTATACATTTAAATAAAGTTAAATAATAAATGGCCACTACTTTAGGCACCGTACATACATTTAGTGGGTTGATTGCGTAGCACAGTGCTGCCCAGCATAACCCTGAGGTAATATTGTATCAAGCAAGACCTTAATATATTCATACGTGAATTGTGTGAAGTAAAGCATAAAACATACAAAACAAGTGAAGCGTACCATAAAATGATGCAATTTGAAAATTCATCTTCATCCACAAAAAGTCCCAGCCAGCAACATGTTCGAAAAATGTAACAGTGCAAACTTTCAGAAGGCAACGCTAAAAAAAAGCATAGACATTGGTGCTCATGGCAGGCGGTTAGCATGGAGTGCCATTGGGCAGCAGGATTTTAAGACAGAAACATTTAAGCCCTTACAGGTCTTTCCCATATTTCAATGCCCATCTGGCTGCATTCTGTTGAATCAAACTCTGCATCCTTAGAAATACTTGTAAGTAGAAATTCCGAGTCGTTATTACAACAATCCCTCCATATTGTAAATTCAGTGCAGTGACTAACCGGTAACATACGCCAGCGAGATAACAAATCCCTGAAAAAGAGAGATCTCTTTTATCCTATTTATCTTCAAAAGTTTTATTAACCATGTTGTAAATTTTTTTTATTGTATTCCTAGTATTTTATGCCCAGCTGAATGCCTCGCTGATGGAGGATCTCTATGGGAACTGATCTTTATACTGATGTAAGATCACACCAATGACTATTAATATTTCTCATGTTACACTCATTATTACTTTTAGCTATATTTTCTAAAAGGATTCCTCTATTTGCCGAGCCGCTATACATGCTGGAATAACCTCCATGAGGGGAGAAGTCACAATAGGAAGACCCCAGGTCAAGCCAGTTATAGTGGATCCACAAGGAACGGAATCCACAACAAAACTTATGGAGCCTGGCCCGGGTCATTTAATTTCTAACTCTACAGATCCAATTACTCCAAACCCACAAACATGATAAACAAATATCCAGGTAATTTACAACATAAAGTTTCGTCTATCTGGTATCTATACCAGTGCTGTTGATGGTTCACATTTGACTAAGCTTGCTTTCTGGCTGTTTTTCTAGTATCTTATGATTCTTGACGGCATTCTGGTTATCCCTTTGTCTATTGATTTGGTACTTTGTGTTACTCTTGTTATCGACTGTGGCTACTGTTCTTAGAGTTAGTGGCCCCGATCTGTTTTACACTCAGAGATAAGCAAGGACTGTTGCCCAGTTACTGTCAACCTCCCAAATCAATCATTGTAAAAATTAAAGGAAGCTTTGGGCCTGTTTTGTACAACAAAAAAAAACACTTGTCTCATACAATTGATAATTCATTGCAAGTGACGCAACCTGTACACCCACAGCCAAGGACATACAGGATCCTCTGCTAAGTAGAAGATAATATTGTCTAGTTTTTACCACTTCATTTTTATACCATTAAATATTTTTTGCATCGTAGTGTTTATGCCCAGCGGAATGCCTCGCTGATGGAACCTGTGGGGTTGGGAACGATGGTTTATATGACGACGAGCCAACCATAAACCATATTCAAATTACAAATTGGTAATAAGTGAAGCTTACAATGTATCTATAATGCCTAGGATCCCATTGCCGAGCGCTATCCTGTCTGGACTAACCCATGAGGGAGGAGAAGTCACGGTATGGAAGACGCACAACTGGTCCCGTCAGTTATAGTGGAATCCACAGGAAGGGATCACAACAAAACATATGGAGCAGGCCCGGCGTCATTTAAATTTTCTAACTCTAACAGATCCAATTACCCAAAACCACACAAATCAGGATAACACAAAATATCCAGTAATTACATTCATAAAGTTTCTACTATCTGGTATCTTACTCAGTGCTGTTATGGTTCACTATTGACTAAGCTTGCATGTATCGGTCTGGCTTTTTCGAACGTGATATTCCTTGACTGGCATTCCTGGCCCTTGTCATTTGATGGGGATGTCGTTGACCGTTATGCGACTTGGCTACTTCTTTCATTAGTTTTTAGTTTTCTCCCCCCTCACGATCACTCAGAGAGAAGCAAGGACTGTGGCCCAGTTACTGCACCTCCCATCATTCATGAAAAATAAAGTGAAGCTTTGTGCCGGTTTTTACAACAAAAAAAACACATTGGCCAACAGAATAACATCATGGCAGGGACGGCAACCTGACAACCACAGCCAGGACTAATCGAGCCTCGCGGCTAATTAAGAAGTTATATAGGCTGAGGTTTCTATTCTTCAATTTTATAAACCATTTTTAATTTTTTGCACCTAGTGTTTATGCCCAGCTGAAGGCCCGCGGATGGAACAGTCGTGGGGAACGGGATGAGGATGTTAGAGAGCAAACCAAAACCATACAAAAACAAGGGTAATGAAGACAGACAAAGTGTCACAAATTTTCAGGATTCCTCATTGCCGCTCTGCATCCATGCTGGGACTAATACCCAATGAGGAGAGAAGTCACGGATGGAAGACACCGGTCACTGCAGTTATAGTGGGACCGCAAAGAACGGGATCACAACCAAAACTAGGGAGCAGGACTGGCCTTCATATTTGTTAACTTCAAGTCCAGTAACCACAACCAACAAAAGTGGTTACACAGAAGCCCCAGTTTCTAATTAACACTTTTAAAGGGAAAAGGAAAGCAATGGTTTTCCAAAGATTATAAAACAAATAATCGGTCAGTTCTACTCCACAGCGATACTGGCAATTGCAGGGCCCTATTAGTGGTCTGGAAGGAGAAGTTCCTTTTGTTCTGGGCGCGCTCCTTTCTCCCTCGAGCCTAGGTTCCAACAACCAGTGACCGGCCCGTCTTGGTCTAGCAGAGGGAAGGTCAGGAACAGGGTTCGTGGCACAATGAGAGAGGAAGTACCAAGGGAAAACAAAAGGTGCAAAGGGAGGGGGGAAAGAAGCGCTTTATCTGATTAGTTGATTGTTTAAAAAATCTAGTCACTGGATGAGCTGGGTGGATGGATGTTCTTATAAAGTGAGGGCCAGGAAACATTAAGGAATGTGTTAAACAATGGCGGTTAAGTGCCTCTCTCTCTCCTTCCTCTCTCCTGCTTTATATATATATATATGATATTATATATCATCTTATATATTTTATTTATAATTAATTATATATAATTTGGTGTGAGCTTATTGTATAGGAGGACATTCTTTTTAAAGAGACATCGTTTTCACACAGATTGCAATAAGCTCCTATATAATCATTTCAGTCAACCTTTGACATCTATACAATAAAAGTTTTAAAATAAAATGTGCTCACCTACTTTAGGCACCTCTGTACATACAGTTAGTTGGGTGATTGCGTAGGCACTTGCTGCCACATAAACCCTGCAGTATATATGTATCAACGAGACACTAATTTTTTCATAACGTGGAATTGTGAAGTAATCAATATAAAACATACAAAACAAGTGAAGCGTACCATAAAGATGCAATTGAAAATTCTCTCATTAAAAAAGTCAGCAAGCAGCAACAACTTGTCGAAAAATGTAACAGTGGCAAACTTCAGAAGGCAACGCTAAAAAAATGCAAGACATTGTGGCTCATGTGCAGGCGGTTATGCATGGGAGTGTCATTGGGCATTTCAGGGATTTTAAGACAGAAAAACTATTAAGCCCTTACAGGTCTTTCCATAGGTCAATGCCAAGCCTGTCTGCATTGTGGAATCAAACCTGCAAACTTAGAAATACTGTAGTAGAAATTCCGCAGTCTGTTAAACACATCCCTCCATATGTTTCATTGCAGTGACTGTAACCGTACAACACACGACAGCCAGCGGAGACAGAATCCCGGAAAAGTAAGATGCTTTACCATTTTACTCAAAAGTTGATAACCAGTGTTGTTAAATGTTATTGTTATCCTAGAGTATGCCCAGCTGATGCCTCGCGGGAGGGAGGTACTCGATGGGAACTGATCTTTAACTGGAGGAAGCACACCAATGACATAGTGAAGCTAATGACACTTCAGAGCGGAGCTTATATATTTCAAAAGAGCCTCATTTGCCGAGCCGCCTATCCATGCTGGACAATATCTACCCAATGAGGAGGAGAAGTCACAATAGTGAAGACACCAGGTCAAGCCAGTTATAGGGGATCCACAGGCGAATCACACAACATTATGGAGCATGGCCCGGGTCATTTAAATTTTCTACTCTAAAGATCCAATTATTCCAAACAACCCACAAACAGGAAACACAAAATACCACAGGAATTCATTACTAATATTTCGTCATCGGTGGTAAGTCACGTGGGGTCCCTCAGCGATCCCCGTCACGGATCGCGGGCTCACCCGTGCCGTCGTCCCCCGCCCCACCGCAAGCGCTACTCACGGCCGCTCCTCCCCCGCGTCGACCGCGCAGCGGCCGCGGCTCCCTGCGGGCGCTTCCGCGTCCGCGCTGGCCGTCTCTGTCAAATCGTTTAAGGGCCAGCGCGCCACTAATGGCGCTGGCCGGTCTGCCCTTAAGAGGGGGCAACACCCGTGCCTCTTCCCGTGTTACCCTTCGGCCGGAATCTGGGTGCCCTGTGGCGCCCTTGTAGAAACCTGTATTTGATATGCCGGAGTGGCTTTCGAGAGGTCCGGGGGGGGGCCCGAGTCCGGGTTCTGGTACCGTACGCTCCTGGCCGCCGGCGCGACCGTGTGCTACGACCGGACTCGAACCTGTGCTGCCCGTCCTGGACCTCCTGCCTGACCCCCCGACACGAGATTGCCTGCGATTCTGTACCTGACCTTGGTCGCCCTGCGGACAAGTCCCGCCTGTGGAACGACCTGGGGGTACCACGCCGCAGCAAGTCCACCCGCTCGCGGCGGGCTCTGGGGTGAAACCGGGTGCCACTTAGACTCCGGTCCCCAGGTAGTGGCGGGGCCATCTGTCCGCATTGTGGTCAGAGGATCCACAACCTCTAAGCCTGACAGAAGATCCGGCCAGGGTCCCGCTGAGGTGCTGCTTCTACTCGGCGCCGACTCTGGCGGCCATCCGTGGGTCACAATCCGAGAGATTGTCCTCAACGCAACATCTGGACGGTTACCGCGCATGCTGCAGCAGCTGCTGGCCACCCAGCAGCAACAACAGTTCCAGGAGCGCTCCACGCTCCGCATCCCCCCCGCTTCTCCCTCCCGCCGCTGACACGAGGCTACGGCTGTCTATGCCCGGAAGTATGATGTGATCCCAAGTCTTGCAGGGCCTAACCCACTGCTCCGGCATTTGAGTGATGGCCGCCTCATTCTCCACGGAGCGTCCCGGTGGCCTTCATGTCAGCCTTCTCTCTGGTAGTGCCCCGGCCTGGGCTACCCTCTCTGGGCAGAGACGAGACCGTACGCCGGTCACCGACATCTCACTGCATTTCTGGCGGAGTTCCGGTCCGTTTTTGAGGAACCTGCACGGGCCTCTCTTCGCTGCAGAGACGTGCGCTGTGGAATATCTCTCCGCCAGGGGGGCTCATCCGTGGGAGAGTGATCGGTCCAGTCCGTACCTCGGCCACGGAAACTCTCCTGGAACGATGCGCCGGTCCGCAACCTGATAAAGGGACTTGGCCCCTCAATAAGACGCTCTGGCGCGCTCGGGATCTGCCGTTCTACCCTGGGTGGTCTATTCACCTTAGCCACCCGGATTGATGTGCGATTTGAGACGTGCTGAGGAAACGCCTGAGCAAACCGCAAGTTCGCCCACGACGATGGCCTGCCTGGCTCCATGTTTCAAAGACCGCTCCACCCCCATGTACCACCCGTGGAGGAGCCTATGGAGGGGACAGCTCAGACCTCTCCCCAGGAGCGTATCAGAAGGCGTCAGGGAAACCCTCTGCCACTGTGCCACGTCCTGGACCCTTCCTGGGGTCTTGCCCAATCCGTCCCCACCCTTCGGGAAACGCCAGCACTAGGTTCTTGAGAAGCGTCCGATGTGTGAGCAAAGCTCTCCTCCACGTTTGATTACCGGTGCTTCTCACGCTGGTACCGGCACCCAGACATCCAGTCTCGTGCCTTCTTGGACTGCAGCTCCGCGGGGAACTTCGTGGATGCCGCCCTTGGGCCCCGGCATATCACCTCCTGTCCGTCTGGTGAAGGCGGTGGTCATCTCCTCTCCCTCCGTCAGTGCACAAATCCTTTGCTGACCCGGTCCACTCCGACCAAGCCACTGTCTATTGCAAGTCGGTGGGCTGCACAAGGAACCCTGTCCTTTATGTGCTTCCCTACTGCCACCACTCCGCCATCCTGTTGGTGCTACCGGTGCGTGCACGAACCCCCGTTTTCGTACGAAGCGGTGGATCCTTCGTGGGGACCGACTGCCAATCCGTTGTGTGGATTGGCCTCGTCCTGTGCCAGTTCTGGTCTCTTCTGTGTACTTAAGGCCCTGGAGGGTCTTCCGCATGTTTAAAGGATTTCGTGTGTCTTCTCAAAAAGCAAGCTGAACGTTGCCACCCTCACCTACCATCCGGCCCTCTACGGCCTGGTTGTCGCCGCACTCCTCACCCCCGGGGTGTGTGTATCCGCTTTCTGTACCAAAACCTCGCCATGGGCGACTATATCCGAGAAAATCTGCAGAGGGGATTTAACGCAAGTCTTCCTCCCCGGCGGGTCAGGTTTTCTGTGCGTGCAAAAAAGGACGGGTCACTCCGACCAGGTTTTCATAGACACCGCGGTCTACAAAATCACGGTTAAGAACCGAACCGTGCCATTGTCACTGAGTGTGTGATACCGCCTTCGGGGGAGCCAAGATTTCTCCAGTGGATCTCGTGGGGCTACACCTCTTTCTGATCCGCCAAGGGGATGAATGGAAGACCGCTTTTAATACCGTGATGGACACTTCGAATACGGGTGATGCCGTTCGGTTACGCGTAATGCACCAGCCGTCTTTCAGGAGGGTCGTATGACATCTTTAGAGACTTCTGTATGTCGGGGTGTCTATTCGGGACGATACCCTCGTGTTTTCTCTCTCGGACCTTGAGACCACCAAGCCAATGTCGACAAGTACCAGTCGATTAAGGACCATCGTCCAGCCAAGCTGAAAGTGGCCTGTTCCTTCAGCCGAGTATTCGCTCGGCTCTGGCATGCTCGGAACAAGGCCTTCGTATGGATCCTGCCAAGCTGTCGGCGGTCTTTCAGGGCCTCGCCCAGTGGGACTGCGCGCATACAGCGATTTCTGGGCTGCGGCGAATAACCTACCGCCAGTTCATTCCACGTTTTTTCCTCTCGGGGGTCTCCAATTGGTGGCATCTACCAAGAAGGTGCCAACCCCGTCGGGCCTCTCGCGGAGGAGGGCCGAAAGAACCATATCGTTTGCCCGGCCCAGTCCGGGAGCCCGTACGTGCGGAAAGCCTTTCATCTGGAAGTGGATGCCTCCTCTGTAGGGGCGGAGCATTGCTCAGCAGAAGGGTCCAAAAGCCGCACAGTCACCGGGGATTCTTCTCCAAGTTCTTTTTCCCGCCGCGGAGAGGAAAGGACGGGAAGGAGATCGGAATTATGGCGATCACTCTTGCCCTAGAGAGTGGCGTCTCCTGGAGGGAGCCCGGTTTCCGGTCACACTCGATACAGACCTACAAAAACCCCACCTCCCGAGTCTTCCAGACTGGCGCACTCATTAACCCACGCCAAGCTCGTTGGCACTCCTCTCACCCGGCGATTTCTCTCATTCATTCGTCCCGGCCGAGAAGACATCAAGGCAGACGCCCCTTTCTCGATGCTTCGGATGTCGGGGGGGAAGAAACGGCGGCCTCGTCAGTTTTCCCTGACCGTCTGGTACTGGCCGCGCCAGTGGACCGCAACCGCCTGCAAGACACACGTACGACCTGCGCTAACGGAGGAGAATTCTGTCTTGGGGACATTGCTCCCCGTTTGGCTGGGCATCCTGGGTGGCAGCGTTCTAATCGCCCGCTATGTACCCGATCTCAACTGGTGGCCAGACCTGGCCAGAGATGTCCGGGATTTAGTGGGGGCCTGTACTTCCTGTGCCCGATAAGCCCACGTCTTTAAGCCGTGCTGGCCTTCGCCTGCCATACCCAGCGTCCTGGACTCATATTGCTAGGGATTTCATCACGTGAGGCTACATCTTCTCAGGCAATACGTCATTCTTGGGTGGTGACTGACCGTTCTAGAGGGGCCTTTTATTCCTCTGCCAGGTTTGCCAGCTGCTCCATGTCTTTACCAATGAACTATTATTCTTTCACACACATCTTCCTGACTCCATGGACTTATTCCACATCAGTTAGTCCTCTGACCGTGGGAGTGTACAGTTGTGTCCGAAAGTTGGCGTTCTCTCTGTAACACCAACTACGAAGTGGACTTCTCTCGGCCTATCATCCCCATTCGAACGGGCAGGTGAGAGTAACCAGACTTGGGCTGCTATCTACACACCTTTGTTTCTGCCCGTCTAGTACGATTGTCCCAATTGTTGCCGGGGGCGGAGTTCTCCATATCTCCTGGGACCTCTTCTTCTGCATCAGCAGGTTCCGCTCCATTTTTTTGTCAACTCATGGACTCCACCTCGCCGCTCTAACGCACCCGTGGTGTCTGAGTGTCCTGCTGTGAGGAGGTGGGTCGAGGACATTTAAAACACTATCTGGGAGCAGACCCGCCTTTCTGTTACAGGCTCGACCAAACTAGAGATTCAAGCCGATAAAGAGCAGAACTGCTCCCCCGTCGTCTCCCCTCTGGTGACAAGTGTTGGTCGTCCTCCAAATACGGCCGGTTGAAAATGCCATGGCTCAAGCGTCCCGTCTTCCTGGGGCCCTGCGAGGTGGAGCCGCATCAATCAGTGCTCATAAAGCGGCGCCTTCCTCTACCAGCGCATTGAAGCCCGAACTGCCTTCCACGGACCCGCTCAAGCTGTTAGGCTTCGAACCGCTTCGGTCGCCCGATAGCGTCTCCCCGCCGCAGGGGCCGACTCTCCTATGGACATCTGATGGAGGAAGAGATCGGGATGGCAAGCTGACGAGTAAGGCGTTTCTTGGGTGATGGAAGGGTCGGGCCTGAGGGAGATACCGGGGAGCCGGGACATCTATCCTGGACCAGAGCTTCCTGCAGATATCCTCCAGCACACAGAAAGAGGGGAGCCGAAGGGGGGGGGTACTGTCCACGGGTGTCCCGCGATCCCCGATCACGGGTCGCGGGGCCACCCGTGCCGTCGGTCCCCCGCCAGCGCTACCGTACGCGCTACTCACGGGTCCCGGCTCCTGGCCCCTCCGGCGTCGGCTCCGTCGCGGCTTCCTCGTCCCTTCGGCGTGCGCGCTTTGCGTGCCCCGACGCCTAGGCAGCGCTGCGCGCGGATAGTTCTGTAAATTAAAGGCCCAGCGCGCCACTAATTGGCGCTGGCCGTTTTCCCTTGGAATTATTGTAAAACCCTGCCTCCGTTACCCTTGCGGATCTTTGTGCCTTGACGCCCTAGCAACTGTTTGTTGAGTGCCTTGTTGGGCTGTCTTGAGATTGGTTTGTGTGACCCTCCAGTCCGTTCCGAACTCCCGTTGGCCCCTGCCTACTGTTGTCGACGACTCTGACTACGAACCCTGTGTGCCCGTCCTGACCTCCCTTGACCACCCTGACTACGAGATTGGTCATGCCGTTTCTACTCCGGACCTTGCGCACTGCGGAAAGTCACGGCCGTGGGGACACCTGTGGTCGACCCGCACAAGTCACCCTATTGCGGGCGCTCCTGGCGAAAACACGGGTGCCACTTAGACTCCGGTCCCCGGTAGTGGCTTGTTGCCTATCGTCCGCGTTGGTCAGAGGATCACCAACCTCTAAGCCGACAGGTATCTATACTCAGGCTTGGTAGGTTACATTTGACTAAGCTGCATGGATGATGCGCTGTTTTTCTTTAGTACTCTATGAGGCCTTGACTCCAATTCTGGTATCCTTGTGTTATTGATTTGGGTTACTTTGTGTGTCTCCTTGTATTATCGACTGGCGACTTTCTTAAGTTTAGGGGTTGTTCCCCTCATCTGTATCACTCAGAGAAAGGCAGGGCCCGCGCAGGGGGTAGGCAAAGGTGGGACACATTGCCCGGTGTAGGGCCCCCAGGGAGAAAGGGAGAATCTCTTCTTCAAATGATCTTGGAATTGTGTTTCTTATAGTGCTAGGGATCCAGTGATTCCGTTCAAGGGGAGAAGCATAGGTTCTCAGTTTTATAGAAATATCTCCGTTTTCCTACACATTTTATGAAACACAAATTTAGAATTCATATAAAAGAGGAGACTCTCTTCTTTCTAGGAAAAAGTGAAAGGTTCTATGTGTCACAGAACCAGAGAGAACAGCCCCCTGAAGGTCTCCCCCGCTCCAAATTCTTAGCCATCAGGCGCGGGAGCATTGGCTGCACCAGGAGTGCTGCACCCCTCACAGATATTGGAAATAATCACTTTATAGTTACTATTACTCCCACATTGTGAGAAGACATATCAACTAATATTCAGTGTTTTAACCCTTCTCTAGCAAAGCTAAGAACACACTTTGGGCCACATTTAGCAATCTTTTTCTGTTTTTTTGTGCCATTTTTGCACTATATGCCAACTAGCTGGAGCCAGCAAATAACCAGCTTTCCCTCATTTTATCCGATCAGCTCAGATGTTTTGATGGCCTAATGATATTGGCATGACGTTGCGATGTTGTCATTAGGCGGCAAAAACGGGCGAATATACCTCCAAGCCCGAAGCTGGCCGTTTATGCTAAAGAAGCACTAATCCCCTTTGCAGAACACTCATTTCTACAGCAAAGCGCAGCCGACACTTAAAACATATAATAGATACATTTAGGACGCTGCAGACCGGAGTTTGTGCGGCGAACGCTATTTAATTTACAGGTCACACCTTTCGAGGTCAAACCTTCGGCCGATCCTACTCACAGCAATGCCAGCAAGAACCTTTACCGACATGTGCAGATAGTTATGACATAGGGTCCCCCCTGAATTCGGCACAGTTATTGCCAGTGGTGTCTGAGGGGGATATTGTGCAAATTCAGGGGTGCAGGCAGTAGAGTCAGCACTGGGGGAGTCCCTCCAGATAAGCCACTGCTGAGGGAGGTGTCCTGGGTGCATGGTGCACACACTGGTGCTGCTTGACGGGTGGAGCGTCATGCTGGGCGTGGAGAAGCAGTAGAGGAGCGGTAGCGGATCCATTAAAGTGCCTGAAGCTAACATTACGCCTTACCTCGCCGCCACAATTGCGCCTAACTGTGTGTTAAAGTAAAGTGATTTAATAAGAGGCAGGAAATTACCTTATCATAGATTGGTGGGAGCTGTAGAATTCTGGAAAACAGTGGCGCAGAATGAAGGCGCAACTACTACACGGAGGAGCACAAAATGTATAAAGGGGCCCTGTCTCGCGGATTCCCGGGTTCGTGTGGGAGGGGTTTGTTGTGTGGGGAAAAGGGACGATCGAGCACATGCAAGCCTCGTCGCGAAGGGGCTACACCGCGCCAGAACAGGCAGAAAGTTTATCGGACACCAACCACAAAACACACAGGGCCGGAATAAAGGGTTTAGGTCCCATCACCGCAGGGGGCCACGAGGTTGGACAGTCTCACTCGCCATTCTTAGAAGGGGTGGAGAGGCGGGAGTGGGAGCGAGACATTGGCGCACGCGAAAGGACGGGGAGGAGCCAGGAGAGAGGTTGAGGGGATATATAGTTATTTAGGGGGGGACCAGGGTGTAAGGACACCGACATGATAGAGCGGGGATCGGTTGAGCTGTGATAGATGTGGTGAAATATACACATGTGGGGTCGGTGTGATCGCCGCACAGCGACGGTGGTAGGAAGTATAGGGGGCTTGCGAGCAGGTATGGATTTGACATGAGGGGAAGGCAAGGGGAATGGGAATGGCCAAAGGCACGGCCGGGGGGGCTACTGCAACGGCAGAGGGTGGGAGGGGGGCCGTGACGGGATTCTGTTTTCTTGATATAGTTTTTGCCGGGGGTGGACGTGGCTACACTATGTCTAGCTAAAAAGCAGATCTCTAGTTCTTACGGGTGGAGACGAGAGGCTGAGGGGGAGTTATGCGGGAACATCGAAAGAGGGCAAGGTGGGAACGCTACAAATGTCCCGGTGGGGAGCAAAGTTTTTGCAGCAAAGTCAATTTGTAAGTAGGTTTAGAAAAGTTGGAATCAAAGGGCTTGACGGCGCCGATGTCTATAACAGTCTGGGAGGCAATTGGAAAAGGGGGCAATGGCGGCTGGCAGAAAATAGCGTTCCCGCGCCCCAAGGGCCGCACAGGTGAGCAACTACCATTAAGTTGGTGGAGGTGGGGAAGAAACCCCGGAGGCCCGGAGGTAACCCACGCAGACACAGAAGAACATACCGTAAATCTGTGCAGAGGGTGACTAGCCTGCAAGGCCGGGAGTGCGAAGCACGATGAGCCACCAGCGGGCCCAAAGCTGCCCTAGCATGGAGCATCTCCGTAGAAAGTCTCTCAGAGTGACAGGGTGTTTGACCAGTACGAAAGGAGCTCTGGCTGACGGGGGACTGGGCAAAAATAGTTTTTGGATTTTGGGCCGGGCCCACGTGGAGGTGGCCCTGCCCACTGGTCTAGAACGGCCCTGGATAAGCAAGGTGCTTGGGGCCGCAGTTACGTCAACCTCCCAAACAACTCAATTCATGGAAAATTAAAGGGTTGCTTGGGTGGTGCCTGGGGGGGCACACAAAAAACACATGGGGGCGCAGACAAGGGGAGAATGATTGCAGGACGGGCAAACTGGGAAATCCCATATCCAAGGAACAGAACAGGATCCGCTGCAAGTAGAAGAGGAGATATTTGGCTAGTTTTTAAGCCTTTATCTCATTGTGAGGTACCATTTTTAAAGAGGTTTGGGTCATTACGGAGGGGGTTAAGGCCCACAATCCGCCTGATGAACAGTGGGGGGGGAAAGGAGTGGTAGAGCGGGGTGTAAAGCTAACAAAACTAGTATGCCAAAATACCATTGGGAAGAAGTGAAGGCTTAGCAATGTGAGCCTATATTTCGCGTAGATGCTCGAGTTGCCGAGCTGTCGATCTCATGCGGGACCGAATACCAATGAGGGAGGAGAAGGCCGTGGACTGGGAAACACCTGTTCCGGGCAGAGGTGATAGGTGTGCCCAAGAACGGGATCACAACAACATTAGGGAGCAGGGCCCGGGTCAAGTTAAAGTGTCTAACTCTCAGATCCCAGGAATCCAAAACCTATCAACAGATAACGACAATAGGGCCAGGTATGTAACAAGTTACATAAAGTTGCTCGGCGGGAGCGAGATCCTGCGGGGGGGGAGGGGCACAGTGGACGAAGCGGCATGTATTCGGCTGCTTGTGGCTAGGATATGTAGGGGAGGCACGGGACGGGCGGCAGGGTGATCCGGGGGCGAGTGAGGGGGTACGGTGGGGGACGCTGGGAGGCGGACGGGGCGACGTTCTTGAGTATGGGGTGAGGGGGCCCCTCTTGTTTTGATACTCAGAGAGAGGGCAAGGACGGGGCCCAGGGGACGGGCAACCGCCAAGAAATGGGCATGGGAAAAGGAAAGGGGCAGCTTTGTCCCGGTGGGGACAACAAAAAAACAACAGGTTGGGGATCATACAAGGGGGAGATGGAATGGCATGACTGCAACCGGTACAACCACAGCCTAGGACCTAACAGAGCCTCGGCGTAAAGTAAGAAGATAGAGAGGGCGAGGTGGACCCGGACTGCAAGGGGGGTAGGACCAGGGGAAAGGGGGGTTTGCGGTCCGGAAGGGTGGAGGGGCCCAGCGGATGCATCGCGCGAGGGACCTCGGTGGGGCAACTGATGTGTCTAGAACGGATGTACGAGCAACCAAAACCATTTGCAAAATTACAATGGGTAGAAGTTAACTGGAGAATGTATCTCAAATTTCGCGGAAGGAATTGCCCTCGAGGGGCCGTAGCGGCGATCCAGGGCGGGACTAATACCCAGGAGGGGAGGATTCACGGGGGAGGGAAGACACCGGGCACGAAGTGTGAGGGATCCCAAGAACGGATCATCAACCAATACTAGGGAGCAGGGACTGCGTTCTTTTCATACTGTTACTCGTCAATCCAGTAACGCCAAAAACAACAAAATTGGTTACCACAGCACCTCCTAGTATTCTAATTGACATGATCTTACATGAAAAATTTGAAAACAATGTTTTCCAAAGATTATAAACAAATTTTAATTTTCTTCAGTTTCTTATCGCCACACTTATATCTGTGAATTTGCAGGGCCTATTAGTGCTGGAGGAGAAGTTTACTGGTGGGTTCTGCGCTGCCCTTCTCCCTAACTTCTATTTCTCTAACAACACCGTGACCTGCTCCGTCTTGTTTCTAAGCAAGATGGAAGTCAGGAACTTTTCTGAAAGAAATGCAGAGTAGGAAATACAAAGGGAAAACAAAAGGGCACAAGTGATGGTGGACATGCAAGCGCTTTATCTGATAAGTATAGTAACAGTTAAAGAATCGAGTCATCTGGTATTGCTTGATTTTTTGGATGGAAGCTCCATAAAGCGTGGCCATTGAAAAACATTTTAAGGATTGTAGAACAAGCGGGCTGTTGAAGTTCGCTCTCTCCTCTCTGCGCGCTTCTCTCTTATAATAGAATAGAGAGAGATAGAGTCATGAGATATGGAATATAATATTATATATAGAGAGAAGGGGGGGGAGCCGTAGTGTGAAGAGGAACATTCTGGTTATAATGAGGCGGGACAAACTCGGGTTTTCAACACAGATTCAATAGCGTCCATATATAAGCAGTCAGTCACCTTTGACATCTAGACATAATAAATAAAGTTTTAAAATATAAATGTGCTCAACTACTTTAGGCACTGTACATACAGTTGGGTGGATGATTGCGTAGAACAGGCTGCCCAGCAATAAACCCTGCAGGGATATATTGGTGATCAAAGCAAGACCCGTAAAGTTTCATACAGAATGTGTGTGAATGGTAAAAAGCATAAAACATACAACAGTGAAGCGTACATAATATGCCATTTGAAAAGCTCGTCATCCACAAAAGTCCTCCCGCATCAACATTGTTCGAAAACTGTAACGTGGCAAACGGCAGAAGGCAACGCTAAAAAAAAGCATAACATTGGGTCATGTGCAGGCGGGGGTAGCATGCAGGGCCAGGGGCATGTCGGATTTTAAGACAAAAACTTGTAAGCACGTACAGGTCTTTTCCCATTATGTCATGTCCCAATCTGGCTGGCATTCTTTGGGAATCAAACCTCTGCAATTACTTAGAAATCCGGTAAGGAAATTCCGAGTCTGCTTATTACAACAGCCCGCCTATGGAACGTCATTGCAAAGGGACTGTAACCTGGACAACTACAAGCCAACGCGAGATACAGAGCGCGGAAAAGTAAGATGTCTGGTTATCCCGAGGGTATCGTCCAAGTTTGTTGGAAACCATGGTAAAGTGGTGGGTTATGGGGGGATGGCCTCAGGAGGCGGATGCCCCAGCCGAAGGAAGGACGCGCTGAGGGGAGGGGCGCGAGGGGAACGGGGAGCGGGAGACTGGGAGGGACAGATCATACACCAGGGACGTGAAAGTAATGGCGGAAGGGTGACAGCGGTCATTATGCTGTGCTATATTTTCGAAAAAGGATCTCGAGTTGCCCGAGCCGGCGAGACATGCTGAAGAATACCCATGAGGGAGGAGAGGCACAGAGGGGAAGGACACTAGGTCAAGCAGTTAGCAAGGGAGCCACAAGAACGGTACTCACAACAAAATCAGAATGGGAGTCAGGGTCCCGGGGCATGGAAAGTGGCGAACTCCACAGATCCAATGACTCCAAAACCCCACCGAGAACAAAAATTTCCAGGGAATTAAGACAGAAATTTCGTCGAGCGGTAATCTAACCAGTGCTGGGGAGGGGGGTGCCATTTGACTAAGCTTGTCTGGAGGCGGGCTGCGGGTCGAGTATCGTGTGGTTTTGAGGATGTCTGGACTGGGCAGGCCTGGGGCCCGGGGGGGCGATGAGGGGGACTGGGGGGGACTCTGGGAGTCACGGGCGACTGGGCTGAGGGTGGGTGTGGGCGCCCAGCGTTCAGCTACGCAAAGAGAAGCAGGTACTGGCCATTGACGTCCAACCGCCCAATCAAGGGTCATGGAAAATGACGGAAGCGGTGTGCCTGGTTTGGGTACAACAAAAAACACAGGTGTGGCGCCTACATTGATAAGGCAGGGGAAGGATCGGGAGACCGGTAAAAAAATTAGCAGGACAGACAACCAGGATCCGTGGCTAAGCAAGAAAGGGGAGAGATTGTCTAGTTACCTTAGCTTTCAAGGGTTTCATTACCATGTGGAACAAGTAGGGTTTGCATCCTTAGTGTTGGGAAAAGCCCAGTGAAGGCCGCGCCGATGCGGGAAAGAGTGGGGGAACGGATGGTGTAGAAAGAAATCAAACCAAACAGATTCAAAAGTACAGGGGGATAGGTAAGCATTATAAATGGACGATAGTCTCGGATAGGATGCCGCGATTTGCCGAAGCTATCCATGCTGGACGAAGAACCCCAATGAGGGAGAGAGTCCACGTATGGAAGACAACGGGGCACTCATTGATATGATCAACAAGGAACGGGATCACAACCAAAAACATGAGGGGAGCTGGGCCCGGGTCTTAAGTGGCTTCTAACTCGACAGATCCATGACCCAAACCCACAAACAAGATAACACAAATATGCCAGGTAATTTACTATTAAATAAAGTGTTCTGGCTATCTGGTAGCTTACTCTGCGCGGTAGGGGCAAGGTTGAACGAAGCTGGTCATGAGGCGGCGGCTTTTCGAGGAGCTTATGAGTCCGGTGACGGGCAGGCCTGGGGTCTCCGTGGGCGAGGGGGAGGGGGGGATTTGTGTGCTCTGGTTATTTCACTGCGCGACTTTCTCTTATTAGGGGGGGAGGGTGGGGCCCTCATCTTGATCACTCACGCATAGATAACAAAGGACGGTTGGCCCATGGACGGGCCCGCCCAAAGCAGTTGCATTTAAAAAGGAAGGGAAGCTTGGGGCCGGTTGGGACAACACCAAAAAAAAAACACAGGGGGCTGGCAGACAATGAGATCCTCATGCAGGACTGCACGGGACAACACACCAAGGACATAAAGGATTCCGCTGGCGAAGGAGAGAGTTATATAGGGCTAGGGGGTACCTGGATAGCGTCAAGGGGGGAGACCGAGGGGTAAGTTATGTGGGTGGCAGGCCGGGGGGAGGCCGCGAAATGCCTCGCTGAGGGGTCACATCTGTGGGGAACGAATGTTGATCCGGAGGAGCACAAACCCAAACCATTATTCAAAATTACAATTGGTCAATAGGAAGCAGTATAAATGTATCTATCATGTCTCTCGGATTCCTATTCCTCCATTGCCAGCTCTATCCAGCGCTGGACTATACCCAATGAGGATGAGAAGGCATCGTAGGGAAAGACACCGTGTCACGTCAGTTAGACGTGGAGCCGCAAAGAACGGGATCACAATCCAAGAACGATGACAGATCTGGCTCGGGCAGATTGTTAACTCTTCAATCCAGAAACGCCACAACCAACAAGTGGTTCACAGACTAGCTCCAGGTAGTCTAATTCGTCTGCGGAAATGGATAAAGGGAAAGCAATGGGCCCAAAGGATAGAAACACAATTTTGAAGGGTCCGGGGGCAGGGCGAGCGGCACAGCTTATACCTGGGAATTGCTGCAGGGCCTATAGTGGCTGGAAGGAGAGGTACTTTTTGGGTCTGCGCGGCTCTTCGTCCCGAAGCGTCTATTCCAGCGTAAACAATCCATGTGACCGGTCGCCGTCTGGGTTCCTACAAGAGGAGGGCATGGAACAGTGGCGGAAAGAATGCAGAGTAGTTGAATACAAGGAAAAAAAGGGCAAAAGGGACGGGGGGGAAAGAAGCGCTTACTATCTGATAAGTATAGTTTTTAAAATTCTAGTCACTTTGGAGTGCTGATTTGATGGAAATGTGCTTATAAGTTAGTGGTCCATTTGAAAATATGGAAGGAATTGGTTATATACCCAGTATATGGGTTATTGGCTCGTACGACCTCCGCTAGTAACTTCTAGGGTGGTTTTGAGTTGGGCGAGCGTGCGAAGCGACAAGAGTGTAATTAACGTCTCTCATTTTACTCTGTTATTAACTAATTATTTTGTATCTCAGCTATCGCTGTTTCGTTCTAACCCCACAGTTGTACCGAGTATGCAGAGACTGTATAAGAGAATAACATTGATCTTTTCTATTTTGATATGATGTGCCATTCTATCATCTTGGTGTTTTACAATTCGCTGCTGTAACTGCATTTCTAATTGTTTACGGATTGGCATTATTGATAGATGCTTATAGATCTTTTATAATGCCAACCAAGAATGCAGCAAGATCCTGGGACAACAAACACCTAGGAGAGGTTAGAAGAGAAAGGGGGGTCCAAAGGTGGATAACTCGTCGGTCAACTAGCAATTATGGAAGTTCCCCCCTCAGTTAAAACGTACGGTGGACAACACAAGAAACCTTGATAACAGAGGGCTCAGGACCACCAAATAGATCAAGGGTCTGAGGTGCAACGCGTTAAGGCTGCTAGAACAAGGAGGCAGGAGAGGTAGGAGGCAGTGGGAAGAGAAGCCCTGCTTATGAGAGATTTTTAGACTCACATAAAAAACCTGCAATGGCTGCCATTCTGACCTTACAGAGCAAGTGGGCGGCGTTAAGAAGGGACGGTTTTCCCTCCTTAGACAGTGATAGGTCTAAGAGCGAACTCAGTCTATATAGGATGAATTCCAGATTGGATTATCGAGAAAGAGTTAAGTAACGTGAAAAGCCAGCTCCTTATCTGAAAGGGAAAATAAGAATCTTAAGGAAAATGGCCGATATGGAGGATCCTCTCTAGGGAGCACACCTTAGGGTTATAGGGTAATTAGAAAGGCCTGAAGGAGAACGATCCCGTTACTTTTAAAGAGGGTACTGGAGAGAATAGGAGAGGAACAAATCTTTCCCCCAACGTTGATATGACGTGCCGCACATGACTATCTCCTCCAGTCCCTAGTCCGCCTGGTAATAACCCCGGACCTTTAGCTGTAACACATTATTATCACAAGATAGACGGATCGATACTACGAAGAGCCGCGATGTAAAAGAATCAATTCAGGTACAAAAGTATTCGCTCAATCGGTTGTCGTCAGGGATACCCGAGAGAAAGATAAAGGTTTCTTAGAGGTGAAAAAAGTGCTGAGACTAGGGTATTATTTATTTCGTAGCGGAGTGGTTTCCGCGTAAAGTGAAGAGAATTTCAGGGTCAGCCCAGGTTTTCAGGATCGCCAGACCAAGTGTTCCGGGGGCGTAGACGTTAAGGGACTTGACCCGTAAGGATGTATAGATGGGGCTTTTTTTTCTCGCTTGTTTAGGTCAGGTTCGGTGAGTGAAGCTGGTGTGTGGATGGTGCGCGGGGAAGTGGCCAGTATGAGAGGTTCTACCATGGTAGACAGTGAATGGAATTGGGTGGGGGGGGTGGCCGTGTTGCCGGAGTTGTGGGAGGGTTAAATTGTTCCTTTTTTTTGATTTTCTCCTTTATATACCAATGGGCACTACAGGGTAATACCTGGAATATAGAGGGTGCTAAGACCCGCTGAAGCGCTTTTCATTTTTGATTATATTATCAGCAATTGCCCTGCAATTGGATTCCCTGGAACACTTTGGATAAGCTCTTACATTATGTAATCGAGTATGGGGGCCAATCGTTTATATTCAGTTTTTTCATCATTTTAGAGGTCAGGTCACCTTTGGTTCTAAGGTCAATCTCCTTGCTCAGGTCCTAGACTACTTGTTGATACAAGGGGAGATGATTTCTATTTTGTATTTAGATACGTTTAAATGTGTTGTAGCAGGGTAATATCCCACCCCTTATGGAGATACGCTGTAGTAGTGGTTGATGGCGGGTGCACTGAGAGGTGGAGAATGTCCCCCCGTATTGGCCCTAGGGGACTTCAACTCCGTAATGTTCAGTAGAAGAAGGATCGACTGGGAAAAGGAAGGCGTCTAGATACCTCTGTCAAGGACACTCCCTTTGCAGGTTTTGTCAGGAGTAGGTTGGCTGGATGTGTGGATGGTCTTTCAAATGTTGAGTGCGCCTGCTTTTTCATGTTAATAATCGCTCTTATAATTCATTTTCTAGGATCGACCTGCGCCCCGGCCAATGACCATGCCATTGGCCTGGGTCCGGAAAATCCGATACGAAACCGGTCCTGATTCGGACGCATCCCCAGCGTGGTCTAGAGTTGTCTTCTGCTCCCATTAAACCGACCCGTTAATTCTCTGGAAATCTTAAAACGCGCAGTGTTGTCCTTTATTAATCAGATGAAGATAAACTGAGAAAGGAAGGTGTAGTTTTATATTCGCCAACATGGACCAACGGATATATTGGTGAGTGATCTGGGACGCTCGAAAGTCCTGCCTTAGAGGGATAATACATTCAGAAAGTTATTTCTCCTTCGAAACATGGTCGAGACAAGGCGACTTGAAGAGGAAGGCCAAAAAATGAAGGGATATCTAGCTAATAGTTCGCAGAATCACTTGAAAAGCTAAAACGCACAAGAGGAGTATAATAGCTGCACGAAATAGCTATGCGATTGGGTCCTAATGGATTTTTATTTCTTACGTTATAAAATCACACTGCGAGCGCTCGTCCTTCATAAGGTGCTCTTGATAAAGTTAAGAAACAACAGGAATCAATAGGATAAGCCATAATAAAAACTCTTTCGGCGATACCAGTGATGGCCGGGAGAGGTTGGCAGACATAGTTTCCATCCGTCCAAAGAAAATCTCCTCTCAGCATTAGAGGTGTCTCAGAGCAGATAGGTCACCTATCTGGATAATATCCAGTTCCCCTAGCACCTATCGACAGGCAAAGCAGATAGGGCTTGTCTTGCCAGACTATTTCGGACTAGAGGAACTCGCGGTATCCTCTAGACGACTAACGCCGCACCAGGGGTTGGAATGGCCTGCTTTAGAAAGATATAATAAGCTTCAGTCGATCCTTCTTTCGCCTGTTAGTAGAGATCTGGAGATGGCACCGAGAACTGGGAGCTCCTGATTCTTGGTACGAGGCAGCGATAGGTTCGGTTACCTTAAAAAAATTAAAGGACCGCCCCTGGAGGCAGAAGCGTTAACCGGCCGATTTCTCTTCTTAACCTGATGCTAAATTATTGGCAAAGTGCTTTCGAAGTAGAAAACGATGCATCATTACTTAGTCATATCAATGCTGTTTTGTACGCGGCCGACATGGTAAACCAATATACGACGGTGTTTTGCGACCCTTCAGTTGGCCGACAGGGGTGGCCCGCTCCATTCTGTCGATTGGGTGCGTCTACAGCCATGCGACAGGTGGAGTGGGAACTTCCTCGTGGAAGTTTTTGTCCACGAGTTTTGGCTCGGTGGTAGTTTTGGAAGTGGGTAAAAACTGTTCTAATCGCCCCACGGTCAGTATTAGAGTAATGGAGAATCTCTCCCGTTTTTGTACTGTCGCGGGGCACTATGCAGGAGTGCCCCCGTCCTCCTCTTTAATTGGCGGTTTGTTTATAGAACCAATTATCTATAAACTTCGGACGATAGGGAATCGGGGGTGGGGGAATAGCTGGCCCAAAGGAAGATTATGTTGTATGCGGATGACATCTTGCTGTCTTAAAAGACTCTAATACTGCCATAGTCCCCAAGGCCTTAAGGGTGATAGGGGAACTTTGGAAGTGTTTTTTTCGGTTGTCCGATTAACACCACACTAGCCGGTCCCAATTGATAGCGCGGTCATTTAATCTAACTCAAATAGATCTAAAGATTCATCATCGTATGCGAATATTTGGGCTTGAAGATAGTTACCCAAATGTGGAGGATTTATATCTCTGAACCTTGCTCCAGTTATAGCAAAATGGAAAAACAAGGTTAATACCATGGAATACGTACGTTTAAATTATCGAGCATAGAGAATCGTTCTCACTAAGCTATGTGCTCCCCCCCCAAATGCCTATATGTATATGCAACTCTCTCGAGGTGATTGGATAAGAAAAAGTGGGTTCGGGACCTTATTCGAGCGATTATAATAGCAATTGTGATGGGGGGGAAAGGGTGCGTATTAACAGGAAACACATAATGTTACAGGGAGAAGGGGGGTGGGCGCTCCCCTCCTTTTTACCAGTATTACGTTCGCACAGTTACAGTACATCCTGTCAAAATAAACGGTCCCTCTGATGTTCAGGTGCTCATTGCTCCGGGTGGGGTGGAGATTGTGAGTCTATGCTCTCTCCTACTGGAGTCTGGTCAACTGAACTCACTCAGATAACAAAACTCGTTTGGGCGATCTTGATGGAGATACTGGAGAGATTTAAGAGGCTATATGGAGATGATAGGGTGGATTCAATTTACCCCAATAGGGGCAATCTTTGAATTTTGTAGAATTAATAATGGACGGATTGTCGAGATCTGAGAAGAGAAGGGGATTTATTTTTGGAACACTTGGGAGAAACTGGGGGGGTTCCCTCCTTTCATTTTGTTTGGCCTAATGATTATGCCAATCTTCAGGGATCTTATTCTGAACGACAAGAGATGTTATGCTGTCATTGGTACGCCGTACTCTGCCTTGTACGTAATGGAAAGGTTCCCGGGAATCTTCACTACGTTAGGGAGTTCCTTGTTTGAATTGTATCCTTACTCTGTGATCATCTTCATTCCAGTTTAGTTCAAGTCTCCTTTGAGTAATTTCTGACTGAGGTAACTTTGATAGAGCCTACTGAGTGGGCTACTCAATCGTCTGTTCCAGACTAGCTTACAACCAAATGCTCCAGAGACCAGGCAGGTGTTTTATCACCAAACAGCGGCACAATGCCGAAAAAAATTTAAAAGAATGTGGTTAGAATCCACGTTGAATTATAATGATAGTAGCACTCAATTAGCATATTTTATAATTTTCTTTTCGTCCGAAATGCTCGGTTTGCCATGGAAACGGTTTTAAGGGTCAAAACTCGTAATGGGTGCAAGGTGTAAAGCCTAGTGCGACATCCTACAACTTTTATTCGGGATTGCCTAGGACTAGTCCTTCAAGTTTGGATGGGCACATTTTTTAAGATAATGAAAGTCAGATCCAAATGTCTTGCCCACGTGTGGCTACCTGGGCGGCTGGGCCATGGCCTCCCTCGAGGATTCCGAATACGTTCCCCACCTGTGCCTTTAGCTTTTTTTTCCTTGCCAACTTCATTTTAGTCAGACATTGGAATGGAGCGATAAACTCACCAGTGTTGAAACGAATGACCCAATCTTGTGCTACGTACAGATGCGTATGAATGCGCATACGAGAGACTTATGGGATGGGTAGAGATTGAATTTTGACATGGGCCCAGGGGAGTTAATGGAAGAACACAGTAGTGCTTTTGCCCCAGGTCGCCCCTTGATGTGTGGTTATTGTTGACACCCTACACTAATTTTCCTTTCCTCTTTTTGTTCTTTGTTTGGGACTCCCTTTCGCATCTCCATGCACGGGCAAGGTGGGGGGAGGGGAATGGTCGGTTTGTGCATATATTTGATGGTATATTGTTATTAATAGTGTTATATGAGCAGAAAAAAAAAAAAAAAAAAAAAAAAAACAAAAAGGGATTATATTCTTGTGTAACTTAGGTTGAGTAATTTGACAATTGTGCAGTATAATGTGTGATATTTCGTCTATAGATTATAACAGATGTTTTTCGCCTGAAAGAGAAGTTTTGCTATGTATTTTGCATTCAAAAATAAGAAAAAAAACAAAAAAAAAAAAAAGGAATTGTTATAACAATGGCTGTTGAAGTGCTCTCTCTCTCTCTCTTCTCTCTCTCTCTTTATATATATATATATATATATATCATTTATATATTTATATATATAATTATATATATATATAATTTGTGTGAGCTGTATTGTTAATAGGAACATTCTTTTTAAAGAGGACATCGTTTTCACACGAGATTGCAATAAGCTTCCATATATAAGCAGTTCAGTCACCTTTGACATCTATACATATAAATAAAGTTTTAAAATATAAAATGTGCTCAACTACTTTAGGCACCTGTACATACAGTTAAGTTGGGTGATTGCGTAGGCACAGTGCTGCCCAGCATAAACCCTGCAGGTATATATTGTATCAAAGCAAGACCTTAATTATTTCATACAGTGAATTGTGTGAAGTAAAGCAATAAAACATACAAAACAAGTGAAGCGTACCATAAAATGATGCAATTTGAAAATTCATCTTCATCCACAAAAAGTCCTCAGCCAGCAACATTGTTCGAAAAATGTAACAGTGCAAACTTTCAGAAGGCAACGCTAAAAAAAAGCATAGACATTGGTGGCTCATGTGCAGGCGGTTAGCATGGGAGTGCCATTGGGCATTTCAGGGATTTTAAGACAGAAAACATTTAAGCCCTTACAGGTCTTTCCCATTATGTCAATGCCCAATCTGGCTGCATTCTGTTGGAATCAAACTCTGCAATACTTAGAAATACTTGTAAGTAGAAATTCCGAGTCTGTTATTACAACAATCCCTCCATATTGTAAATTCATTGCAGTGACTGTAACCTGTACAACTACAGCCAGCGAGATAACAGAATCCTCTGAAAAGTAAGATGTCTTTTATCCTATTTTTATCTTCAAAAGTTTTTATAACCATGTTGTAAATTTTTTGTTATTGTATTTCCTAGTATTTTATGCCCAGCTGAATGCCTCGCTGATGGAGGATCTCTATGGGGAACTGATCTTTATACTGATGTAAGATCACACCAATGACTATTTAAGTAATTTCTTAATGTTACACTTCATTATTACTTTAGCTATATTTTCTAAAAGGATTCCTCTATTTGCCGAGCCGCTATCCATGCTGGAATAATACCCAATGAGGGAGGAGAAGTCACAATATGGAAGACACCAGGTCAAGCCAGTTATAGTGGATCCACAAGGAACGGAATCACAACAAAACATTATGGAGCATGGCCCGGGTCATTTAAATTTTCTAACTCTACAGATCCAATTACTCCAAACCCACAAACATGATAACACAAAATATTCCAGGTAATTTACATTACATAAAGTTTCTGTCTATCTGGTATCTATACTCAGTGCTTGTTATGGTTCACATTTGACTAAGCTTGCATGTATTCTGTCTGCTTTTTTCTAGTATCTTATGATTCCTTGACTTGCATTCCTGGTTATCCCTTTGTCTATTGGATTGTACTTTTGTTGTTACTCTTTTTATTTCGACTTGCTCTTTCTTATTAGTTTTTATGTTTTCCCCTCATCTGTTATCACTCAGAGATAAGCAAGGACTGTTGCCCAGTTACTGTCAACCTCCCAAATCAATTTCATTGTAAAAATTAAAGTGAAGCTTTGTGCCTGTTTTTACAACAAAAAAACACATTTTGTCTCATACATTGATAATTCATTGCAGTGACTGCAACCTGTACAACCACAGCCAAGGACATAACAGGATCCTCTGCTAAGTAAGAAGATTTATATATTGTCTAGTTTTAACCTTTATCTTCAATTTTTTATTACCATTTTTAAATTATTTTTTTGCATTCCTTAGTGTTTTATGCCCAGCTGAATGCCTCGTCTGATGGAACATCTGTGTGGGGAACTGATGTTTATACTGATGTAAGATCAAACCAAAACCATTATTCAAAATTACAATTGGTAATAAGTTAAGCATTATAATGATTATAATTCTCTTAGGATTCCTCTATTTGCCGAGCTGCTATCCATGCTGGACTAATACCCAATGAGGGAGGAGAAGTCACGGTATGGAAGACACCTGGTCACGTCAGTTATAGTGGATCCACAAGGAACGGGATCACAACAAAACATTATGGGACATGGCCCCGTCATTTAAATTTTCTAATCTCACAGATCCAATTACTCCAAAACCCCACAAACATGATAACACAAAATATTCCAGTAATTTACATTACATAAAGTTTCTATCTATCTGGTATCTATACTCAGTGTTGTTTATGGTTCACATTGACTAAGCTTGCAGTATTCTGTCTGCTTTTTCTAGTATCTTATTATCTCTTGACTTGCATTCCTGGTTATCCCTTTGTCTATTGATTTGGTACTTTGTGTTACTCTTGTTATTCGACTTGGCTACTTTTCTTATTAGTTTTTATGTTTTCCCCTCATCTGTTATCACTCAGAGTAAGCAAGGACTGTTGCCCAGTTACTGTCAACCTCCCAAATCAATTTCATTGTAAAAATTAAAGTGAAGCTTTGTGCCTGTTTTTACAACAAAAAAACACATTTTGTCTCATACAATTGATAATTCATTGCAGTGACTGCAACCTGTACAACCACAGCCAAGGACATAACAGGATCCTCTGCTAAGTAAGAAGATTTATATATTGTCTAGTTTTACCTTTATCTTCAATTTTTTATTACCATTTTTAAATTATTTTTTTGCATTCCTTAGTGTTTTATGCCCAGCTGAATGCCTCGCTGATGGAACATCTGTGTGGGGAACTGATGTTTTACTGATGTACAGATCAAACCAAAACCATTATTCAAAATTACAATTGGTAATAAGTTAAGCATTATAAATGTATCTATAATTTCTCTTAGGATTCCTCTATTTGCCGAGCTGCTATCCATGCTGGACTAATACCCAATGAGGGAGGAGAAGTCACGGTATGGAAGACACCTGGTCACGTCAGTTATAGTGGATCCGCAAAGAACGGGATCACAACCAATAACTATGGAGCATGGACTGGCTCTTTCATATTTGTTAACTCTTCAAGTCCAGTAACTCCACAACCAACAAAAGTGGTTACACAGAAGCCTCCAGGTATTCTAATTTACATTCTTCTTAAATGGAAAAATTTGAAAAGCAAATGTTTCCAAAGATTATAAAACAAATTTTAATTTTCTGTCTTTCTATCTCCACAGCTTATATCTGTGAATTTGCAGGGCACTATTAGTGGCTGGAAGGAGAAGTTCTTTTGTTCGCGCTGCTCCTTCTTCCCTAGAGCTTCTATGTCATCTAACAATCCAGTGACCTGTTCTCCGTCTTGTTTCTAGCAAGATGGAATTCAGGAACATTTTCTGAAAGAAATGCAGAGTAGGAAGTACAAAGGGAAAACAAAAGGGCAAAGTGATGGGGGAAAGAAGCGTCTTTATCTGATAAGTTATAGTTTTTAAAAATCTGTCACTTGGATTGCTGATTTGATGGAAATGTTCTTATAAAGTTAGTGGCCATTGAAAAACTTTTAAGGAATTGTATAAACAATGCTGTTGAAGTGCTCTCGCTCTCTCTCCTTCTCTCTCTCTCTTTATATATATATATATATATCTATTATCTCATTTATATATTTATATATTAATTATATATATAATATTTGTGTGAGCTGTATTGTTATAGGAACATTCTTTTTAAAGAGGACATCGTTTTCACACGAGATTGCAATAGCTTCCATATATAAGCAGTTCAGTCACCTTTGACATCTATACATATTAAAGTTTTAAATATAAAATGTGCTCAACTACTTAGCGCACCTGTACTACAGTTAAGTTGGGTGATTGCGTAGGCACAGTGCTGCCCAGCATAAACCCTGCAGGTATATATTGTATCAAAGCAAGACCTTAATTATTTCATACAGTGAATTGTGTGAGTAAAGCAATAAAAACATACAAAACAAGTGAAGCGTACCATAAAATGATGCAATTTGAAATTCATTCATCCACAAAGTCCTCAGCCAGCAACATTGTTCGAAAAATGTAACAGTGCAAACTTTCAGAAGGCAACGCTAAAAAAAAAACATAGACATTGGTGGCTCATGTGCAGGCGGTTAGCATGGGAGTGCATTGGGCATTTCAGGGATTTTAAGACAGAAAAACATTTAAGCCCTTACAGGTCTTTCCCTATGTCAATGCCCATCTGGCTGCATTCTGTTGGAATCAAACTCTGCAATACTTAGAAATACTTTAAGTAGAAATTCCGTCTGTTATTACAACATCCCTCCATATGTAAATTCATTGCAGTGCCTGTAACCTGTACACCACGCCACGAGATAACAGAATCCTCTTAAAAGTAAATGTCTTTTATCCTATTTTTATCTTCAAAGTTTTTATATATAACCATGTTGTAAATTTTTTGTTATTGTATTTCCTAGTATTTTATCCCAGCTGACCTCGCTGATGGAGGATCTCTATGGGAACTGATCTTTATACTGATGTAAGATCACACCATGACTATTAAGTAATTCTTAATTATACACTCATTATTACTTTAGACTATATTTTCTAAAGGATTCCTCTATTTGCCGAGCCTCTATCCTGCTGGAATAATACCCAATGAGGGAGGAGAAGTCACATATGGAAGACACCAGGTCAAGCCAGTTATAGTGGATCCACAAGGAACGGAATCACACAACAAAACATTATGGAGCATGGGCCCGGTCCATTTAAATTTTCTAACTCTACAGATCCAATTTCCACAACCCACAACATGATAACACAAAATATTCAGGTAATTTACATTACTAAAGTTTCTGTCTATCTGGTATTGTCACGGGTGGTCCTCGTCCCGTCACGGATCGCGGGCTCACCCTGCCGTCGTCCCCGCCGCCAACGCAAAGGCGCTACTCACGGTTTCCCCGGCTCCTGTCCCTCCGGGTCGTCTCCGTCTGCAGCTTCCGTCGCCCCTTTCGCTGTGCGTCGCGCGTCCCGACAGCTAGGGCGCGACGCGCGGAAGTTCTGTAATTTAAGGGCCATCGCGCCACTTAATGGCGCTGGCCTTTTCCCTTTATTATTTAACCTGCTCTTCCTGTTACCCTTGCCGCGATTTTTGTGCCTTGCGCCTAGAGAAAGCTGTAATTGTGATGCCTGGTGCTGGTTCGTGAGGATTTCCTGTTGTGACCCCCAGTTCGTTCATGTACTACGCCCTTTGCGCCTGTCCTGACCTGTTTTGCTATGGGACTCTGACCCGAACCTGTTCTGCCCGTCCTGACCTCCTGCTGACCCACGACTACGGATTGCCTGCGATTCTTCTGTACCTTCGACCTTGGCTGCCACTGCGGACAAGTCACAAGCCTGGGAACGACCTGGTGGTACACGCCGCAGGCAGTCCACCCGCTTTGCGGCGGGCTCTGGTGGAAAACCGGGTGCACTTAGACTCGGTTCCCATGTAGTGGCGTTGTTCCATCGTCCCCTCTCAGTGTTCAGAGGATCCAAAACCTCTAAGCACTGACAGAAGATCGGCCATGGATCCCGCTGAGGTCCGCTTCCTACTCGGGCCGACTCTGTGCCATGCCGTGTGTCAACAATCCGAGATTGTCGCTCAACGCCAACAGCTGGAACGGTACCCGCCATGCTGCAGCAGCTGCTGGCCCCAGCCAACAGACAGGTTCCTGAGGCCCGCCCAGTGCCCGCTATCCGCTTCTCCTCCCGCCGCGACCCGAGGCTACGGCGTCTATCCCGGAATATGATGGTGATCCCAAGTCTTGCAGGGGCTTCATACCACGTGTCCTGCATTTTGATTGTGCGTCCTCATTCTCCACGAGCGTTCTCAGGTGGCCTTCAATCGTCAGCCTTCTCTCTGTCAGCCCCGGCCTGGGCTACTCCATCTCTGGGACGAGACGCCTCGGTCACGACAATCTCACTGCATTTCTGGCGGAGTTCCGGTCGTTTTTGAGGAACCTGCACGGGCCTCTTCTGCCGAGACTGCGATGTTGAATCTATCTTCTGCCAGGGGGGCTATACGTGGAGTGAGTTATGCGGCATCCAGTTCCGTACCTTGCCAGCGAAACTCTCCTGGAACGATGCGGCCCTGTCCGCCAAACCTTGAGAGGGACTGCCCTCCTATTAAAGAGCCTCTGGCGCTCGGGATCTGGGCCGTCTACCCCTGGTGGTCTTATCACGCTAGGCCACCCGGTGATGTCGATTTTAGAGAACGTGTCTGAGGGAATTACGCCTTGAGCAACCGCAAGTTCGCCCACGACGATTGCACTCGCCTGGTCTCCAGCTTTTCAAAGACCGCTTCCAGCCCCCGATTAACCACCCGTGGAGGGCCTATGGAGGGTGACAGCTCAGACTCTCTCCCCAGGAGCGTATGCAGAAGGCGCAGGGAAAACCTCTCTGCTTCTACTCTGTGCAGTCCTGGACACTTCCTGGGGTTCTGCCCCAATCCGTCCCCAACCTTCGGGACGCCAGCACTAGGGTTCTTGGGAGAAGCGTCCCTATGTGTGAGCAAAGCTTCCTCCACGTTGATGATACCGGTGCTTCTCAGCGGGGTACCGGCACCCGATCCAGTCTCGCCTTCTTGGCTCCGGGGACTCAGCGGGGAACTTCGGGATGCCGCCGCTTGGTTCCTCTCTCTCCGGCATCCATACCTTCATGTTTTCCGTCGAAGGGCCGTGGTCATTCTCCTCCTCCGTCAGTGCAAATCCTTTAGCTACCCGGTCCACTACGCCACCAAGCCACTGTCTATTCAAGTCGGTGTGCTGCACAAGGAGAACCTGTCTTTTATGTGCTTCCCGTTCCAAATCCATCCAGCCTGTGGGTCACCTTGGTGCGAGACACTCACCCGTTCTTGACTGAAGCCGGGGAGATTCCTTCGGGTGGGGACCGCCTGCAATCTCGTTGTGTGGATTTGCCTCGTTCCTGTGCCAGTTCTGGTCTCTTCTGTGTCACTTAAGGCCTGGAGGGTCTCCGCATGTTATAAGGACTTTCGTGATGTCTTCCTCAAGAAGCAAGCTGAACGTTGCACCCTCACCCGCCATAGATTGTCTGTGTTCTTTTGCGGGCACTTACTCCTTCCCCACGGGGTGTGTGTATCCGTCTTTCTGTACCAGAACCCACGCCATGCGGACTATATCGGAGAAACTTGCATGAGGGGATTTTTACGCAAGGTCTTCTCCCCGTGCTGGTGTCAGGTTTTTTCTTGTGACCAAAAAGGACGGGCACCCGACCATGCCATAGACTATTTCCGCGGTCTAACAAATCACGGTTAAGAACCGTTATCCGTGCCATTTGGCACTGAGTTGTTTGACCGCCTCGTGGAGTCCAGATTTCTCCAATTGGATCTCGTGGGGCTTCACAACCTCATTGTATCCGCCAAGGGGAGAAGGAAGAACCGCTTTTAATACCGTGATGGCACTTCGAATATCTGGTGATTGCCGTTCGGATCTGTAATGGCACCAGCCGTCTTAGGAGTTCGTGAATGACATCCTTTAAGACTCTGTAATGTCTGTGGTGGTGTCTGGATCTGGGACGATATCCTCGTGGTTTTCCTTTTCTACCGGACTTGAGACACCACCAAGTCCAAGTAACGACAAGTCCTCAGTCGATTAAGGCCCAATCGTCTCTATTCCAAGCTGGGAAAAAAAAAAGTGGGTCTGTTCCATCGCGTGTAGTTCGCATTTCTCGGCGATGTCATCTCGGACAAAGGTCCTTCGTAATGGATCCTGCCCACGCTGTCGGCGGTTCTTCCAGTGGCCTCCCAGTGGGAACTGCGCGCTATAACAGCGATTTCTGGGCTTTGCGCATTATTACCCACGCGCAGTTCATTACCACGTTTTTTCCTCTCTGGTGGGTCTCCAATGGGGCACTTACCAGAGGGTGCCAATCCCGTACTCTGCCTTCGGCAGCTGAGGAGGAGCTTAGAAAAACCTCAAAATCTTGTTTTGCCTCGGCTCCAGTCTGTGTGCGTCCCGCCGTTGAAAAGCCTTTTCTCTGGAAGTGGATCCTCCTCTGTAGGGGCCGGAAGCAGTGCTCACGCAGAAGGGTCCCAAGGCGCACAGTCAATGGGGATTTCTTCTCCAAGTATTTTCCGTCGCGGAGAGGAATTAGGGATAGGATACGAGAATTATTGGGCGATCAAGCTTGCCCTAGAGGGTAGTTGCTTATCTTCCTGGAGGAGCTCGGTTTCCGGCAACCATCTTACCAGACCAAAAAACCTCCTCTAATCCTCACAGACTGTGCCAGCGACTTCAACCCCGCCAAGCTCTTTTTTTTGTTGTTCATTCTTTTTTTTCTCATTTTTTTTTTCCATTTTTCTTTCTTCTTTTTTTTGTTTGCACTTCTTCCGTTCGATTTCCATCATTTCTCCGTCGGCCGAGAAGACATCAAAGGCAACGCCGCCTTCTCCCTTGTGCTTCGGATGTCGTGGGGAAGAAACGGTTCCTCGTCTTGTTCCATCTCCTGACCGTCTTGTACTGGCCGCCCAGTGGATCTTCGTCATTACCTCCTGGCAAGACCATCTTACGAGCCTGCGCTACGGGGAGAATTCTGTTTGGGGACATTGCTCCCGTGTGGGCTGGGCATCCTGGGGTGCAGCGTTCTAGTCTATACGCCCTCATACCGCTTCGATTCTCTACTGGTGGCCAGACCTGGCAGAGAGTGTCGGGATTTATGTGTGGTTGCTGACTTTCCTGTGCCCGGAATAAGCCTTTCACGTTTAAGCCTGCTGTCTTCTTCGCTGCCGTTGCACTACCAGCTTGTCCATGGGACTATATTGCTATGGATTTCATCATTCCTCAAATCAAACGGATCTACATCTTCTTCAGAAGCAATAGGGCAATACTGTCATCTGGGTGGTTACTGAACTCGTTCTCAAGATGGCCATTTTATTTCCTCTGCCTGCTGGCCAGGGTTTGCCCAGCTGCTCATGTCTTTCCGAACAGTGTTCTTTCATTCTTTCATCACATTTCATCATTCATTTCAATCAACAGCTTTCTTTCAACTCCATTCACCACATCTTCCGAACTATTTCCAATGTGAACTTGGTTTTGTTTTTTTTTTCCTTTTTTCCACTACACATAGTCTTTGAGACCGTGGAGTTACAGTTTGTCTCGAAAGTTTTGGCGTTCTCCTCTGTAACCACCAACTACAGGTGAAGTGGACTTTTCTTCTCTTCTCTGCCTATCATTTATCATCCCCTCACTGGTCAGGGTGGAGAGAGTTTAAAACCAACTTTGGGCTGCTATCTAAATCTAATCTAACTCGGTATCCTACGCTACACGTCGACTCTCTTCCTCCACTCCTTTGTTTCTTCTTCTCTGTTCTTCCTGTCTCTGTTTGTTTCTGCTCCCGTCTGACCGATTGTCCCAATTGTTTCCTGGGGCGGAGTTTCCTATAACTCGCTTGTACCTCTTTCCCTGTCCTCTGCATCCAGCGGTTCCCCCCGCTCCCGCTCCTCCATTTTTTTGTCAACTATGAGATCCGAAAGGCCTCCAGAGTCTTGGTTGCAACTCCATTCTTGTGGATCCACTATAGACTGGTTGGAACCTGTTCTTCTACCGTGACTTCTCCTTCCCTCATTATTATTTATTTTATTCCAGCATGGATAGCAGCTCGGCAAATGGAGGAATGCCTAAGAAAATAGAATAAAGTAATGATGAAGTGTAACTCATTAACAAGTTATTAAACCCCTTAATAATGTGTTCTGTCGTTACTGAGCACGTGTTGTTTACAGGGGTACTCCCATTTGGCAAATTAATGTAATTGTGTTGTGTACTGAAAGTTTATCATTTCCAATATACCTTCGTGTACATATTCTTCACATGTTTCTAGATCTCTGCTTGCTGTCATTCTATAGAAAGCTTTCTATGTTTATTTTCCAGTGGGACAAAATCTGACCCGGTCCACAGGTGCTGGCTCGTTATATCATAGAGAGTAATCAAGTGTGTGATATACACGCCGTGCACCTGTGTGACCATGGTCAGATTATTTCCCCTGGAAATAAACAATAAGCTTTCTATAGAAGAACCGCAAGCGAATCTAGAAAACCGAGAGGATTGATATAAAAGTATATTGAAAAATTGAATAACTTTTCATTATTCAAACAATACCATTTATTTACTGTAATTGGACAACCCCTTTAAGGAGGGTCATCCATACGCACCAGACACAGCTGTGACGGATCAAGGTGTTTAATGATTTAGTGGCACCGGACATCATTAAAATTTATTGATCGTCCTATCATCGACCAGAATTAAAATGATTATTCCCGATGGTGAACGTCAAAGTCTTATTGTCCCCAATTTAGACATCAGCTCATCCCACACAAAATGACACATTAACCACCTACAGCACAACCAAAGTTAGAAAAGTTTATCAGCATTCACAATATGCAATTTTCAAAAATGTTTTTTTTTTTCCCATGAAAGGTATTAAAACGTAATAAAGGCTACACATTAAAACTAAAAAAAAAGAAATTAAAATCATTATAAAACTATGGCAAACTGATATTATTTGTGACTGTAAAATTCACAATGGGGCAACTGCTTTTGTTTGGTCAATGTATTGCATATTTGGATTTTTTTTCCAGTTTAACCGGTACTGTAAGCGTGGATTTTAAATGCTTGAAAATACTAGAGTACTACCAATAATAAGCTCTTCTACACGCTCTGTATTTGATCTTACATCAGTATAACACATCAGTCCCCCATACAGATCTCCATCAGCATAGCCAGTCAGCTGGGCAAAAAACACTAAGAATTAAGAAGGAATTTTTTTAAAATTGTAGTAAAATAGTTGAAGATGGATATAAGATAGTGATTATACAGACGTCTACTTAGCAGAGGATCCTGTTATGTCCCTGGCTGCGTTTGAACAGGTTGCAGTCACTGCAATTAATTAACAATAGTATGACCTCATATCGATGGTTGTTGTAAAAATAGAGACTGTAAACCCAGATTTTTCACTTTTCTACTTCAAAATGGAATTAAAAATCTACAAGTCTTGGCAAGGTTTTTTAATCACATGCTTTCAAAATTGTCTGTCAGTACCTGTCCAGCAACAGCGCAACCACAACCAGGCTTGGCGCTACTGGTCAGACTAGGTAAGTGGTGGCAAACTCACCTGCGACGTCCTGTGGGCTAAGGCCCTGCCTAAAACAGATAAACTGCCCTGTATACGGGCGAACCCACTATCATGAACCTGAACTAGGCACGTCGTATCACCTCACTACTTCGAGTCGGAAGATAACCCTACAGTGCTGGAGGGTAACTTACTTCGTTGTAGCAAGTCTCTGCTGTATCCGCCTTTGTCTCCAGCCGTGACTCTACGTAGAATATTCTATAGTCCTACTGATTACTAGGTGGTTGCCGCTTGCTCACTTACTCCGATCTTTCGGGGATCTAAGACAGGGACACAATCAACAGATATATCACCTAGTCTTGCTTTCCTGCATGATTAATATCACGAGTCTCTTATCGTGTCCATTTCAGTATTTCAGATTATCATACGGCGCGCATGTCTAGGTCAAACGGTTATATACAGGTCAGGTCCAGATAATGAGGATGCCAGGGCGGATTGACACAACAAATCGCGGGTAACTAACCAAGTATTGCTGCAAAAGGTACCACGAATCTGGATATCAAAACCAGAATACCAAACAAGCTATAGCAGAGCAGCACTAGCACTATCTATCAGCTCAGGTTTAAGAATCAATTCGAATAGGCTGGTATTACGGAGTAGGCAGGTTATAGATCCGTTCCTCGACACCGCCTTCCCAGCTTAGTGCCTACAACCGGGTAACTGTCCATCAGGCTAGTAACCCTTGCTGGACAGGACTGAAATGCAAGGAGCCTGGTGTGGCTCTTAATCCAAACACAAGCAGTAAGCCGCAGTCACACACAAATAAGCGCCATTATTTTCTGCCAACTACGGATAGAGCCGCAGTTTTAGCGCGCCGTTAACTTGGCATTTTTTATATGGTATCATATGTGGTAAATATCACTTGTTGAGACATTTTATTGACTATTTCTATTTTTTACATTTTTGGTCGATGTATCCTTACAATGGCTCATTTTTTTTGCCAGATGTGTGTTTCAGTAGACCATTTTAATGAACACATGGGGGCTCATTTACTAGGGTCCCAATCGCGCATTTTCATTTGGGTTTCCGAATATTCCATTTGTGTCGTCGGAAAACCATACGGATTAGAAAAACTGCAGAATTAAAAAAAATTGTGTCGCAAAATAGCTCTCCACTACACCGGGACGAAGAAGGTAACTCCGGCGGACGACACTGGTGGATATAGGCACACGTCCTTAGAATCCGCAGCCCGAATCCACATCGGACCAGCGGGCGGGATCGCGACTGGACCGGTAAGTAAATGAGAGCCCCATGGGTGTCTGCAGACAAATTGTACTCCCAGTGGCACTACTATATTAGTCCTAGGAAACTGATAAAATTTTAAATGCCCTGGAATTGAAAAGAAAACCAAGTGCACCTTTGGGTTGTGTTTATTTGGTCAAAGACACATATGCAACGTCCTGCCAATGGTCATGGCAGAGTAGTTTGCGAATACCGTATATACTCGAGTTATAAGCCGACCCGAGTATAACCGCGGGCCCCTAATTTTAACCAAACTACAGGAAAGCCCATTGACTCAAGATAAGCCGAGGGGGGAAATGCATTGGTCCAAGCCTCCCCATGGTAAACTGAGGGGGTGACCTGGGGGGAGAGACCATTGTCAACTGAGAGAGCAACCTGGATAAAAGGGCCATTCCCATTTTTTTTTTTGCTATATAAATAATGGAAAACCTAGAAAATAGAAAGGAACCCTTCAGTGCATGCTGCTCATTAGTAGATGAAGTCAATAGTAATTGAAGGATTTAATTTACTATATCCTAAACATTAGAGGAGAACAGTTATCCATAACCAAAAAAAAATAATTCTATTCATTTGAATTATCTGTACATTAAAAGTAATTGAGAATCAAAATACTGAAGTATCGATGAAAATAGTCCCTCACTATAAAAAATAAAATTTAAAGTCATAATATTGTTTTGATTTTCCTACAGTGACTGCGTCTTGTAAGATTGGCCTAATACCCATGAGGGAGGAGAAGTCACGGTATTGAGACACCTGTCAGTCAGTTATAGTGGATCCACAAGGAACGGGAATCAATCACAACAAAACATTATGGAGCATGGCCCGGGTCATTTAAATTTCTAACTTACAGATCCAATTAATCCAAAACCCACAAAATGATAACACAAAATATTCAAGGTTAATTTAACATTACATAAAGTTTCTGTCTATGGTATCTATACTCAGTGCTTGTTAGTGGTTCACATTTGACTAAGCTTGCATGTATTCTGTCTCTTTTTTTTTAGTTATCTTAGATTCCTTGACTGCATTCCTGTTATCTCCTTGTCTATTGATTGGTACTTTGTGTTACTCTTGTTATCGACTGTGCTACTTTTTATAGTTTTATGTTTCCCCTCATCTGTTATCACTCAGAGATAGCAAGGACTGTTGACCAGTTCTGTCAACCTCCCAAATCAATTTCATTGTAAAATTAAAGTGAAGCTTTGTGCCGCGTTTTGACAACAAAAAAACACATTGTGTCTCATACAATTGATAATCATGCAGTGACTGCAACCTGTACAACCACCGCCAAGGACTAACAGGAATCCTTGCCTATAGTAAGAATATTATAGATTGTCTAGTTTCCTTTATCTTCAATTTTTTATTACCATTTTTAATATTTTTTTGCATCCTTAGTGTTTATCCCAGCTGAATGCCTCGCTGATGGAACATCTGTGTGGGGAACTGATGTTTATACTGATGTAAGATCAAACCAAAACCATTATTCAAAATTACAATTGGTAATAAGTTAAGCATTATAAATGTATCTATAATTCTCTTAGGATCCTCTATTTATGCCGAGCTGCTATCCAGCTGGACTAATACCCAATTGAGGGAGGAGAAGTCACGGTATGGAATGACACCTGGTCAAGTCAGTTTAGGGATCCAAAGGACGGGATCACAACAAAACATTATGGAGCATGGCCCGGGTCATTTAAATTTCTAACTCTACAATCCAATTACTCCAAAACCCACAAACATGATAACACAAAATATTCCAGGTAATTACATACATAAATTCTGTCTATCTGGATCTATACTCAGTGTTGTTATGGTCAATGACTAAGCTGCATGTATTTGTCTGCTTTTTTCTAGTATCTTTGATTCTTGACTTGCACTTCCGGTTATGCCTTGTCTATTGATTTGGTACTTGTGTTACTCTTGTTATTCGACTTGGCTACTTTTCTTATAGTTTTGTGTTCCCCCTCATCGGTATCACTCAGAGATAAGCAAGGGACTGTTGCCCCAGTTATGTCAACCTCCCAAATCAATTTCATTGTAAAAATTAAAGTGAAGCTTTGTGCCTGTTTTTACACAAAAAAACACATTTGTCTCATACAATTGATAATTCATGCAGTGACGTCAACCTGTAAAACCACAGCCAAGGACATAACGGATCCCTTGCTAAGTAAGAAGATTTATATATTGTCTAGTTTTACTTATCTTCAATTTTTTATTACCATTTTTAAATTATTTTTTGCATTCCTTAGTGTTTATGCCCAGCTGAATGCCTCGCTGATGGAAATCTGTGTGGGGAAACTGATGTTATAAGATGTAAGATCAAACCAAAACCATTATTCAAAATTACAATTGGTAATAAGTTAGAATTATAAATGTATCTATAATTTCTCTTAGGATTCCTCTATTTGCCGAGCTGCTATCCATGCTGACTAATACCCAATGAGGGGAGGAGAAGTCACGGTATGGAAGACACCGTGTCACGTCAGTTTAGTGGATCCACAAGGAACGGGATCACAACAAAACATTATGGAGCATGGCCCGGGTCATTTAAATTTTCTAACTCTACAGATCCAATTCTCCAAAACCCACAAACATGATAAACAAAAATATTCAGGTAATACATACATAAAGTTCTGTCTATCTGGTATCTATACTCAGTGCTTGTTATGGTTCACATTGACTAAGCTTGCAGGTATTCTGTCTTACTTTTTTCTAGTATCTTATGATTCCTTGACTGCATTCCTGGTATACCTTGTCTATTGATTTGGACTTTGTGTACTCTTGTTTCGACTTGGCTACTTTTCTTATTAGTTTTATGTTTTCCCTCATTCTGTACACTCAGAGCAAGCAAGATGTTGCCCAGTACTGTCAACTACCCAAATCAATTTCATTGTAAAAATAAAGTGAAGCTTTGTGCCTGTTTTTACAACAAAAAACACATTTTGTCTCCACAATTGATAATCATTGCAGTGACTGCAACATGTACAACCACAGCCAAGGACAAACAGGATCTGCTAAGAAGAGCTTATTATTGTCTATGTTTTACCTTATCTTCTATTTTTATTTACCATTTTAATTATTTTTTCTATTCCTTAGTGTTTTATGCCCAGCTGAATGCCTCGCTGATGGAACAATCTGTGTGGGGCACTGATGTTTTATACTGATGTAAGATCACACCAAAACCATTATTCAAAATTACAATCGTAATAAGTTACAGCATTATAAATGTAATATAATTCTCTTAGGATTCCTCTATTTGCCGAGCGCCTATCCATCGGGCTAATACCCAATGAGGGAGGAGAAGTCACGATAGGAAGACACCTGGTCACGTCGTTATAGTGGATCCACAGGACGGGATCACAACAAAACATTATGGAGCATGGCCGGGTCATTAAAATTTCTAACTCTAAGATCCAATTACTCCAAAACCACAAACATGATAACACAAAAATTCACAGGTAATTTAAATTACATAAAGTTCGTCTATCTGGTATCTATACTCAGTGCGTGTATGGTTCACATTTGACTAAGCTTGCATGTATTTTGTCTGCTTTTTTTAGTACTTATGATCCCTGACTTGTCATTCCGTTATCCCTTTGTATTGATTTGGTACTTGTGTTTATCTTGTTTTTCGACTTGGTCTGACTCTTTCTTTTAGTTTTTATGTTTCCCCTCATCTGTATCACTCAGAGATAAGCCGGGACTGTTGCCCAGTTACTGTCAACCTCCCAAACGATTTCATAGTAAAAATTAAAGTGAAGCTTTGTGCTGTTTTTACAACAAAAAAAACACATTTGTTCATACAATTGATAATTCATTGCAGTGACTGAACTGTACAACCACAGCCCAAGGACATAACAGGATCCTTGCTAGAAGAAACTTGATATATTGTCTAGTTTACTTTATCTTCATATTTTTATTAACATTTTTTAATTATTTTTTCTATTCCTAGTGTTTTGCCCAGCTGCAGCCTCGCTGATGGAAAATCTGTGTGGAACTGATGTTTATAATGATGTGTAAGATCAAACCAAAACCATTATTCAAAATTACCATTCGTAATAAGTTTAAGCATTATAAATGTATTTATAATTTCTCATAGGATTCCTCTATTTGCAGAGCGCTATCCATGCTGGAATAAACCCAATGAGGGAGGGAGAAGTCACGGTATGGAAGCACCTGGTCCACGAGTTTAGTGGATCACAAGGAACGGGATCACAACAAAACATTATGGAGCATGGACGGGTCATTAAAATTCTAACTCTACAGATCCAATTACTCAAACCCACAACATGATAACACAAAATATTCCAGGTAATTTAATTACATTAAAGTGTCTGTCTATCTGGTATCTATACTCAGTGCTTGTTATGGTGTCACATTTGACTAAGCTTGCAGTATTCTGTTGTTTTTTTTAGTATCTTATGATCCTGACTTGAATGCTGGTTACCCTTTGTCTATGATTTTGGTACTTGTGTTACTCTTGTTATTCGACTTGGTCGACTTTTCTTATTAGTTTTATGTTTCCCCTCATCTGTTATCACTCAGAGATCAGCAGGGACTGTTGCCCAGTTACTGTCAACCTACCAAACAATTTCATTGTAAAAATAAGTGAAGCTTTGGGCTGTTTGTTACAACAAAAAAACACATTTTGTCTCATACAATTGTAATTCATTGCGTGACGCAACCTGTACAACCACAGCCAAGGAAATAACAGGATCCTCTGCTAAGTAAGAAGATCATATATTGTCTAGTTTTTACCTTATCTTCAATTTTTTATACCATTTTTAAATTATTTTCTATTCTTAGTGTTTTATGCCCAGCTGAATGCCAGCTGAAGGGAAAATCGTTGTGGGGAAACTGATGTTTATACTGATGTAAGATCAAACCAAAACTATTTGAATAATTTTACAATTACAATTGGTAATAGTTAAGCATTATAAATGTATCTATAATTCTCTTAGGATTCCTCTATTGCCGAGCCGCTATCCATGCTGGACCAATACCCAATGAGGAGGAGAAGTCACGATATGGAAGACACCTGGTCACGTCATTATAGTGGATCCACAAGGAACGGGATCACAACAAAACATTATGGAGCATGGCCGGGTCATTTAAATTTTCTAGCTCTACAGATCAATTTACCAAAACCCACAAACATGATAACACAAAATTCAGGTAATTTAAATTACATAAAGTTTCAGTCATCTTATCTATACTCAGTGCTTGTGGTTCACATTTGACTAAGCTGCATGTATTTTGTCTGCTTTTTCTAGTATCTGATGATCCTTGACTTGTCCTCCTGGTATCCCTTGTCTATTGATTTGGTACTTTGTGTTACTCTGTGTTACTGGTTTGACTAATTTTCATTAGTTTATGTTTCCCCTCATCTGTACATCCGAGATAAGCAGGACTGTTGCCCAGTTACTGCCAACCTCCAAAGCGTATTTCATAGTAAAAATTAAGTGAAGGTTGTGTGCCTGTTTTTACAACAAAAAAACACAGTTGTCTCATACAATTGATAATTCATTGCAGTGACTGCAACCTGTACAAACCACAGCAAGGACATAACAAGGATCCTCTGCTAAGTAAGAAGATTAGATATTGTCTAGTTTTACCTTATCTTCAATTTTTTATTACCATTTTAATTATTTTTTTTTCATTCTTAGGTTTATGCCCCGCTGAATGCCATGCTGAGGAAAATCTGTGTGGGGAATGATGTTTATACGATGTAAGAGCAAACCAAGATAATTATTTTGAAATTTTTCACAATTACAATTGGTAATAAGTTAAGCATATAAAGTATCTATAATTCTCTTAGGATTCCCTATTTTGCCGAGCCGCTACCATGCTGGACTAATACCCAATGAGGGAGGAGAAGTCACGATATGGAAGACACCTGGTCACGTCAGTTATAGTGGATCCACAAGGAACGGGATCACAACAAAACATTATGGAGCATGGCCCGGGTCATTTAAATTTTCTAGCTCTACAGATCCAATTACTCCAAAAACCACAAAACATGTAACACAAAATATTCCAGGTAATTAAAATTACATAAAGTTTCAGTCTATCTGGTATCTTACTCGTGCTGTTATGGTTCACATTTGACTAAGCTTGCATGTATTTTGTCGCTTTTTCTAGTATCTTTAGATCCCTTGACTTGTCCTCCTGGTATACCCTTGTCTATTGATTTGGTACTTTGTGTACTCTTGTTTTCACTTGGTTGACTACTTTTCTTATTAGTTTTTATGTTTTCCCCTCATGTGTTATCATCAGAGATAAGCAGGGACTGTTGACCCAGTTACTGTCAACTCCCAAAGCGATTCATAAGTAAAAATTAAAGGGAAGCTTTGTGCCTGTTTTTACAACAAAAAAACACATTTGTCTCATTACAATTGATTATTCATGCAGTGACTGCAACCTGTACAACCACAGCCAAGGACATAACAGGATCCTCTGCTAAGTAAGAAGACTTATATTGTCTAGTTTTACCTTTATCTTAATATTTTTTATTTACATTTTCTAATTATTTTTTTGCATTCCTTAGTGTTTATGCCAGCTGCATGCCTCGCTGATGGTAAATCTGTGTGGGGAACTGATGTTTATACCGATGTAAGATGAAACCAAAACCATTATTCAAAATGAAATTCGTAATAAGTTAAGCATTATAAATGTAACTATAATTTCTCTTAGGATCTTCTATTTGCCGAGCAGCTATCCATAGGTGGACTAATACCCAATGAGGGAGGAGAAGTCACGGTATGGAAGACACCTGGTCAATCAGTTATAGTGGATCCACAAGGAATGGGAGTCACAACAAAACATATGGAGCATGGCCCCGGGCTTTAAAATTTTCTAAACTCTACAGATCCAATTACTCCAAAACCACAAACTGATAACACAAACTATCAAGGTAATTTACATTACATTAAGTTCACATTTGACTAAAGCTTGCATGTAATTTGTCTGCTATTTCTGGTATCTTATGATCCCTTGACTTGCCTTTTCGGTTATCCCTTTGTCTATGATTTAATACTTTGGGGCACTTTGGGGTTTTTTGACTAAAAAATAGCTTTGTAAGATTTGGATAACATGAAAAGGTGTGCGGTATTATTAACAATCATAAAGACAATTTTAAAATGATTTATATTTCCGATTATAATATACTATAACAAATACAGTATTTATTCTCTAGTACTTGTGCCACATATTTGAAACTTGTATAAATCCAAAGTTATGGAAAGCAGTAGTTGCAATGAAATCCATTGTACACAACAACATTTCAGGAATGCTGAAAATGCTGTGGCCAAAAAAAAAATATGCCATTCCTTGATCAGTATTTCAAGGATTTCTGCCCTGACTGGAGGACCATTTCTACTGCTGTGCTCCATTCTTGGAAACTTGAATCAAAGATTATGAAGCGGGGCTATTGACGATTGTCCCCTTCTTCGGATGTATTGTAGATCTGCTGGGAACCTTTGAGAGCGAAGGACCCTGTGGAGAGCATGTCAACGAGCGCAATAGTTGATTAGGCATGGGACTCATGTGAGAAAGTGAGAAGTGTTCTTCTTGTCTGAAACCACAAATTAGCAAAAGAGGTCATTTAACACCCTTGGACTACTGGCGAGGTGGACCAGGATTCTAACACCCTAGGCGGTAAGCAAATAATAGTAAAAATAATTTTCGGGCTGAGTGAAGGTAAGTGGCAAGCTCCGCAACAGATGTTTTTTTTTAAATGCGGACAGTTTTTCTGAATCCGTTGGGTTTTCGTTCGGCAACGCCCCCGATTTCCTTGCGTGCATGCCGCGCGATGAGCCACAATCCGATCGCGTGCGCCACAAAATCCCGGGGCAATTGATTGAAATCGGCGCAAATCGAAATATTCTGGGTAACACGTCGGGAAAACGCGACTAAGGGTTTTGTTAATCCCTGGTCAGGTGATCTCACTCTCCAATCACAATCGAGTAAACAAAGGTGGAATATTATTGGATGATAACATCAAGTAAGATTTAACCCTTGTCTATCGGCAGGCCAGATATATCATGGCTAATTACATCTATATGTCTACTGAATGGTACAAGGGACTTACCTTATATAATGAGTATAAGCCTAGTTTTTCAGCACAAAAAATGTGCTGGAAAAAGCCCAAAAATCGGCTTATACTGAGTCAAAAAAAAAATACCCCGCATATCTTCTGTGCGATCTGTCCGCCAGCGCAGCAGGCTATATACACTGGGGGCAGGGTGGCAGGCTATATCACTGGGGCAGGGGCGGCGGCTATATACACTGGGGCAGGGGCGGGATAGTATATACACTGGGGCAGGAGCTGGCGGGCTATATACACTGGGGCAGGAGCTGGCTGCTATTATTACACTGGGGCAGGGGGATGGCTGGCTATATACACGGGGCAGGGGGAGTGGCTGGTCATATACACGGGGCAGGGGGGTGGCTGGCTATTAATGGGGAGGCTTGTGACCAAATGCATTCCCACCCCGGCTTTTCCTTGAGTCAAGGGCTTTCCGTATTTCGTGTTCCCTCATCTTTTACACCAATCAGCAAGGACTGTTGACCCGTTACTGTCCACCTCCCAAATCAATTTCATTGTGAAAAATAAAGTGACGCTTTGTGCCTGTTTTTACAACAAAATAAAACATTTTGTCTGCATACAATTGATAATTCATCAGCAGTGACGCAACCTGTACAACCACACCAAGGACATAACAGGATCCTCTGCTAAGTAAAAGATTTATCATTGTTCTAGTTTCTACCTTTACTCATTTCAATTTTTTATTTACCATTTTTAAATTATTTTTTTGCATTCCTTAGTGTTTTATGCCCAGCTGAATCCTCGCTATGGCACATCTGTGTTTGGGAACTGATGTTTATACTGATGTAGATCAAACCAAAACCATTACTTCAAAATTACAATTTGGGACTAAGTTAGCATTATAAATGTATCTATAAGTTCCTCTTAGATTCCTCTACTATTTGCCGATCTGCTAGCCATGCTGGACTATAACCCACTGAGGAGAGAAGTCACGGTATGGAAGACACCTGGTCACGGCAGTTATATTGATCCGCAAAGAACGGGAGTCACAACCACTAACTATTGAGCATGGACTGGCTCTTTCATATTTGTGAACTCTTCAAGTCCGTACTCACAACCACAAAATGGTTACACCGAAGCCTCATGTATTCTAATTTAACATTCTTCTATGGAAAAGTTGAAAGCAAATGTTTCCAAAGATTATAAAAACAAATTTTAATTTTCTGTCACAGTTCTTATCTCCACATCTTATATCTGGGAATTTGACAGGGCACTAGGCGTGGCTGGAACATCTATGAAATTACTTTTTTTCTGCTGCGCTGTCTCCTTCTTCCTAGAGTCTTCTATGTCTCTAACACCTTGACCCTGTTCTCCGTCTTGTTTCTAGCAAGATGGAATTTAGTACATTTTCTGAAAGAAAAATGCAGAGGAGAAGTACAAGTCGGAACACAAAGGGCAAAAGTGATGGGGGAAGAAGCGCTTATATCTGATAACGTTATAGTTTTTAAAAATCTAGTCACTATGGATTGCTGATTTGATGAAATGTTCTTATAACAGTTAGTGGCCATTGAAAAACATTTAAGGACTTGTTATATACATGCTGTTGAAAGTGGCTCTCAATCTCAAATCCAATATAGAATCAGCAGTATCTGCAGTTCAAATGCGAGTGATCAGAGCACGATAGAGCTAGCAGCGTCTTTCAATCTATATCTTAATCTCTATCCAGTTCTCTCTTTATCTCCTCCATAACCTTCTCTCTCCTCCTCCTTTGTGGGCGCGCTTGTTCCCGGCCCCCTTTTTCCGCGCGGTCCCTCGTTTTTCCAACACGAGATTGCAGTAACGCTCCAATATATAAGCATTCACGTCACCTTTAGACATCTAGACATATAATAAAGTTTTAAAATATAAAATGTGCTCAAACTACTTTAGGCACCTGTACATACAGTTAATTTTGGTGATTGCGTAGGCACAAGTAGTTCTGGCCCAGCATAAACCCTGCAAGGTATACGTATTGTATCAAAGCAAGACCGTAATTATTTCATACTTATTGTGGGAAGTAAAAGCATAAAACTACAAAACAAGTGAACTATACCAGAAAATGAAAATGCAATTTTGAAAATTCATCTTCATCCACAAAAAGTCCCACGCCAGCACATTGTTCGAACAAATGTACAGTGCAAACTTTCAGAGACAAAGGCACGCTAAAAAAAAAAGCCTAGACCTTAGGTGGCTCATGGTTCCTGCGGTTAGCATGGGTATAGCCATGTCATTTCAGGATTTTAAGACAGAAACATATTTAAGCCCTTACAGGTCTGCAAATCCCATTCTGTCAATGCCCAAATCTGTGCTGCATCTGTTGGCATCAAACTCTGCAAATACTTAGAAATACTTGTATAGTCGAAATTCCGAGTCTGTTGTACCACAACTCCCGCATATTGTAAATTCATTGCAGTACCTGTAACCTAGTACAACTACACAAAAGCCAAGCCGAGATACAGAATCCTCGGAAAGAACCAATTCCTGTTATACCTATTTATTTATCTTCAAACGTTTTTATAAACCATGTTTGTAATTTTTTGTTATTGGTTTCCCTAGTAGTTTATGGCCCAGCTGAATGCTCGCTAATGGATGATTCTATGTTGAACCATGATCTTACTACTGAGTAAGAGAATCACCCATCCCAATACTATTTAAATTAATGTTCTTAATGTTACGACTTTCATATTACTTTACTATATTTTCTAAAGGATTCCTCTATTTGCCGAGCCGCTATCTAGCTGGAATAATACCAACACAATTGATGGCGGGAAAGCACAATAGTAATACCCAGGTCAAGCCAGTTTCGTTGGATCCACAAGGAACTGAATCACAACAAAACTTATGGAGCATGTGACCTGGTCATTAAATTTTCTAACACTCTCAGATCCATTACTACTCCCAAAACCACACAAACATTATAACCGCAAAATAATTCCAGGTAATTTAACCTATCCTAAAGTTTGCTGTCTATCTGGATATCTATACTCAGTGCTTGTATTATGTTTCAATTTGACTAAGCTTGCTGATCTGTCTGCTTTTTTCTAGTATCCAGATTAGATATCCGTGACATTGCTTCCTGTTATCCCTTTGCTATGAGTTGGTCACTTTTTGTACTCTTGTTATTCGACTTGGCTGCTTTCTTATTCCAGTTTTTATGTTTTGCTTCCCCTCATCTGTTATCACTCGAGTAAGCAAGGCCTGTTGCCCCAGTTACTGTCAACCTCCCCAATCAATTTCATTGTAAAATTAAGTGAATCTTTGGCCTGTTTTACCAAGAAACAAAAAAACACATGTTGTCTCATACACTGATAATTAGCATTGCAGTGACTTGCCAAACCTGTACAACCACAGCCAAGGACATAATAACATGATCCTCTGCTAATTAAGAATAGTTTATATATTGTCTGTTTTTTATATACCCCTTTATCTTCAATTTTTTAATTACATTTTAAATATTATTTTTTGCAATTCCTTGGGTTTGATTCCCAGCTGAATGCCATCCATGATGGACCTCTGTGTGGGAACTGATGTTTCGCCTGATAGTACAGAATCCGCCCCAAAACCCTTATTCCAAATTCCAATTGGTAATAAGTTTAACGCATTATAATATCTATAATTTCATCCTTAGTATTCCTCTAAATTTGCCGACTGCTATCACATGCTGGACTAATACCCAATGAGGAGGATAATGTCACACTGTAATGAATACCCGACTTGAATTCACTTCAGTTATAGTGATCCACACTGAACGGGTCTCACAAACAAACATTATGGAGCATGGCCCCCAAGGGTCATTAATTTTCTAACAGTCTCCAGATTCACAATTATCTTTAACTACCAAAACCCACAAACCATGATAAGCAATAGGACACAAAGTATTCGCAGTTAATCTTCCATATACATAAAGTTTCTGTCATCTGGTATTATACTCATTTATGCTTGTTATTGTTCCCATTTGACTAAGCTTGCAATGTTATTACTGGTCCTGCTCTTCTATATCGTATGATTCCTTTACTTGCATTCCTGGTTATAATCCCCTTTGTCTAGTATTTGGGTACGATTGTTTTACTCCTTGTTATTCGACTGTGGCTACTTTTCCTTATGAGTTTGTATGTTTTCCCCTCATCTGTTCATCACCAGAAAAAAGATAAGCCAGGACTGTGCCACCAGCGTTACTATTCAAACCACGGCTCCCCAATCATTTCATGCTACAAAAATTCAAAGTGAACGCTTTTTACTGCCGTTAAGGTTTTTTATACATACAAAAAAACACATTTTTTGTCCTCATACATTGATCGTTCCAATCATGCAGTTACTGCAACCCCTGTACACCACGATGCCCAGAGAGCATCAACCTATCCCATCGCATGCCACGAATAGCAATATACCGATCTTTAGAGTCATATGTGAATCCGATATGGCTCCGAGATTTTATAAAAAGACATACAACAAACAGCAGCTTTTGATCACAGCTTCCGGGCGAAACAAGGGCGAAAAGATTGGCAAGCAATTGTTTTTTTAGAGTGGAAGCACAAAACCGGAGACCAATTTTTTAAGTCAGCCATTCAGGGTTAACTCAGTACCGTTGGATTTAGCATGGGGGAGTCACCGAAGTGATCAATTTTTGATTAACCATTTTACGACAATATCTTCTTGCTTCCTACGGTTCACCCGCTGAATGCCGCTGATGGAACATCTGTGTGGGGAACTGATGTTTTAATACTGCTTAAGATCAAACCAAACCATATCACAAATTACAATGTAATAAGTTACGCATTTAAATGTACTTCTATATTCTCTTTAGCGGATTCCTCTATTTTGCCTAGCGCTATCCCATGCTGCAACTAGATGACCCAATCAGGGGCGGGAGGAGAAGTCACGGTATGGAAAGACACCTGGTCAGTCAGTTATATTGGATCCACAACGGAACGGGATCCAACAAAACATATGGCGGCATGCCACGGGTCTTTAAAATTTTCTAATCTCTACAGATCCAATTACTCAACCACACAAACATGATAAACACAAAATTTCAGTAATTTACATTACAAAAGTTTAGCGTCTATCTGGTATCTAGTACTCAGTGCTTTTATGGTTCACATTTGATCGAAGTCTTGCATTATCTGTCTGCTTTTTTCTAGTATCTATGATTCACTTGACTTGAATTCCTGGTTTCCTTGTCTATTATTTGGTATCGTTGTACTCTTGTTATTCGCTTGGCTATGTTCCTTAGTAGTTTTTATGTTGGTCCCCTCATCTGTTATAATCAGAGATAAGCAAGGACTGTTGCCCAGTTACCTGTCACCTCCAAATCAATTTCATTGTATCAAATAAAAGTGCAGCTTTGTGCCTGTTTTAAACAAAAAACACATTTTCGTCATCAATTGAAATTCATTGCAGTTGACTGCAACCTTGTACAACCCACACCAAGGACAATAAGGATCCGTCTGCTAGTAAGAAGATTTATATTCTATAGTTTTACCGTTCTATTCTTCATTTTTTATTACGATTTTTAAATTATGTTTTGGCATTCCTTAGTGTTTTACTGCCCAGCTGAACTGCCTCGCATTTGAACATCTGTTGTGGGGAACGATGTTTATACTTGTGTAAGATCAAACCAAAAACCATTATTCAAAATTACAATTGGCCTAATAAGTTAAGCCTATATAAGTTCTATAATTTCTTAGGATTGCCCTATTTGCCGACTGCATTCATTGCTGGCTATGACCCAATGAGGGAGGCAAGTCCACGGTATGGAAGACACCTTGCGTCCAGTCAGTTAAGTGGAATCCACAAGGACGGATCACAACAAACATTATGGGCATGGCCCGGGGTCATTTAAAATTTTCTAAACTCTACAGATCCAATACTCCAAAACCCAAAACATGAAGAACACAAAATTTCCAGGTAGTGTGACATTACATAAAGTTTTCTGTTCTATTTGAGTATCTACTACCGTGCTTGTTATGGTTCACATTTGCACTGACTGCCGTATTCTGTTACTTTTTTTCTAGTATCTGTTAGATTCCTTGACTTGCCTTCCTGGATTCCTTTGGTCGATGATTGGTACTTGTGTTACCTTGTTTTTCGTGATTGGACTACTTTTCTTATTATTTTTATTGTTTTCCCTCATATGTATCACTCATAAGCTAGCAAGACTATTGCGCCAGTTAGTCAACCTCCCACAATCAAATTTCATTGTAAAAAATTATCAAGTGAAGCTTGTGCCGGTTTTTTACAACAAAAAAACAATTTTGTCTCAACAATTGACTAATCTTGCGTGACGCAGCTGTACAACCAGCCTAAGTACCATAACAGGATCCTCTCTAAGTAAAAGAAAGACTTATAGTTGTCAGTTTACCTTTAATCTTCAAATATTTTTTATTACATTTTCTTAATTATTTTTCTATCTCCTAGTGTTTTTATGCCAGCTAAGCTCGCTGATGAAAATCTGTGTGGGCACTGAGTTTATATGATGTAAATCACACCAAAACCAGTATTCAAAAATTACCAATTGTAATAACGTTTAGCATTATAAATGTTAAGTATAATTTCTCGTTAGATTCCTCTATTTGGCCGAGCCGCTATCCATGCTGTGGACTATACCCAATGAGGGCAGGAGAAGTCACCACGGATATTAAGACACCTGGTGTCATCGTTATTATAGGGATCCACAAGAACGGATCACAAAAAAACATATGGACAGGCCCGGGTCATTACATTTCTAATCTACAGATCCAATTACTCCAAAACTCACCAAACATGATACACAAAATATTCCAGTTAATTAAATTACATAAGTTTCCGTTCTATCTGGATAAGCTATACATCAGTGCTTGTTATGGTCACATTTGACTAAGTCTTGCAGGTTTGTGTCTGCTTTTATTATAGTATCTTTGATCCCTTTGATTGTCTTCCTGTGTATCTACATTTGGACTCCCTATTGTTTATTGATTGGTACTTTGTGTCTACTTCTTAGTTGTTTCAGACTTGGCTTGACACTTTTCTTTTAAGTTTTAATGTTTCACCCTCATCTGTAATACATCAAAGAGATAAAGCAGGAGAAGCTTTGCCCAGTTACTGTCAACCTCAACAAGCTATTTCACTAGTAAATTAAAGGAAGCTGTTGTGCTCTGTTTTTTTGACAACACAAAAAAACACATTTGGCTAACTACAATTGATAATTCAATTGCATACTGCACCTGTACCAACCAACGAGATCTAAGGACACTAACAGGTATCCTCTGGCTAAGTAGAAGAACTTATATATTGTCTAGTTTACCTTTATCTTACCAAGTTTTTATTACCAGTTTTAACATTAATTTTTTTATATCGCGTCGTGTTTTATGCCCATGCAGGCCTCGCTGATGGAAACATCTGTGTGGGGAACTGATGTTTATACTATGATGTAAATCACAACCAAACCCATTATATCAAAATACAATTTAATAAGTGAAGTTAAGCATGATCAAATGTATCTATAATTTCTCATAAGGATCGTCTCCGTACACGTTTTGCCGAGCGCTATCCTCCTGCTGGACTAATACCCAATGGAGGGATCGAGAAGCACGGTATGGAGACCCCTGGTCACCAGTCAGTTATAGGGTCCACACGGAACGGGTATCACACAAACACCACATTATGGAAGAATGTGGCCCGGGTCGTTAAAAAATGTTTCTAACCTCTAATCAGATCCAATTACTGGGCCAACCAACCACAAACTATAAACAACTACAAATATTCAGGTAATTGGTACGCATAGGCATAAATTTCTGTCTATCTTGTAGCAGCTATACTCTACAAGTGGCTTGTTCTTTGAGTTCACCATTTGACAGATTGCTGTATTCTGTTTGGCTTTTTTTCTAGTTTACTTATGATTCCTTGACTTGCATTCCTGGTTATCCCTTGTCTATTGATTGTGTACTTTGTGTTACTCTTGTTCTTCGACTTGGTACTTTTCTTATTAGTTTTATGTTTTCCCCTCATCTGGTTATCAATCAAGATAAGCAAGACTGTTCCCAGTTACTGTCACACCTCCCAATCATATTCATTGTAAAAATTAAGTGAAGCTGTGTGCCTGTTTTTGACACAAAAAAAAACACATTTTGTTCCTGCATACAATTGATAATTCATTGCAGTGACTGCAACCTGTAAACCCAGCAAGACAGAACAGGATCTCTGCTAAGTAGAATATTATATATTGTCTAGTTTACCTTTATCTTCAAATTTTTTATTACCATTTTGTAAATTATTTTTTGCATTCCTTAGGTGTTTTATCCCAGCTTGAATGCCTCGCGCTGGAACATCGTGTGGGGAAACTGATTGTTTATTACTGATGATAAGATCAAACCAAAAACCATTATTCAACAATTACAATGGTAAATAAGTTAAACATCTACAATGTATCATAATTTCTCTTAGGATTCCTCTATTTGCACGAGCTGCTATCCATGGCGACTAATACCCCATGAGGGAGGAGAAGTTCACGTATGGAAGACACCTGTCCACGTCAGTTATAGTGGATCCGCAAAGACGGATCACACACATAACTATGACAGGACTGGCTCTTTCACTATTTGTTAACTCTTCAAGTACAGTAACCCACAACCAACAAAAAAGTGTTACACAGAAGCTCCAGGTATATCTAATTTACATTCTTTTAATGGAAAACATTTTGAAAACGCAAATGTTTCCAAAGATTATAAAACAAATTATTAATTATTCTGTCATTTCTTATCTCCACAGCTATATCTCGTGGAATTTGGGGCACTATTTAGTGGCTGGAAGGCTAGAGTTACTTTTGTTCTGCGCTCTCTCCTTCTCCCTAGAGCTTCTATGTCATATCTAACAATCCAGTTGACCTGTTCTCACGTACTTGTTTCTAGCGATGGAATTCGGAACATTTCTAAAGAAAGCACAGGTAGTTAACGTACAAAGGGAAAACAAAAAGGGCACAAGTGAGGGGAAAGAACGCTTATATCTATAGTATTATGTTTTTAAAAATATGAGTCACTGGATGCTGATGATGGAAATGTTACTATAAAGTTAGTGGCCATTGTAAACATTTTAGGAATTGTTATCAAACAATGCTGTTGAAGTGCTCTCTCTATCCTTTCTCTCTCTTTATAATATATTATTAGATATATTACATTTATATAGTTATATATTAATTATAATTATATAATTTGTGTGAGCTGTAGTTGTTTAATAGGAACACTTCTTGTTAAAGAGGAATCGTGTCACACGAGATTTGCAAAAGCTTCCATATATAAAGCAGTTCAGTCACCTTTGACATCTATACATATAAATAAAGTTTTAAAATATAAAAGTGCTCAACTATTTAGGACCGTTACATACAGTTAAGTTGGGTGTTGCGTAGTCACAGGAGCACCAGCATAAACCCTGCAGGTATATATTGTATCAAACAAGACCTACATTATTTCATACAGTGAATTGTGTGAAGTAAAGCAAAAACATACAAACAAGTGAAGCGTACATAAAATGATGCAATTGAAAAATTCATCTCATACCACAAAAAGTCCTCAGCAGCAACATTGTTCGAAAAATGTAACAGTGCAAACGTTTCAGAAGGCAAAACGCTAAAAAAAGCATAGACATGGTGGGCTCAGGTGCAGGCGGTTAGCATGGGAGTGCCATTGGCATTTCAGGGATTTAAGTACAGAAACATTTAGCCCTTACGGTCTCTTCCCATTATGTCAATGCCCAATCTGGCTGCATTCTGTTGGAATCAAACTCTGCAAACTTAAAATACTGTTAAGTAGACATTCCGAGTCCGTATTACAACAATCCCTCACTATTGTAAATTCCTGCAGTGACTGTAACCTGTACAACTACAAGCAGCGATGATAACAGAATCCTCTGAAAAGTAAGTCTTTTATTCTTTTATCGTCAAAAGTTTTATAACCATTTGTAATTTTTGTTATTATGTATTCCTAGTATTTTTGCCCAGCTGAATGCCTCAGCCTGATGGGGTATCTCTATGGGGAACCTGATTTTATACTGCGTGTAAGATCCCCATGACTATTTAAGTAATTTCTTAAGTTCCACTTCATATTATTTAACTATAATTTTTCTAAAGGATTTCCTCTATGTGCCGGCGCCCTATCCATGCGGAATAATCCCCAATGAGGGGGAGAAGTCACAAATGGAAGACCCGGTCAGCCAGTATGTGGATCCACAGGAACGGTAATCACAACAAAAACGATTATGGAGCATGGCCCGGTGTCATTAAATTTTTATAGCATCCTACAGGATTCCAATTACTCAACCAACCACACAACTGAACAGCAAATTTCCAGGTAATTTACATTAATAAAAGTTTTGTCTACTGGATCTATACTCAGTGCTTTTTATGGGTTCACAGTTGACTAAGTTGCAATGTATCTGTCTGCTTTTTTCTAGTATCTTATGGATTCCTGAATTTGCATCCTGGTTTCCTTTGTCCTATTGATTTGGCTACGTTTGTTTATCTTGTTATTCGACTTGGCACTTTTCTTATTAGTTTTTGTTATCCTCCCTCATTGTATCACTCGGAGATAGCAAGGACTGTGGCCATTAACTGTCAACCTTCCCAATCAATTTCTTGTAAAATTAAAGTGAAGCTTGGTGCCTGTTTTACAACAAAAAACAACATTGTCTCATACAATTGATAATTCATTGCATGACTGCAACTGTACAACCACGCCAGACATAACAGGATCCTCTGCTAAGTAAGAAGATTATATATTCTAGTTTACCTTATCTCAATTTTTTATTACATTTTTAAAATTATTGTTTTTGCATTCCTTAGTGTGTTTATGCCCAGCTAATTGCCTCGCTGATGGAACATCTGTGTGGGAACTGATGTTTATACTGATGTAAATCAAACCAAAACCATTATGCAAAATTGTACAATTGTATAAGTTAAGCATTATAAAATGTACTATAATTTCTCTAGGATTCCTCTATTTGCCGAGCTGCTATCCATGCTGGTACTATACCCATGAGGGAGGGAAGTCACGGTATGGAGACACCTGTCACGTCAGTTATGTGGATCCACAAGGAACGGGATATCACAACAAAACATTATGGAGCATGGCCCGGGTCATTTAAAATTTCTAACTTACAGATCCAATTACTCCAAACCCACAAACATGATAACAAAAAATATTCCAGGTAATTTACATCATAAGTTTCTGTCTATCTGGTATCTATACTCAGTGCTTGTTTAGGTTCACATTTGACTAAGCTTGCATGTATTCTGTCTGCTTTTCTAGTAGATCTTATGATTCCTTGACTGCATTCCTGGTTATCCCTTTGTCTATTGATTTGGTACTTTGTGTTACTCTTGTTATTCGACTGTGCTACTTTCTTATTAGTTTTATGTTTCCCCCTCATCTGTTATCACTCAGAGATAAGCAGGACTGTTGCCAGTTACTGTCAACCTCCCAAATCAATTTCATGTAAAAATTAAAGTAAGCTTTGTGCCTTTTTTACAAACAAAAAAACACATTTGTCTCATACAATTGATATTCTGCAGTGATGCAACCTTGTACAACCACGCCAAGGATAACAGGATCCTTTGCTAAGTAAGAAGATTAGATTGTCTAGTTTTACCTTATCTTCAATTTTTTTATTACCATTTTTAAATTTTTTTTGCTTCCTTAGTGTTTAGATCCCAGCTGAATGCCTCGCGATGGAACTCTGTGTGGGGAAACTGGAGTTTATACTGATGTAAGATCAAACCAAAACCATTTCTCAAATTACAATTGGTATATAAGCATTATAAATGTATCTAATAATTCTCTTAGGATTCCTCTATTTGCCGAGCTGCTATCCATGCTGGACTAATACCCAATGAGGGAGGAGAAGTCACGGTATGGAAGACACCTGGTCACGTCAGTTATAGTGGATCCACAGGAACGGGATCACACAAAACATTAGGAGCATGGCCGGGTCATTTAAATTTTCTAACTCTACAGATCCAATTACTCCACAACCACAAACATGATAACACAAAATATCCAGGTAATTTACATTACATAAAGTTTCTGTCTATCTGGTATCTATACTCAGTGCTTGTTATGGTTCACATTTGACTAAGCTTGCATGTATTCTGTCTGCTTTTTTCTAGTATCTTATGATTCCTTGACTTGCATTCCTGGTTATCCTTTGTCTTTGATTTGGTACTTTGTGTTACTCTTGTTATCGACTTGGCTACTTTCTTTTAGTTTTTGTTTCCCCTCATCTGTTATCACTCAGAGATAAGCAAGGACTGTTGCCCAGTTACTGTCAACCTCCCAAATCAATTTCATTGTAAAAATTAAAGTGAGCTTTGTGCCTGTTTTTTACAACAAAAAAACACATTTTGTCTCATACAATTGATAATTCATTGCAGTGACTGCAACCTGTACAACCACAGCCAAGGACATAACAGGATCCTCTGCTAAGTAAGAAGATTTATATATTGTCTAGTTTTACCTTTATCTTCAATTTTTTATTACCATTTTTAAATTATTTTTTTGCATTCCTTAGTGTTTTATGCCCAGCTGAATGCCTCGCTGATGGAACATCTGTGTGTGGGAAACTGATGTTTATACTGATGTAAGATCAAACCAAAACCATTATTCAAAATTTACAATTGGTAATAAGTTAAGCACTTATAAATGTATCTATAATTTCTCTTAGGATTTCCTCTATTTGCCGAGCTGCTATCCATGCTGGACTAATACCCAATGAGGGAGGAGAAGTCACGGTATGGAAGACACCTGGTCACGTCAGTTATAGTGGATCCACAAGGAACGGGATCACAACAAAACATTATGGAGCATGGCCCGGGTCATTTAAATTTTCTAACTCTACAGATCCAATTACTCCAAAACCCACAAACATGATAACACAAAATATTCCAGGTAATTTACATTACATAAAGTTTCTGTCTATCTGGTATCTATACTCAGTGCTTGTTATGGTTCACATTTGACTAAGCTTGCATGTATTCTTTTACTTTTTTCTAGTACTTATTAGATTCCTTGATTGCATTCCTGGTTATCCCTTTGTCTATTGATTTGGTACTTTGTGTTACTCTTGTTTTTCGACTTGGCTACTTTTCTTATTAGTTTTTATGTTTTTCCCTCATCTGTCATCACTCAGAGCTAAGCAAGGACTGTTGCCCAGTTACTGTCAACCTCCCAAATCAATTTCATTGTAAAAATTAAAGTGAAGCTTTGTGCCTGTTTTTACAACAAAAAAACACATTTTGTCTCATACAATTGATAATTCATTGCAGTGACTGCAACCTGTACAACCACAGCCAAGGACATAACAGGATCCTCTGCTAAGTAAGAAGACTTATATATTGTCTAGTTTTACCTTTATCTTCAATATTTTTTATTTACATTTTCTAATTATTTTTTTCTATTCCTTAGTGTTTTATGCCCAGCTGAATGCCTCGCTGATGGAAAATCTGTGTGGGGCACTGATGTTTATACTGATGTAAGATCACACCAAAACCATTATTCAAAATTACAATTCGTAATAAGTTAAGCATTATAAATGTAAGTATAATTTCTCTTAGGATTCCTCTATTTGCCGAGCCGCTATCCATGCTGGACTAATACCCAATGAGGGAGGAGAAGTCACGATATGGAAGACACCTGGTCACGTCAGTTATAGTGGATCCACAAGGAACGGGATCACAACAAAACATTATGGAGCATGGCCCGGGTCATTTAAATTTTCTAACTCTACAGATCCAATTACTCCAAAACTCACAAACATGATAACACAAAATATTCCAGGTAATTTAAATTACATAAAGTTTCCGTCTATCTGGTATCTATACTCAGTGCTTGTTATGGTTCACATTTGACTAAGCTTGCATGTATTTTGTCTGCTTTTTCTAGTATCTTATGATCCCTTGACTTGTCTTCCTGGTTATCCCTTTGTCTATTGATTTGGTACTTTGTGTTACTCTTGTTTTTCTACTTGGCTCTGACTACTTTTCTTATTAGTTTTTATGTTTTCCCCTCATCTGTTATCACTCAGAGATAAGCAGGGACTGTTGCCCAGTTACTGTCAACCTCCCAAAGCGATTTCATAGTAAAAATTAAAGTGAAGCTTTGTGCCTGTTTTTACAACAAAAAAACACATTTTGTCTCATACAATTGATAATTCATTGCAGTGACTGCAACCTGTACAACCACAGCCAAGGACATAACAGGATCCTCTGCTAGTAAGAAGACTATATATGTCTAGTTTTACCTTTATCTTCAATTTTTTATTACCATTTTTAAATTATTTTTTTCTATTCCTTAGTGTTTTATGCCCAGCTGCATGCCTCGCTGATGGAAAATCTGTGTGGGGAACTGATGTTTATACTGATGTAAGATCAAACCAAAACCATTATTCAAAATTACATTGTGAATAAGTTAAGCATTATAATGTATCTAAATTTCTCATAGGATTCCTCTATTGCCGAGCAGCTATCCATGCTGGACTAATACCCAATGAGGGAGGAGAAGTCACGGTATGGAAGACACTGGTCACGTCAGTTAAGTGGATCCACAAGGACGGGATCACAACAAACATTATGGAGCATGGCCCGGGTCATTTAAATTTCTAACTCTACAGATCCAATTACTCCAAAACCCACAAACATGATAACACAAAATATTCCAGGTAATTTACATTACATAAAGTTTCTGTCTATCTGGTATCTATACTCAGTGCTTGTTATGGTTCACATTTGACTAAGCTTGCATGTATTCTGTTTGCTTTTTTTCTAGTATCTTATGATTCCTTGACTTGCATCCTCGGTATCCCTTTGTCTATTGATTTGGACTTTGTGTTACTCTTGTTATTCGACTTGGCTACTTTTCTTATTAGTTTTTATGTTTTCCCCTCATCTGTTATCACTCAGAGATAAGCAAGGACTGTTGCCCAGTTACTGTCAACCTCCCAAATCAAATTTCATTGTAAAAATTAAAGTGAAGCTTTGTGCCTGTTTTTACAACAAAAAAACACATTTGTCTCATACAATTGATAATTCATTGCAGTGACTGCAACCTGTACAACCACAGCCAAGGACATAACAGGATCCTCTGCTAAGTAAGAAGACTTATATATTGTCTAGTTTTACCTTTATCTTCAATTTTTTATTACCATTTTTAAATTATTTTTTTCTATTCCTTAGTGTTTTATGCCCAGCTGAATGCCATGCTGAAGGAAAATCTGTGTGGGGAACTGATGTTTATACTGATGTAAGATCAAACCAAGATAATTATTTTGAATAATTTTTTCACAATTACAATTGGTAATAAGTTAAGCATTATAAATGTATCTATAATTTCTCTTAGGATTCCTCTATTTGCCGAGCCGCTATCCATGCTGGACTAATACCCAATGAGGGAGGAGAAGTCACGATATGGAAGACACCTGGTCACGTCAGTTATAGTGGATCCACAAGGAACGGGATCACAACAAAACATTATGGAGCATGGCCCGGGTCATTTAAATTTTCTAGCTCTACAGATCCAATTACTCCAAAACCCACAAACATGATAACAACAAAATATCAGGTTAATTAAATTTAACATAAAGTTTCAGTCTATCTGGTTATCTATACTCAGTGCTTGTTGTTCACATTTGGACTAAGCTTGCATGTATTTTGTCTGCTTTTTCTAGTATCTTATGATCCTGACTTGTCCTCCTGGTATCCCTTTGTCTATTGATTTGGTACTTGTGTTACTCTTGTTTTTCACTTGGCTTTGACTCTTTCTTATTAGTTTTATGTTTTCCCCTCATCTGTTAAACTCAGAGATAAGCAGTGACGTTGCCCAGTTACTGTACCTCCCAAAGCGATTTGCATATTAAAATTAAGTGAAGCTTGTTGGCTGTTTTACAACAAAAAAACACAGTTTGTCTCATACAATTGATAATTCATTGCAGTGACTGCCAACTGTACAACCACAGCCAGGACATAACCAAGGATCCTCTGCTAGTAGAAGACTTATATATGTACTAGTTTTACCTTTATCTTCATTTTTTATTACCATTTTAATTATTTTTTCTATTCCTTAGTGTTTTATGTCCCAGCTGCAATCCATGCTGAGGAAATCTGTGTGGGAACTGATGTTTTCTGATGTAAGATCAAACCAAGATAATTATTTTGAATAATTTTTTCACAATTACAATTGGTAATAAGTTAAGCATTATAAATGTATCTAATTCTCTTAGGGTCATTCCTATCTTGCCGAGCCGCTATCCATGCTGGACTAATAACCCAATGAGGGAGGAGAAGTCACGATATGGAAGACACCTGGTCACATCAGTTTAGTGGATCCACAAGGACGGGATCACACACAAAACATATGAGCATGGCCCGGTCATTAAATTTTCTAGCTCTACAGATCCAATTACTCCAAAAACCACAAACATGATACACAAAATATTCCAGGTAATTTAAATTACATAAAGTTTCATCTATTGTATCTATCCAGTGCTGTTATGGTCACATTTGACTAACTTGCATGTATTTGTCGCTTTTTCTGTATCTTATGATCCCTTGACTTGTCTCCTGGTTACTCCTTTGTCATTGATTTGGTACTTTGGTTACTCTTGTTTTGCTACTTGGCTTGACTACTTTCTTATTAGTTTTTATGTTTGCCCCATCTGTTACTCACTCAGAGATAAGCAGGGACTGTTGCCCAGTTACTGTCAACCTCCCAAAGCGATTTCATAGTAAAAATTAAAGTGAAGCTTTGTGCCTGTTTTTACAACAAAAAAACACATTTGTCTCAACAATTGATTATTCATGCAGTGACTGCAACCTGTACACCACAGCCAAGGAATAACAGGACCCTGCTAAGTAAGAAGACTTATATTGTCTAGTTTTACCTTTATCTTTAATATTTTTTATTTACATTTTCTAATTATTTTTTTGCATTCCTTAGTGTTTTATGCCCAGCTGAATGCCTCGCTGATGTAAATCTGTGTGGGGAACTGGTTTATGTAACCGAGG
>CM033649.1:20290549-20311717 GCA_019512145.1 Engystomops pustulosus | reverse complement strand
ATTTTCTAACTCTACAGATCCAATTACTCCAAAACCCACAAACATGATAACACAAAATATTCCAGGTAATTTACATTACATAAAGTTTCTGTCTATCTGGTATCTATACTCAGTGCTTGTTATGGTTCACATTTGACTAAGCTTGCATGTATTCTGTCTGCTTTTTTCTAGTATCTTATGATTCCTTGACTTGCATTCCTGGTTATCCCTTTGTCTATTGATTTGGTACTTTGTGTTACTCTTGTTATTCGACTTGGCTACTTTTCTTATTAGTTTTTATGTTTTCCCCTCATCTGTTATCACTCAGAAGATAAGGGCAGGGGCCGCGCTCGGTGTGAGCAAAAAGGTGGCAATTGCCCAGTGCCCCCAGGGAACAGTGGGAGAAATCTCTTCTTTTCATGAATCTTGGAATAAAATTGTGTTTCTAGGTGCTATGGACCAGAGATATTCATTTTAAAGATGAGAATATGACAGTGGGGCCTTTTTTGCTATATACAAATATCTCCGTTTTCTACATTTGTTAGAACACAATTTAGATTCATAAAAAGAGGAGACGCTGCTTCTTCATAGGAAAAAAGAAAGTGAGGTTCTGATTGTCATAACAGACCCAGAGATACAGGCCCCTGAGTGTCTCCCCCCATCTCCAAATCTTAGCCAGATCAGGCTGCGGGAGCACGGTGCTGGCACACAGGAGCTGCTGCACTCACGATATGGAAATAGAAATCAACTTTATGTTTACTATTACTGAACATTTTGAGAAGGGATAAGCTCAACTATATACAATGTTTTTAACCACTCTCTAGTCAAATCTAAGAACACACTTTGAGTGGGCCACAGTAACATCATTATTTTTTGTCTGAGTGGTTATTTTGTGCCATTGTTGAACTAAAGTGCCAAACGTAGCTGCGCATCACAAAAGACCCAGCTTTCTTCCGCATTTATCGGCTAGCAATCCAGGGTTTTGCTGCGCCTATGAATAGTCATGACTTGCGACTTTCATTAGGCGCAAACGGGCGAATAAAGTACTCCAATCCCGAAGCTGGCGTTTTACTGAGGAAGAAAGCACTGAGGCCCTTTGCAGAACAGCTGCAATTTCGGGAGTCAGCGAACGCTCATCACCAAGCACTAGGAACATAGTAAATATGGAACATTAAATACTCTGCAGACATGAGCTGCAGACTCTATTTACAGTTCATGGTCGACCGTCTATTTACAAGACTATTCCTGCAGCATCCTGAGCGCACAGCAAGACAAGAGAACGTTACAGAATGTTTGCAGATATATGACAAGTGTCCCCAATGTTATTCTGCACACGTATTAGTCCAGTTGGTGTCGTGAGGGGGAATATTTGCGAGTACAAGGTGGCAGCGAGGATATCAGCGACTGGGGGAATCGCCTCCAGATAAGCCAACATTGCTTAGGAGGTCACTGGTTACGAGGTGTCCCACACCCTGGGTGCATAGGGCGTGATTGTTAACTGCGATTCTGGAATGTTGGGGAACAGAGAGGAGCTGTAGCATATTTCAGCATGTAAGAGATGCCTGAAGGCTAAAATGTAGCCGTTAAACTCGCACAAAATTGCGCCTAAAATAAAGACTGTGTTAGAAAGTGATTAATAAGAGGCGGAATTACCTTAGCACAGATGTTTTAGCTTGGGCTGAATTTCTGGAAAACAGGCGCCAGATATTTAGGCGGCACTGCGACACTTAGGGCGCACAAATGTATAGGAATGGTTGCCCTTTCCTCTCTATTCCCTTTTATTGTTGAGGGTTTTTTTGTTGGACAATTGACTGATACTAATCAACACGTTCAATCCGTCTTTTCGCCTCTGTTACTACAGCCCGGCGGACGCAGAACATGTCCATAAAGTTAATATGTAACCCCAAAAACACACACCTGTCCTGGAATACATTTTTTTATTATCCGCATCATCCTCCAGTATTCCACGTGTTATGACATTCTCACTCTCTCGAGGACGTGTGGGAGATTCTAGTTTATGGTGCGTAATACCGGTGGGCGCACAGCTAAGTTTACTTTTATTATCTCATGTAGAGTGTTTAGGGAGAGATAAGGTTATTTATTTGGGTGTACATTGTGTAAGGAACCACAATATAGATCTGTGATCTGTGATCTTTGATAATGTGGGTGGAATATACACCATTGGGTTATGTGTGAGTCTCCCGCACGGAAATCTTCACTGTGTTAGGAAAGTAGATTTACTTTATAATACGTATCTGGATTTTTAGCTTTTAGAGGAAAATTTTGGAATTTAAAAGTTAGCCAAATGCAAGCGCCTGGTTGGTCTACTTTCAAAATGTCTATAGTTATTGATGGTGCCTTTACTTTTTATCCTGGTTTTTTGATATAGTTTTGCAGGGGTTTTTTTTGTTTTTTGGGTTTGTTTTTTTTGTGACGTTGGTCTAAAAATGGGTCTAGCTAAAAACAATCGGCTAGTTATTACAGTTTTTGTGATATTATGTGGATTTTAGTACTGGGAACATAAGCAATAGTGCACATTTGTACTCTACACTGTTCCCAGGTGGGAATCAAATTTTTTGCCATCAAATCGAATTTTAAGTATTTGTAAGAAACATTTTTGAATCAAATTGCAGTGAAGGGGCGGCCTATGTCTATAAAATCTTTGATGTCCATTTGAAATGGGTGCAAGTTGGTCTGCTTTGCAGGGAATCTATCGGTCCCTCATCGTCCCAATGTGGCCTCACCGGCTTTATGAACCTACCCATATTTTATGGATGTGGGAAGAACCGAGTGACCCGAGAACCCAGCCGGACCCAAGTAGAACATAACAAATCTTTGTGCAGATGGGTTGACTAGCGGACTGTCAAGGCTAGTAGTGCTAATCACGGAGCCCCGACATGCGCCTGCATACTCTCGCTATCATTTGTCATCTCCTATAAAAAGTTCTCACGCATATTAAACAGTTTGTTTTGAAACCATACGAAAGAGCCGTACTTCTGACTTGGGGGAGTGACTGGTCATAAAATAGTTTATTTTTGTGCCCACATTTTATTTTTGAGCCAGGCCCCCACTTTGTCTAAACCGGCCGCTGGAGGATAAGCGAAGGACTGTTTGCCCGAGTTACTGTTCAACCTCCCAAAATCAATTCATTGTAAAAATTAAAGTGGAAGCTTTTGCCTGTTTGTTACAACAAAATAAAACACATTTGTCTCATACATGATAATTCATTGCCAGGGTGACTCAACCTGTACAACCACAGCCAAGGACATAACAGGATCCTCTGCTAAGTAAGAAATGTTATTATATATTGTCTAGTTTATACCTTATCTTCCAATTTTTATTGCCATTTTTAAATGTATTGTTTTTGCATTCCATAGTGTTTGATGCCCACTGAATCGCATCGTGATGAACATCTGTGTGGGGAACTGAGGTTTTCTACTGATGTAAGATCAACACCAAAACCATTATTCAAAATTACAATGAGTTTAATAAGTTAAGCATTAATACATGTATCTATTAATTTCTTCTTAGGATTCCCCTATATTTGCCGAGCTGCTATCCATGCTGGACTAATACCCAATGAGGGAGGAGGAGTCACGGTATGGAAGGACACCTGGTCACGTCAGTTATAGTTGGATCCACCAGGAACGGGAGCACAACAAAACATTATGGAGCAGGGCCCGGCTCATTTAAATTTTCAACCTTCTACGATCCAATACTACCCAAAAACCCCCAACATGATAACACAAAATATTCCAGGTAATTTACATTACATAAAGTTTCTGTACTATCTGGTATCTATACTCAGTGCTTGTTATGGTTCACATTTGACTAAGCTTGCAGTATTCTGTCTGCTTTTTTTCTAGTATCTTTGATTCCTTGACTTGCAATTCCTGGTTATCCCTTTGGTCTATGTGATTTGGGTACTTTGGGTGTTACTCTGTTTATCGACTTGGCTACTTTTCTTATTAGTTTTTTATGTTTTTCCCTCATCTGTTATCACTAACAGAGATAAGCAAGGACTGTTGCCCAGTTACTGTCAAACCTCCCAAATCATTCATTGTAAAAATATAAAGTGAAGTCTTGTGCCTGTTTTACAAAACAAAAAAACACCATTTTGTCTCATACAATTGAAATTCATTGCAGTGAACTGGCAACCGTTACAACCACAGCCAAGGAAACAGAGAACAGATTCCTGCTGCTAAGTAAGAAGATTTATATATATTGTCTATGTTTACCTTTCTCTTCAATGTTTTTATTACATTTTTAAATTATTTTTTGGCACTTCCTTATTGTTTTATGGCCCGAGCTATTGCATCGCGTGAATTGGAAACTCTGTTTGGGGAACTGTGATGTTTATACCGATGTTGTAAATCCAACAAACCATTTATCAAAATGAAATTCGTAATAAGTTAAGCATTATAAATGTAACTATAATTTCTCTTAAGGATCTTTATGCCCGACCGAGCCACGCTATCCATGCTGGACTAATACCCAATGAGGGAGGAGAACGTCACGGTATGGAAGACACCTGGTCACATCAGGTATAGGGATCCCCAAGGAAGCGAATCACAACAAAACATATGGAGCATGGGCCCCGGGTCATTTAAAATTTTCTAACTCTAAGATCCAATTACTCCAAAAACCACACAACATGATAAACACAAACTACCCAGGTAATTTACATACATTAACAGTCACATTTGACTAAAGCTGGACATGTGTAATTTGTCTGACTATTTTCTGGTATCTTATGATCCCTTTGACTTGCCTTTCGGTTATCCCTTTGTCTATTGATTTAATACTTTGGAGGCACTTGGCGGATTTTTTTGGACTCTAAAAATAGCTAGGTAAGATTTGGGATAAACATGGAACAGCGTGTTCGGTATATAACAACTATAAAGACAATTTGTAAAATGATTTATATTATCCAGATATAATATATCTATAACAACTTACAGTTATTTTTATGCTTCTAGAACTTGTGCCACATATTTGAAAACTTGTATAAATCCAAAGATTTGGAAAGCAGTTAGTTGCTAGAGAAATCCATTGCTACACAACAACATTTCAGGAATGCTGGAAAATGACTGGTGGCCAACAAAAATAAAAAATGATGCCCTTTCCTTGACCAGTATTTCAAGATTCTGCCCTGCACCTGGGGAAGACCAACGTTCTACTGCCAATTGGGGATTCCATGGCTAGGGGACATTCCACTTGTGATTGAAAATTAGTGATTCTTCTTGTTGAACACACAAAATTAGCAAAGCAGGTCATTTAACACCCTTTGGACTACTGGCGAGGTGAGACCTAGGTTCAACACCCTAGGAGTACTAGCAAAATAGTAAAAATATTTTCGGCTGAAGTGAAGGTAGCGGCCAAGCCTCCGCCAACAGATTTTTTTTTTTTTTTTAAATGCGGCGTTTTTCTGAATCCGTTTGGGTTTTGTTCGGGCAACGCCCCCCGAGTTCCCTTGCGTGCATGCCAGACGCTGATGCCACGCCACAATCCCGAATCGCGGGACGCCAAAATCACGGGGCAAATTTTCAATGGACACCCATTAATTGAACAAAATCGGCGCCAAATCAGAAATTTCGGGTAGGTAACTATTAACACATAGTGGAAAACGCGACCTAAGGTTTTGTTAATCCCTGGTCAGGGATCACACTCTCCAATCAACACTCGAGTAACAAAGGTGGAATATTATTGGATGATCACATCAAGAAGAGTAACCCTTGTCTATCAGGCAGTACTAGCGCTGCATAATTACCTCTATATGTAATAGAATGCGTACAAGGGGACCTTACCTTATATACTCGAGTATAAGCTAGTTTTCAGCACAAACAAATGGCTTGAAAAAAAACCAAACTAGGCTTTTTAAACTCGAGTAAAAAATAAATAAATACCCCTGCATATCTTCTGATGCGATCGTCGCCAGCTGCACCAAGCAGCTAATATACACTGGGCCAGGGGCTGGCAGGCCTATATACAATAGGGCAGGGGTGGCAGGCTATATACACTGGCGGCAGGGCCCGCCTCTGGCTGGATTATATTACACTGGGGCAGGAGCTGGATGGGCTAATACACTGGGCGCGGAGCTTGGCTGGCTATATACACGGGGGCAGGGGCTGGATGGATATATACACTGGGCAGGGGCTGGCTGGCTATATACACTGGGCAGGGGCTGCTTGGCTATATACGGGGAGGCTGTGACCAATGCATTTCCCACCTCGGCTTATACTTGAGTCAATGGGCTTTCCCTGTATTTTGGTTAAAATTAGCGGGCCCTCGGCTTATACTCGGGTTCGGCGTAACTCGAGTATATACGGTATTCGCAACTACTCCTTCTGGACCTATGAAATATGGCCCATTGGCAAGGACGTTGCATTGTTCTCTTTGCCCAAATAAAACAAAACCCAAAATGGCGCAACTTGGTTTTCTTTTTCAATTCCAGGGCATTTAAAATTTTTATCAGTTTCCTAGCCTAAATACTAGTAGTGCCATAGGGAGTACAATTTGTCTGCAGACACCATGGCGGACTTCATTTACGTAAAAGGGAAAGGAGAGAGAAAGAGCGAGAGAATGGGGCAGAGGGGGGGAGGAGGGGGCGGGGTGAGGGAATTCGTTCGCCGGCGGATTAAAGAAGCGGAGGGGGTGGAAATTATATAAACAGGTGTCGCCAGCCGGAGTTGCACCTTATTCGCTCCCGGTGTATGTGAGGAGCTATTCTTGCGACCAATTTTTTTTTAAATTTGCGGTTTTCCTTAATCCCTGATGGTTTTCAGCGACACAAATCGGAAAGGAAATATTGAGGACACCCGATGGGAAAATGGAACTGATGAAAAAAAATTGACGCGGGATTGGGACCCTTAGGATAGTAAATGACCCCATGTGTTCCTTAAAATGGTCCTACTGTGAAACACACATCTGTGCAAAAAAAAATGAGCCATTGTTAACGGATACATCGACCAAAAATTGTAAAAAAAAACTTAAAAATAGAAATAGTCAATAAAATGTCTCCCCCAACAAGATGATTATTTACAACAATATGATACCATAAAAAATGCCAATGTAACGTCGATTGCCTTATAAACTCGCTCTTCTATCTAGTTGGCAGAATATTGGCGCTTATTTGTGTGTGAACTGCGCGCTGCATGCTTGTGTTTGGATTAACTGAGCCACACCCGGGGTCCTTGCACTTTCAGTCCTGCCGCAAGGGTTACTAGCCTGATGGACAGTTACCCGGTTGTGCACTGCTGGGGAAGGCGTGTCGGGAACGGCATTATATACCTGCCTACTCCGTAATTACCTGCCCTGATTTGAACTTATTCTTCAAACTCTGAACTGTGTATGCTAGTGCTCCTGCTATCTTGTTTGGGTATTCGTGTTTTGTATCCGATTCTGTACCTTTGCAGCAATCTTGGTTTTACCCGCGTTTGTTGGTCTCCGCCCTTGCATCTCTTATCTGGACCTACTGTATATAACCGTTTTGACCTAGACATGACCGGTATATAATCTGATTGATATGGACCTGGACCTGTGATATTAATCTGCCTGAAAGCCTGTATATATCTGTGATTTGTGTCCCTGTCTTAGTCCTGTGTTAGTATCTGTGCACCACCAGGTGAACCATGACCTATCCTGTATTCCGGTTACCATGTCCGCTACACATACAGCAGCTGCCAGACGAAGTTAAGTTTACCCTCCCTGTCATCTTGTAGGGTTTCGCTAAGGGACCGTCCAGTTAGGTTCCTGATAGCTGGTCGCCCTTATCAGGGCAGTTGACAAGAGTTTCAGTTAGTTTTTTTTTTTTTTGGTATTGTTTTTTAGGCAGGGCCTTAGCCAAACAGGACGTCGCAGGGGAGTTTGCCACCACGTACCTCGTCTGACCAGCTAGCCGCCAAGCCTGGTGTGTTGACGCTGTTGCTGGACAGGTACTGACAGCCAACTTTGAAAGCAGTGATTAAAAAACCTTGCCAAGACTTGCTAGTTTTTAAGTTCCATTTGAAGGAGAAAGAAAAAGTGAATAAAAAAATCTGGGTTTTACAGTCTCATTTTACAACAATCCCTGGATATGACGTCTCATACTATTGTTAATTAATTGCAGGACTTGCAAACCTGTTCAACCGCAGCCAGGGAATACAGGATCCTCTGCTAAGTAGACGTCTTGTATACCACCTTCTTTATATCCTCTTCAAAATAGTTTAATAACAATATTTAAATTAAAAACAAAAAGGGACTTTGATTTCTTAGTGTTTTTTGACAGTGACTGTTAGCTGATGGAATGGAGATATGTATGGGGGACTGATGTTTTATATGAGTAAGATCGAATACAGAGCTGTAGAAGAGCTATTATTATTGTCGTACTTCTTAGTATTTTCAAGCATTTAAAATCCACGATAAGAGTAGGGTTAGGTGTAAAACGGGAAAAAAATCAAAATGCAAGACAATGACAAACAAAAGCAGTTGCCCATTGATTTACGTCCAAATAATAGCAGTTGCTTAGTTGTATAATGTTGTAATTTTTTTTTTTTTTAGTTTTTAAATGTGTCGCCTTTATACGTTTTAATACCTTTTCATGGGAAAAAAAAAAAACATTTTTTGAAATATTCATATTGTGATTGCTGATAAACTTTTTATACTTTGGGGTGCTGATGAGGTGTTAATGTGTCATTTTGTGTGGGGCTGAGCTGATGTCTAAATTGGGGACAATAAGCCTTTTGACGTTCAAAAGAGGCGGGAAGATAATTGTATTATGAGGGACGATTGATTGTAGGTACGATTCAATACATTTTAATGATGTCAGTGCACTAAAATTCATTAAACACCTTTGATCGTCACAGCTGTTGTCTGGTGCGTTATGGTATACACCTGCATTAAGGGGTTGTCCAATTTCGTAAATAAACTGTTATTGTTTGAATAAGAAACGTATTCCAATTTCTCAATATACTTTCTATATCAATTCCTCTCGGTTTTCTAGATCTCTGCTTGCGTTTCTTATATAGAAAGTCTTTATTGTTTATTTCCAGGGGAATAAATCGACCATGGTCACACAGGTGCACGGCTGTATATCACCACACTTTGATTACTCTTATGATAGACGAGCCGTACACCTGTGTGACAGGGGTCAGATTCTGTCCATGGAAATAACCTAGAAGCTTTCTATAGAATGAACATCAGCAGAGATCCAGAAACATGTGAAGAATTTGAAGAATGATACAGATGGTATATCTTGGGAAAAATGATAAAAGTTCAGGTACAAACCTTACATTAATTTGTCCGAAGATGGGAGCACCACTTGTGCCAGGAATAGAAACAGGACACATTATTTAAGGGGTTAAATAACTTGTTAATGAGTTACACTTATTCTAAAACTTACTTTATCTATAATTTTTCTTAGCATCCTCCATTTGGCCCCCGGGCAAGCAGCTACCCATGCTGGAAATAATAATAATAATGAGGAGGAGAAGGAAAGTCAAAAGATGGAGATACAGGTTCACCCAGTTACGTGGATCCACAAAGTAAGGAGTTGCAACCAAATACTATGGAGCCTGGTCGGACTCTTTTTACATTTTTTAACTCTATGGATCCAGTAATCCAGAACCTCAAAAGTGAAACACAAAAGCGTTATTTCATGGTAGCTACAACTAGGTTCTTGTCTATCTAAGAGTAAGAGTTGGATTCATATGTATAGGTGTCAGTGTTACAAAGGAATTACAAAATGCCATTATTCTACTACTTTTGTATTCTATATTCTTCTTGATATTGAAATGGGTATCGACACGGACAGTTTTTTTTCAAGAAGCAGCTTACACTGGGATTAGGATTTATAGGGGGCCATTTAATATTTTTGCCAGATAAGTGTTGCTTTTTGGCACCCTATTTTGTAGTGGTTTTGCACCGTGATGTTAGTATTGTGGAAGGATGGCCTAAATTATTTTGGTTTTTTTTTTAGAGCATCTTAAGATGATCAAAGAGCTTCAGAAAAAAGCAAACCACAGTGATGGGTTTAGTTTTAGAATTGGTAATAGTCTTACTTTTCTGTTGGTCTTACGATGCACCAAAAATTTTGCCAAAAAAGTGTTAGGAAACTAAAATTGCAAGAAAAGTGTTTGGATTCAAAACCTTCACTGAGGGCAGTGTTGGAAAAATTAGCTTTTTATGTCATCAACACATTATAAAAACTTCGTCGCCAATGTAGAAAGAAAGAGCAAAAAAAAATTTGGTTTGCCCAAGAAAAACACAAGTATGATCCAATAGTAGGGCCTCAGATTTAATTTTTTCTCATGCTTTCCAGAAGTTCATTATGGACCTAAAATGCCATGTTTAAAAAAAAAAAGAAGAAAAGGGAAAGCTATAAAAATCTTGAATTGTAAGTGGTTTGTGTTTGAGCTAAAAAAGGTAATGAAAGTAGTAGTAAAAAAAAAAACATTTATCGGCTCAATAAGTTGGAACAGGTGATACATTTGAGAGCCAGTTATAGTGGATCCACAAGAAACGTGATTGCAACTATTAACTATAGTGCGTGGCCAGGGTCATTTGCATATTTTAATTTTAACAACTCAGTGGGGCACATGTATCATAGTTTTGTCTCTCTGAGGTGCATTTTAGAGGACATTTTTTGACAGCTCATTTGTGCGCCTTATGTATGATCCGTCATTTTACTTGGGTGATAAATGTCAGGGAGGAGATGAGGGCGCAGTGGAGTAAAGTTGGGGGAGGGGGGAAAACGAGGCGGGGGGTCATGAATGAAGGCATTCCGATTTGCTTTTCCCGGAAGTGGTTACCCGAATTTTTCTGTTTTGCGCCGTTTTTCAACTGTATTGCCCGGAAATTTGACGCACGCGATTCGGGATGTGGCGCATCAGCACGCCGACGGAAATCGGGGAGTGGTTTCGAACCAAAAAACCCTACGGATTGGAAAAAAAAAAAACCGCCACAATGTTTTTTAAAAAAAGTGTTGCGGTTGAGGGACCGCGCTTACCTCACCGGTTATAGGCCAGTGAACTTCAGTGATTCCGGCGGGGCCTCGTCGGACTTCAGCCGCAGCACCGCAACCTGGTGAAAGGAGGGAGGAGCGAAAGGGGGGAACGCCTTAGTGAATCCGGGAGAGGACCATAAGCCACGTAAAGGGGGTTTATCTACACGAACGAGGACATAAGCCACGTGCGGGGGTTCTATGCAGGAGGAGGGAAATAAGCCACGTGAGGGGCGGTTCGAGGCAGGAGAGGACACATTGTTAATTTGGATTTAACACGGTTTGCAGTGTACAGATGGGGAGGGGAGAGTTGATTTTCCTAATTACATTACTGTTAACATTTGAATGTACAAAACGCATAGTAAATGCAATGTTACCTTCCTTTGCACCTGCCATGGACCAGGTGCAGAATTGCGCAAAAAACGCAAAAGTCACAGGGAACATCTGGAAAACAATAAATGAGTTGCTAAAATTTGGACAATGTGCCTCGATGGCCATTTCCAGGAAGAGCAGAATAAAGAGAGAGGGTAAGCTTAAAGCGAACATCTTAGCATACTACTAACCACCTGGCTTTCAAGGAAGACCCAGCAACATTCCACCCCAACCCTCCACCTAGCCATGTCAACTTCCAGGAGCCTACTCACCTTGCGCGAGTTCTTTAGTTGCCATTCGCCATACAGGCAGCAAATATTCCAAGACCCCAACCTTCCGACTCACACATTCGAAGCACTCATGTCTAAAATATCCGTTACCTCCCCGTTCCCTTCCAACCCATGACATCTAAGGCTGTCTCAACCCTAAAAACATCGCCTTGCATCTCTACTGAGACATCTTCCTCGAAGGCAACTCCAATAATTTCTGAGTCGCCCCTGGGTTAGATCCCACTTGCAATGACATGCCACCATTCCATTGAGCCTGAACTAGCAGAACGCTAACCCTCCCGTCTCCTACTTAACACCACACAAGGCTCTGTGCCCCCCACCCCTCTCCCTTCCGTTTCCAGTACTGTCCGCCGCTAGCTCATAAACCTAATGCCAGAAATCACGAACCGTATCAACATGAATGAATACCGGTCCCACTTTCGGGTGTAATCCTAGGAAAAAAGACGGGACTCGAGGAGAAGAAATTACAAAGGAGAGAGAAGTAGCTATGTTTTTTTGATTGGAGGATGGAAACTATGATAATGGTGCACCAGTGACTTCAGAAACAAGAAACAACAAGAGATGTGGAACGACACACAGAACGTCACAAAGGTATAAATTTATGACAACAAGATTTCGTATCATCCACTGCCAATTCAGATCAGACAGTCCTGGTGGGCATATGCAGGGGGCACAATGGTTAAACTGAAGGGGAGGTGACCACCTGGAGGGACGAGGCCATAAGGGCGAAAACCGAAAAATGCCACTGATCGAAAACCTAGAAAATAGAAAGAAGCCCATTCAGTGCATGCTGCTCATTAGTAGTTGAAGTTCGCAATAGTTTAAAGTTGAAGGATAGTTAATTTCCCTATATCCTAAAAATAAGAGGAGGAACGTGTATCCATAACCAAAAAAATTAATTCTATTCATTTGAATTGAATCTGATAAATTAAAAGTTAATATGAAGGAATACAAATTAACCGATAAAATGAAGTTTATCGATGAATGGAAATTGAAATTGACTGAAATAGTCCCTCACTATAAAAAAAAATTTTAAAGTCATAATATGTTTTGATTTTCTTAAAGGACTGAGTCTGTACAAACCACAGCCAGAGACATAACAGGGTCCTCTCAAACTAAAGAATCACAATCCCATATTATCTATTTATTTAAAACCATGAATTGTGTTGTCGGGACTGTGGATCAGGTGCGAAAATATTTTTAATCCATTTTTTTATTTTATAGTATTTTTGCACAGGCTGAATGTGTTGGCCCTGATATGGAAAGATTTATATGGGGGAATGAAGTTTATTAATGACTGTAAGATAAATCCAAAATTTTATAAACTTGAAGATAGTAACGATTTTAAAAAAATGTATTAATTTAACAGAGACACATTATTTTCCCTCTTAGGAATTCTTCCATCTGCACAGCGGCATTCCATGCGTAGATTATACCCAATGACGGGAGAGGAGCGAGGGAGAGAGAAAAGAAGTCAAGTACAGAGATACCAGGTCAAGCCTAGTTATAGAGGATCCACACAGAAAATGGGGTCACAAGTAATAATTATTGGAACATGGCCCGGGTCCTTTACATTCTTAATTTTACTGAAAGTGCACGAAAACCCACCAAAAGCCACTAGGGTATACTACACAAATATTTCGTCCTATATAAACTTTGCTCAGAAAAGACTTGGTTGGATTACTTGCAAGGCATAAACTAGATGCATAGAGTACTAAGAATAAGCCGAAAACAAAACTCACTTTCGATGCCCCCCTGCAGATCTCATCCTTGATGTTCCTGTAGGCGGGAAGAGGAGGAAAGCGGACTGGTCCATGAATGCGGTCCGCCGCACACACTATGATGTCATTGACTTGCTGACATCCTTAGTGGGTGCACGGCCAGTAGGGATGGCTTAAGAGTCTGTGTGTCTTATTGTCGGAGGGAGGAGAATGAAACTTTCCGGTGAACTCCAGCGGACAAATGTGCCCCATTATGTTACTACTAACTAATGCTCTGTAGTCATAAGTCTGAGCTAACTAAGATTCTGGTGCCTTTTTAATTTCCAACCTGCAGTTTAGGATTTCATGGGGAAATGGACAGTCTATAAAAATAATTACACATCGACCCCCAAAATTGAGCATCTTCTTTATTCCAATACAAAAATAAAATACAAAACAAACAATTAGGGAAAAGGAAGAAGTTGCAAACGGCGGGAAGAATATTTATTTTATGTTGGTGGCACTAGGCGTTTTCGTTTGTCTCTATGTGCTTTGTTAAAAAATAAATGGTTACCACATCATGGCTGGTATTAGCTTAAATCATGATAAAATTGCGTGGGACTACAAACTTTTTTTTATGAACCAAAAGTTTTAAGAAAATTATGCACCACTGAGATGTATAACCCTTATTGACTCACGACCCGTGCTATGGCTGCTTCTCTGGGAGCATTTCAAAGGAGTTGTCACTGAAGTATTATACAACACTGTTTTATTAGATTTATTACAAATAAACAAAACAACGCACTAATTTGCTTCTATGCTCTGAGTTACACACAATAACTACACACGCAGCGGTGGGAAAAAAAATATCAAAATTTGTTTGTAATATTGACATTAGGTCACAACGCTTCTGTGGCAGATGGTGTATGGATATTAGTCACGATCTCCACTTAGTTCTTTCCTGTGTCTTACACCAGACTCTGTTTCGCGTCAATTTAAAACTTTTCATCCAGCCATGCTGAGATCCGCCTGTTTGCAATATGCTAAAAATTTTCCAAAATGAGGTGGTATAACGAACAACCACGATCACACCAAAAAACATATTCTATCCCCAGATCCATAAACAACAAAACGGTTGATTTTTTTTTAAATAAGAAAATCTAACAGCTTGTGTCTGTTACGGTTTACTACAACATCAATCCATAAAATGGGCAGCATTTGTACACATTACTCACGCGTCCAGAAGTCTGACCGATCTGTGCGTTGTATGTGAGCGTGGTCTTGAAAAGGAGGGATTCGGGTTATTTGCCTGTGGATCACTTAGGTTGTCGCATGACATTAAAGAGTTTGACAACGGACGGCTTGCTACGCTTTTATGATGCGCCGGACGGTCACGCCGAAGGCCAGCAGTTTTCAACACTTTGTTTTTTTCTTCCCGGTGCATGTGAGTGCCTCCTTTTATTGAGTCTATGCGACTACAAATCCGCTTTTTTTTGCACATTCTGCCGTTCTTCAGCAACTGCCGTAGGGTCTGTCTGACGCGCCTTATCGCCCCTGTTGTTATTTCTGTTGCGGGACCCCTGCGTGTAACAACGTTAGCCCCAATTTGTATTCATTCATTCGGTACTCTTCTTACACGGGATTCTGGATTCTAGCTACAACAAATTGCACATCGGTCGATATAACAGGACCCCATCCAACACAAGTTAAGGAACCCCATTACACAAATGCTGATATTTTTTATCATGTAGGGTTAAATACACTTTTTACCTAAATCGGAGAGAAGAGGGACATGCAAACTTGATGTTAGCGTTTGATTGGTTACGTGTCGTAAGCCCATCTCGAGCAACCTCAGCGATCACAAAATTGGCCCCGGAATTGTGTTGGGTCAAAAAATAGCAGACTACACACTCCTAACTAATCCGCCCATGGCTGTCATTGGCCAGCGGACGACCCACACCCCGCCCCGAGGGGTCCCGTCCATACGTTTGCATGGGATGAGAGTTTGTTGGCCACACATTTCACATGGGCGTCTGGGTTCCTTTTCTGAACGAGGATATACACATGAAACCTTTTTTCCGAACATGAACGGCAAGCTGTCCCTTTGTTTAAGTTCTACTATCTCTGATATTTTTATTTATTTACAGATTTTAAGCCAAGCTAATGGAGACATTTAGGGGAAACCTGATGGCCTACAGAAGTAAGATCAAACCTACAATTGTTGAACACTTTTTAAAATAAAGATATAACGGCTCACTCTATACAGAAACCTTTAATCGCCATTCTATTACTTCTCTACACTAAGGAAGCGTGTTCAAATATTTACAGAGCAAAAAACGATCCATGACAAGAAAAATGTTGATACCCTCCTTTACCATGTAACGACGGAGAGGCAATGCACAGGGTAAGGAAGCGAGGGTGAACTTCAACCCGTTTCCCTGATCATCCAATCCCAAGAAACACAACATAATTTTTCCTAACTTTGTTGCGATGCAACACACCCTCCTTTTGTCAGGCAACGTTACCGGCTCTCCCGTTCGTCTGCCTATTGGCCCGTCCTTTTTTGACTGTACAGGATGTCTGGTCAACCTTGTTATGAAGTCTTACACTAAGACCAATGAAGACACTATCTTTGCCCATTAATCTGACGCAACATAAGACCTGTTCAGTCTACCATAACGGACAATACCACTCCTTCTCGTAAATCTGCCCCTATATGCCATTGTCATTCAACATTGAGTAAATTTTACCTTCTGCAAAAGCGCACTAAAGTGTTTTTACGTACGCTATTATACCTCAATGAGATAAAAAAAAAAATTAAAGAAAAAGGGCAGGTACATCGCTTAAGCGATTCATTCTGTGCTGGTATTCAGCTCGTTGCTGCTTGCCTACCTCCAACCACATGGTGTTGTTTTAACTGGACAGCACACCTCCTGTTCTCCTTTACAAATTGTAGGGAGCCATCTGGGATGTGACTACAAAAGGTTCTCACCGGCACAAGTAACAATCCTCTTGTGTTCTCTATCTGGGATGGTATCACCCTTACAACTTAGCTCACTGATTCAATCACACGGGAGTATGAGTATGTTGTTTCTACCACTCTTGTTAGTGTTTTGTCGTCCAGCTGGATGTTGTCGCTAATGAACGCAACGGCTTATGGGGGGAAAGGTAGGGGGGAGAAAGAGGCGAGAGCATAAGAAAAGAGGGGGAGGAGAACGAAGAGGAGGAGGAAAGAAGGGATAGGAAAGGAAGAAGGAGATGAAGAGGCGAACCAGATTTTTGTGGTATTTTTTTTTTTTTTTTTGGGTTTTCTTTTTTATCTATGGCTTTCTTATCACTTTTTTCTCTTTAGGATATCCTCTATTGCGTGCAAGAATAATCAGTCATGCTTGTTAGCGGTACAACATGGCCCGAAGCTATGAGGTGGGAACTCAGTAGAGTCTCCCCACAGTATGGAAGACACCAGTTCAAGCTGATTACTTGGGTCATGAACAAATCGAGGATACCCGGCTGTATCCACAAGCACATTATTTTTTATTAACATGTTCCGCAAGCATACCTTGGACCCAGATTCTCCTTTACCATTTTTTTTTAGAAACCACTTCACGCATCCAAAGACAATCTCGAAACCACGAAGTTTCCCCAGTTAAGTCAAGTCACAACACCCCCATCTGAGCCCGCGCTACAACCAGTAATACGAACACACAACAAAAGTACCGCATACGTTGTTTAACGCTCCGTCACAGATGGAAATGTTCCAAGCCTAATTGACCAGAGTGGGGGATCCTGAATTGGTGGTTACTAGTTGCCTAGGTTGAATCTTATCAAGACATCCATGAATTAAGGGTTCAATTTAACATAAGGTTAGAATATAGGCGAAAATACATTGTTTTGCTCATTTGCTCATTTTGTTCTTAATATATGCCTGCCCAATATGTACTGTATGCACTCATGTCGTACAATAACGCCGGCAGTTTTTCCCCCTCGGCTATACAAGAGTCGAGTAACAAAACCCACCGTAAAAAAACAAATGCATACACCCTCCCACCTACGAAGAACACAAAACAGAGGTGAAGACTTAGATACGCACAATACGATGTTAGGCGCGGTCGTGCCCACCGATGTAGGCCTCCGCCGGCTACCCTGCGCCTGATGTCGCGGCCTTCAGTCGTACGATACAGATAATTCGTATTTCTAGTAAATGGACCAAAGGCACATGGCGTTTTAGCTTCGGAACAGGAGAAGGATTACCTGCAAGTAACGAAACAGACCGAAAACCAAAAAAAGAGAAGATGAAAGAGCAAGCGAACAACAGGCGTGCCATCTTAATGAGCGAAGAAAGAAGATTAGCACGCAGTGGAGAAGAAGAAGAAAGAACGGACGCGTACGTGCGGTAACAATCGGGGAACATCCGGTAAGGGTCGAAGAGACTCGAGCCGAATCGGGGAGGCACACCGCCGACCACTCGGACTCGGTGCCACGTATATACCGTTTCTTTTTTTTTAAGGCTGGAGGGGGCATGATGTGTATACTACTAGGGTCTCGCTTAGCGGTATACGTTACAGAGGGAGATGGCTGGCGGATATACACAGGGGGCAGGGGTGGAATGTTATAGATGCGTAGGGCGAGACCGAGGCAGCTGAGTTTGCCCTTCATAATACCCGCGAGGGAGTGCATGCGCCTGTTTATAAACTACATGGGGGCAGGCTGTTGGTCCTGTACACTACAATTTACCTGGGGCAGGATATCGGCCTGTATACAACATCCTCGTGGGCAGGATCGGCCTGCTAACCAACATATGGCAGGGGGAGCCAGGTGGCTGACCTATAGTCCATGGTCGGGATGGCAGCGTCTGGATGCTAATAATAAATGGGGGACGAAGGTCCGTGTCACACGGCTCTGACTGATCTAAAAAACACTTATGTCATGGCGGACGTGTCTGGCTCCTTGATACATCATGGGCGGCCAGCCCGCGGCACTGTATACTACAGGGTACGGACTGCACCAAGAGCTTGCTAATATCTTATCAGGGGGGCTGGCTATTAAGCTGTACTCACTAGTGCGGGGACAAGCTCGGCACCCTGACACTAGACACATACAGGGAGGCGGTGCGCCTTATGCTAAACTATCTAGGTTTGGCCTGGGGCTCCGGAAGGCGCGGACAGTAGGACGATAAAGTATATTCTAATGGAGGAGTACTAGGGTGATTGTTCCTCACCTCCCTGTCTGATATACAGTACTGGAGGGTGGCTACAGGGTACTGGATTGGACTAGTAAATGGGCCGGGGGAGTCGGCATTCCCACCCTAATACAAATGCACATTTTCCCGCCACTGAAACCGGATGCGATAATGAGACGCTCCATAGTTTTTTCCCGTTGTGGTGGTTAAAAATTAGGGGTCTAGGGGCTTATACTCAGTCGGCTATAAATCGAGTCACCGCCACCTATACGGGTTATTTGTATAGTGAAATATAAGTAGATATAGAAAAATACGTTGCTATAATGTAAAATCAAATAATGAAAACTCCACTATGTGCTAATGCTACGGACTGGTGCGTAGTACAACGGAGGGTAAATGTTGTAGCTGCGTATTCTTTCCTCTGGAACACCCTTTTTTGTGAGACTAGAACGTGACGCAAGGAGACACACCCACCGCATTGTTAGAGAAAGTTTCTTTTTTGACATCCCAAAGTGGAACCCACGTAAGTGGGCGCAGGGTAATCCAAGTGGGAATTTTACGCCTACCCTCACACGTAGTAACAGGGAGCAAGTGGACGAAAAAAAGAGGAGGTACCCCGACCTTGAGAGAACATTGGTATGGGTCATTGATGGAAGAACTAGGGGACAGCCGTGGCCTCAACCCACCATCACACTACCCCACAAACTGCTAAAACGCTCAAAGCTGGAGATGCGTGCAGGCGAAAGCTACGGAACACCAAGCAAAGTTAAAAATGGTACGCCCCCCCAGATAGGGGGGAACAAGGGGTAAACCAGGGGGAAAAGCGATTGTGGTGTGAATAAGTGCGGGAACGAAGGCGATTCGATGGGGGGAAAAGGGGAGATAGTGAGAGAGGAGCGGGGGCAGATGGTGGGAGGCGGGGTAGAACCCAAATACTGGAAAACAGTGTTATGGGTTGGTTGTTATCACCACCACTCGCGAGATCGTCCCCCGATCCATGCCAGTTCTCTGGGCTCCCGGGGCCTCTTGTAGAAAAATAACGCCCCCATTCGCTTGACAGTATGGGCTCATTATTTTTTTGCATTCCTTAGTGTTTTATGCCCAGCTGAATGCCTCGCTGATGGAACATCTGTGTGGGGAACTGATGTTTATACTGATGTAAGATCAAACCAAAATCTGTGTGGGGAACTGATGTTTATACTGATGTAAGATCAAACCAAAACCATTATTCAAAATTACAATTGGTAATAAGTTAAGCATTATAAATGTATCTATAATTTATGATAACACAAAATATTCCAGGTAATTTACATTACATAAAGTTTCTGTCTATCTGGTATCTATACTCAGTGCTTGTTATGGTTCACATTTGACATTTTCTAACTCTACAGATCCAATTACTCCAAAACCCACAAACATGACAACACAAAATATTGCAGGTAATTTACATTACATAAAGTTTCCGTCTATCTGGTATCTATACTCAGTGCTTGTTATGGTTCACATTTGACTAAGCTTGCATGTATTTTGTCTGCTTTTTTCTAGTATCTTATGATCCCTTGACTTGTCCTCCTGGTTATCCCTTTGTCTATTGATTTGGTACTTTGTGTTACTCTTGTTTTTCTACTTGGCTCTGACTACTTTTCTTATTAGTTTTTATGTTTTCCCCTCATATCACTCAGAGATAAGCAGGGACTGTTGCCCAGTTACTGTCAACCTCCCAAAGCGATTTCATAGTAAAAATTAAAGTGAAGCTTTGTGCCTGTTTTTAAAAAACACATTTTGTCTCATACAATTGATAATTCATTGCAGTGACTGCAACCTGTACAACCACAGCCAAGGACATAACAGGATCCTCTGCTAAGTAAGAAGACAGCCAAGGACATAACAGGATCCTCTGCTAAGTAAGAAGATTTATATATTGTCTAGTTTTACCTTTATCTTCAATGTTTTATGCCCAGCTGAATGCCTCGCTGATGGAAAATCTGTGTGGGGCACTGATGTTTATACTGATGTAAGATCACACCAAAACCATTATTCAAAATTACAATTCGTAATAAGTTAAGCATTATAAATGTAAGTATAATTTCTCTTATATAATTTCTCTTAGGATTCCTCTATTTGCCGAGCCGCTATCCATGCTGGACTAATACCCAATGAGGGAGGAGAAGTCACGGTTATGGTTCACATTTGACTAAGCTTGCATGTATTTTGTCTGCTTTTTTCTAGTATCTTATGATTCCTTGACTTGTCTTCCTGGTCATCCCTTTGTCTATTGATTTGGTACTTTGTGTTACTCTTGTTTTTCGACTTGGCTCTGACTACTTTTCTTATTAGTTTTTATGTTTTCCCCTCATCTGTTATCACTCAGAGCTAAGCAAGGACTGTTGCCCAGTTACTGTCAACCTCGTGCCTGTTTTTACAACAAAAAAAACACATTTGGTTCGCATACAATTGATAATTCATGGGCAGTGACTGCAACCTTACAACCACAGCCAAGACATAACAGGATCCTCTGCTAGTAAGAAGACTATATTGTCTAGTTTTACCTTATCTTAATATTTTTTATTACATTTTTTAATTATTTTTTGCATTCCTTAGTGTTTATGCCCAGCTGATGCCTCGCTGAGGGAAATGGTTGTGGGAACTGATGTTTATACCGTGCAAAGC
>CM033649.1:20031493-20290512 GCA_019512145.1 Engystomops pustulosus | reverse complement strand
GATGTAAGATGAAACCAAAACCATTATTCAAAATTGAAATTCGTAATAAGTTAAGCATTATAAATGTAACTATAATTTCTCTTAGGATTCTTCTATTTGCCGAGCAGCTATCCATGCTGGACTAATACCCAATGAGGGAGGAGAAGTCACGGTATGGAAGACACCTGGTCACATCAGTTATAGTGGATCCACAAGGAATGGGATCACAACAAAACATTATGGAGCATGGCCCGGGTCATTTAAATTTTCTAACTCTACAGATCCAATTACTCCAAAACCCACAAACATGATAACACAAACTACTCCAGGTAATTTACATTACATTAAGTTCACATTTGACTAAGCTTGCATGTAATTTGTCTGCTATTTTCTGGTATCTTATGATCCCTTGACTTGCCTTTTCGGTTATCCCTTTGTCTATTGATTTAATACTTTGGGGCACTTTGGGGTTTTTTGACTAAAAATAGCTTTGTAAGATTTGGATAACATGAACAGGTGTTCGGTATTATTAACAACTCATAAAGACAATTTTAAAATGATTTATATTATCCAGATTATAATATATCTATAACAAATTACAGTATTTTTATTCTTCTATTACTTGTGCCACATATTTGAAACTTGTATAAATCCAAAGATTATGGAAAGCAGTTAGTTGCTAATATGAAATCCATTGTACACAACAACATTTTCAGGAATGCTGGAAAATGCTGTGGCCAAAAATAAAAATGCCCTTTCCTTGATCCAGTATTTCAAGGATTCTGCCCCTGCACCTGGAGACCAACGTTCTACTGCCAATTGTGGGCTTCCATTGGCTATGGGACATCACTTGTGATTGAAAATTAGTGATATCTTCTTGTCTGAAACCACAAATTAGCAAAAGCAGGTCATTTAACACCCTTGGACTTCTGGCGAGGTGGACCTAGGATTCTAACACCCTAGGGTACTAGCAATAATAGTAAAAATAATTTTTCGGGCTGAGTGAAGGTAAGGGCAAGCTCCGCAACAGATTATTTTTTTTAAATGCGGCGGTTTTTCCGAATCCGTTGGGTTTTTAGTAATAGTATTTGAAGAATCAAGTGCCCTGTCCCGCCCCGCCGATTTCCCTTGCGTGCATGCCAGCGCTGATGCGCCACAATCCGATCGCGTGCGCCAAAATCCCGGGGCAATTGATTGAAAATCGGCGCAAATCAGAAATATTCGGGTAACACGTCGGGAAAACGCGACTAAGGGTTTTGTTAATCCCTGGTCAGGTGATCTCACTCTCCAATCACACTCGAGTAACAAAGGTGGAATATTATTGGATGATAACATCAAGTAAGATTAACCCTTGTCTATCCAGGCAGTATATATCGCTGCATAATTACCTCTATATGTACTGAATGGTACAAGGGACTTACCTTATATACTCGAGTATAAGCCTAGTTTTTCAGCACAAAAAATGTGCTGAAAAAGCCCAAACTCGGCTTATACTCGAGTCAAAAAAATAAATACCCCTGCATATCTTCTGTGCGATCTGTCCGCCAGCTGCAGCAGGCTATATACACTGGGGCAGGGGCTGGCAGGCTATATACACTGGGGCAGGGGCTGGCTGGCTATATACACTGGGGCAGGGGCTGGCTGGCTATATACACTGGGGCAGGGGCTGGCTGGCTATATACACTGGGGCAGGGGCTGGCTGGCTATATACTGGGGAGGCTGTGACCAATGCATTTCCCACCCTCGGCTTATACTCGAGTCAATGGGCTTTCCCTGTATTTTGTGTTAAAATTAGGGGCCTCGGCTTATACTCGGGTCGGCTTATACTCGAGTATATACGGTATTCGCAACTACTCCTCTGCCATGCACATTGGCAGGGACGTTGCATATGTGTCTCTTTGACCAAATAAAACAAAACCCAAATGGTGCAACTTGGTTTTCTTTTTCAATTCCAGGGCATTTAAAAATTTTTATCAGTTTCCTAGGACTAATATAATAGTGCCACTAGGGAGTACAATTTGTCTGCAGACACCATGGGGCTCATTTACTTACCTGGTCCAGTCGCGATCCCGCGGCTCGCTGTCCGATGTGGATTCGGGTCTGCCGGGATTCACTAAGGTCGTGTGCCCTATATCCACCAGGTGTCGTCCGCCGGAGTTCACCTTCTTCGTCCCGGTGTATGTGAGAGCTATTCTTGCGACACAATTTTTTTTTAATTCTGCAGTTTTTCCTTAATCCGTCTGGTTTTCCGACGACACAAATCGGAAATATTCGGGAAACCCAATGAAAATGCGCGATTGGGACCCTTAGTAAATGAGCCCCCATGTGTTCCTTAAAATGGTCCTACTGAAACACACATCTGGCAAAAAAAAATGAGCCATTGTAAGGATACATCGACCAAAAATGTAAAAAATAGAAATAGTCAATAAAATGTTCTCAACAAGTGATATTTACCACAATATGATACCATATAAAAAATGCCAATGTAACGTCCGTGCCTAAACTTCGCTCTATCCGTAGTTGGCAGAATATATGGCGCTTATTTGTGTGTGAACTGCGGCTTACTGCTTGTGTTTGGATTAACTGAGCCACACCCGGCTCCTTGCATTTCAGTCCTGTCCAGCAAGGGTTACTAGCCTGATGGACAGTTACCCCGGTGTGCTGCTGGAGGCGTGTCCGGGAACGGCCTTATATACCTGCCTACTCCCGTCATACCTTGCTGATTATTCTTCAACTCTTACCTGTGTATCTAGTGCTCCTGCTATCTTGTTTGGTATTCTGTGTTTTGTATCCGATTCTGTACCTTTGCAGCCATCTTGGTTTTTACCCGGTTTGTTTGTCTCCGCTTGTCTGCTTTATCTGGACCTGACCTGTATATAACCCGTTTGACCTAGACCTGACCTGTATATAATCTGCTTGATCTTGACCTGACCTGTGTATAATCTGCCTGAAGACCTGTATATATCTGTTGTTCTGTCCCTGTCTTGTGTTAGTATTCTGTGCACCAGTGTGAACACTGACCTATTCCTGTATTCCGGTTACCTGTCCGCTCCACCATCCAGCAGCTGCCAGACGAAGTAAGTTTCCCCTGTCATCTTGTAGGGTCGCTCAGGGACCGTCAGGTACCTGATAGTGGGTTCGCCCTTATCAGGGCAGTTTATCTGTTTTAGGCAGGGCCTTAGCCCACAGGACGTCGCAGGGTGAGTTTGCCACCACTTACCTAGTCTGACAGCTAGCGCCAAGCCTGGTTGTGGTTGCGCTGTTGCTGGACAGGTACTGACAGACAACTTTCTGAAAGCAGTGATTAAAAAACCTTGCCAAGACTTGTAGATTTTTAATTTCCATTTGAAGTAGAAAAGTGAAAATCTGGGTCTATTTTTACAACAATCCCTCGATATGACGTCTCATACTATTGTTAATTAATTGCAGTGACTGCAACCTGTTCAACCGCAGCCAGGGACATAACAGGATCCTCTGCTAAGTAAGACGTCTTGTATACTCACCTATCTTTATATCCATCTTCAACATATTTTACTACAATTTAAAAAAAAATTTCCTTCTTATTTCTTAGTGTTTTTTGCCCAGCTGACTGCTTAGCTGATGGAAGATCTGTAAGGGGGACTGATGTTTATACTGATGTAAGATCGAATACAGAGCTGTAGGAGAGCTTATTATCTGTCGTACTTCTTAGTATTTTCAAGCATTTAAAATTCCACGCTAAGTAGCGGTAAACTGGAAAAAAAATCCAAATGCAATACAATTGACAAACAAAAGCAGTTGCCCCATTTGAATTTTACAGTCCAAATAATATCAGTTTGCATAGTTTTATAATGTTTTAATTTCTTTTTTTTTTAGTTTTTAATGTGTAGCCTTTATTACGTTTTAATACCTTTCATGGGAAAAAAAAACATTTTTTGAAATATTGCCATATTGTGATGCTGATAACTTTTTCATACTTTGGTGTGCTGAGGTGGTTAATGTGTCATTTTGTGTGGGATGAGCTGATGTCTAAATTGGGGACAATAAGACCTTTTGACGTTCACCATCGGGAATAATCATTTTTATATTCTGGTCGATTGATAGGACGATCAATAAATTTTAATGATGTCACGGTGCCACTAAATTCATTAAACACCTTTGATCGGTCACAGCTGTGTCTGGTGCGTATGTATGTACCCCTCCTTAAAGGGGTTGTCCAATTTCAGTAAATAAATGTTATTGTTTGAATAATGAAAAGTTATTCAATTTTTCAATATACTTTCTATATCAATTCCTCTCGGTTTTCTAGATCTCTGCTTGCTGTTCTTCTATAGAAAGCTTTATTGTTTATTTCCAGTGGACATAAATCTGACCATGGTCACACAGGTGCACGGCTTGTTATATCACACACTCTGATTACTCTCTATGATATAACGAGCCGTGCACCTGTGTGACCAGGGTCAGATTTCTGTCCACTGGAAATAAACATAGAAGCTTTCTATAGAATGACAGCAAGCAGAGATCTAGAAACATGTGAAGAATTGATACAGATGGTATATTGGAAAATGATATAACTTTTCAGTATACAAACAATTACATTAATTTGCCGAGATGGGAGCACCCCTTGTGCCAGAATAGAACAGGACACATTATTAAGGGGTTTAATAACTTGTTAATGAGTTACACTTCATTATTACTTTATCTATAATTTCTCTTAGGATTCCTCCATTTGCCGAGCTGCTATCCATGCTGGAATAATAACTAATAATGAGGGAGGAGAAGTCACGGTATGGAAGATACCAGGTCAACCCAGTTATAGTGGATCCACAAGTAATGGAGTTGCAACCAAATACTATGGAGCCTGGTCCGGATCTTTTACATTTTTTAACTCTACAGATCCAGTAACACCAGAACCCACAAAAGTGATAACACAAAAGCTTTCAGGTATTCTAAAAATAGGTTCTTGTCTAAGACTCCGTAAGAGTTGGATGTCATGTATAGGTGTTCAGTATTACACAGGCAATTTTCTATTGAAATGTATAATAAATGCCATTATTCTACTTCTTTTGTATTTTATATTATTCTTGAATATTTGAAATGGGTATATCCACGGACAGTTTTTTTTCAAGAGCAGCTTACACTGGGATTATAGGGGGCATTTAATATTTTTGCCGTTAGGTGTTGCTTTTTGGCACCCGATTTTAGTAGTGTTTTGCACTGTGATTTTATATTGTGGAAGATGGCCTTAATTTGGAGCATCTTAAGATGATCAAATGAGCTTCAGAAATAGCAAACCACATAGTGATGGGGTTTAGAACTTGGTAGTCTTACTTTTTGTTGGGCTTACTATGCACCAACAATTTTGCCAAAAAAAGTGTTAGGAAACTAGAACTGCAAGAAAAGTTTTGGGATTCAAAAACTTCACTAGTGGGAGTATTGGAAAAATTAGGTTTTTATGTCGTCCACCCATTATAAATCTGCCGCACTCAACGTAGTAAGAACAGAAAGAATTTCGGTGCCAGAAAACACAAGTATGATACGTAGTAGATGCCTCAGATTGATTTTTCCTCATGCTTTCCCACAAGATTCATTATGGACTAAAATTCTGTGTTTAAAAAAAAAAAGAAAGCTATAAAAATCTTTGAATGTAATGTGGTTTTGTGTTTTGAGCTAGAAAAAAAAAATATGAAAGTAGTCTAGTAAAAAACATTTATTCGCTCAATAAGTTAGAACAGGTGATAAATTTGAGAGCCAGTTATAGTGGATCAATGAGAAACGGGATTGCAACTATTAACTATAATGCTTGGCCAAGGTCTATTGCATTTTTTAATTCTACCAACTCAGGGAATTCAGAACCCACAGAGATGATAACACAAAAGCCACAAGATATTCTTGACAACAATTTTGTATCTTCCAACTTTCCTGAATTCAGTAGAACAGTTCTGGGGGATATGCAGGGGCATGCTAAACTGAGGGGGTGGCCTGGGGGGAGAAACCATTGTCATCTCAGAGAGCAACCTGGATTAAAAGGCCATTCCCAATTTTTATTTGCTATAAATAATGGAAACCTACGGAAAGGGACCCTTCCGTGCATGCTGCGCATTAGTAGTTGAAGTAAATAGTAATTGAAGGATTTAATTTACTACAGGCGGTCCCCTACTTAAGGACAGCCGACTAACAGACAAACCCTAGTTACAGACGGAGCTCTCTGCCCACTGTGACCTCTGGTGAAGCTCCCTGGATGCTATATCAGGCTGTAATGATCAGCTGTAAGGTGTCTGCAATGAAATTCTATCCAATTGTCACTGCACCAAAAATTTTTTTGTCTGGAGCTACAATTATAAAAAATATATACAGTTCCGACTTACATACAAATTCAACTTAAGTACAAACCTATCAAGGAACCTATCTTGTGCATAACCTGTGGACTGCCTGTATATCCTAAACATTGGAGGAGAACAGATATCCATCACCATGATGTGAACATGGCCTTATTCAGAATACTTAATAAACATAAATAAAAAATAAATTAAACTCCCTGCTATCCTATAGGTTCAATATCAAACTCTTACATCTTAAGTGTAAACTTTTTTTAAAAATCCTTTTGAATTATCTGTGAAAGTATCACTGTGAAAAATAAAATATGAAGTTTTATATAATTGTTTTGATTTTCTTACAGTGACTGCGTCTTGTACAACGACAGCCAGAGACATAACAGGATCCTCTGCAAAGTAAGACTCCATCCATATTCTCCTATTTGTTTAACCTAATTGTGTTTGGTACTTGACAAATATATTTATAATTTTTTATTTCTTAGTATTTTTTGCCCAGCTGAATGTGTTGCTGCTGGAAGATTTATATGGGGCACTGATGTTTATACTGATGTAAGATCAATTCAAAATTTTATAACTTGAAGATAGTAACGGTTAAAAAATTTATAATTTACCAGATACATGATTTCTCTTAGGATTCTTCCATCTGCACAGCGGCTATCCATGCTGGAATTATACCCAATGACGGAGGAGAAGTCATAGTGCAGAGGATATCAGGTCAAGCCAGTTATAGAGGATCCACACAGAATATGGTCACAAGTAATAATTATGGAACATGGCCCGGGTCCTTTACATTTCTTAATTCTACTGATACAGTGACAACGAAACCCACACAAAAGCCACTAGGTATACTACAAATATTTCTTCCTATAAAATTAGCTCAGAAAGCTTGGATGGTATTACTTGCAAGGCATAACTAGATGCATTACTAGAGAATAAGCCGAAAAAACTCACCTTTCCGATGCCCCCCTGCAGATCCTCTCCTTGATTCCTGTAGGCGGGAAGCGACTGGTCCATGCATGCTGGCCGCGCACAAACTATGATGTCAGTTGCTTGCTGACATCATAGTGTGTGCACGGCCAGTATGGATGGCTATATACCGGATGGCATGTGCTGGCTGGCTATATACTGGGGGCAGTGGGCTGGCAGGCTATATAATAGGGGACATGGGGCTGGCTAGCTATATACTGGGGTCAGGGGACTGACAGACTATATACTGGGGGGCAGGGAGATTGCTAGCTATATACAAGGGGTAGGAGGCTGGCAGGCTATATACTGGCAGCATGGGTGGGCTGGCTAGCTATATACTGGGTGGAGGCTGTGACCAGTGTATTTCCCCCCTAGGCTTATACTGGAGTCAATAGGTTTTTCCAGTTTTTTTGTGGTAAAATTAGGTGACTTATTTTCAGGTCTGCTTACACTTCAGTATATGAGTATTTTGAGTGTACAGTAAATGTAAAATTTGGAAAATATACAATTAAAGAAGTACAAAATGCAAAATAACATAAAATATGTGTATATAATAAGATATTTATATTTATAATATAAAATATGTATATACAATATAATAAGTATTTTCATTATATGGCCCGCAGAAGTTTCTCTGAAATTTAAAACATTACTCATTGAGCAAAAATTTCTACTGGAAGTGACCCAATTTTTGGTAACAGTCTAATAAATACTTATTCATAGACCTGTACGTACAAAAGGCTTGTAGTAAATATCTCAGTTTCCACTTATTGGAGGTATTAGTACGACAACATGATTAAAGGACATCTACCATCAGTATTACTTATGGTCAATCACCCGCTTGTCTTGTTTCCTAGGGGATGGAATCCAGAAAAAAACTTTAGAAAAATATGGAAATGAGCCGGAGGTGCTTTAAGGGCCTCTTAGCAGTGTGCCATCTTTCAATTTATGCAAGCCACTATTTTTTTTATATGCTGTTTCCCTCCCGTCATCGGCAGCGTGCACTTCTGGAGGGAGTGAAGCATGCAGGGAAGAAGGAGGAGGGACTGCGCACCCCTGCAGCCTGTTAGAGAATAAACCAGAACTACCTCACTCTGGCCTTATATCCAGTAGATGACCCCTCTTTAACAGAAAAGGCGTGGGCATAAATTGAAAGATGGCACACAGTGGAGAGGTGCTGGAGCGCTTCTGGCTCATTTACATATTTTTATAAGGTTATTTTCTGAAGAATACAGCCATGAGAAAAACGATTCCCCTAGGAATCAAGGTGAACAGGTAATTGAGGACAGTCTACCATCAGTAAAGCTTCAACGGTAGGTGGTATATTCCTTTCTTTAGAGCTAGATAGCAGATCATAATGTGTGGGACACAATATTCACCAATAGGAGGTATTGTAGTTTCTTATTTATTATCTAGGCAGAAATTAATGTTGTGCACTATACGACTTTCAACAGAAGGTGGTGTACCAGTCTCTCATATATCGTCTGAATGTCTGGGTGTCTACATTGTACTAATATATCAGGTGTCTACATTCTCTATTCTAAGTCTAAGACCCCCTAAGGGTTTATGGGGGAGATTTATCATACGCCAGCGCTCCATTCCCCACCACCATGGCAATAGGCTCAGACCTCATTATGTATCTGCTGGCCGTGCTGGCTGGCGGACAAAACTACGCCACATCTAACCTGCCGTAGTTTTGAGTAAATATCTCCGAACATTCAGTGGTTAATGTTCACAGATTTTTAGAAAATGCTTAGGTGCAGTGGAAGGAACGCCCCACTTAACCGGTGGCTGCGCACTTTCATGATCCCTGCAATCTCTTGCAGTGTGAAAAAACTCCAGAAAATTGGCCTAGAAGGACTAACAAATCTCCCCATATATGTCTATAGTTGTCACTACTGCTTCCATAAATACGTACTCATTTGCTAAGGGTTACGGATCACACTTTTGTAGGACTGGGCACCTTTTTCGGGGATTACACGACTTGCACAGGTATGTAACCGGTGTCTGCGCTAGGATTGTGTCGCACGCGATCATTTTTTGGCGCAGCTGCGCTGGGTTCCATATGCCACAAATCGGGAGGGTGTGCCGACTGATTCGGACTGAGCGCGGGATTTAACATTCAAATTGTGTCTCAAGCCCAAGCCCTTACATGCACCACTAAAAAGATTGTGAACTCTGTCGGACCTGAGCGGGGAAGCGACACATGCAGGATATCAGGTGCACAATCTTAGTGAATCGCGGCACAGTCCATTATCACTTCAGTGAACTCCAGCGGAGGGGTAAGTAAATATGCCCCATTATATTACTACTAACTAATAATCTGTAGTCATAAGTCTGAGCTAACTAAGATTCTGGTGCCATTTTAATTTCCAATGTGCAGTATAGGATTTCATGGGGAAATGGACAGTCTATAAAAATAATCGACCCCCAACATTGAGCATCTTCTTTATTGCAAATATCAAAAATTCTTTAAAAATTAGTAAAATCAATACAAAAATAAAATACAAAACAACAATTATCTCATACTAGTCAAGGGGGCAGAAATAATTTATTTTCTTTGGGGGCGTGTCCCTATTTGCTGTGTAAAAATAAATGGTTACCACCCTCATAGCTGATATCAGCTAAATCATGATAAAATTCTGCGGGCTACATTTTATGAACAAGTGATTAAGAAAATAGAAACCAAATTGATCACGAGTGCTGTGTCTGCTTCATGGGGCATTTCACTATGTATGTTGAACTTAATGACATCACTTGTTTATTAGTTTATTACTAAAAAGAAAAACAGGTCCAATGTTCTCCTCTAGTAACATAATAACTACAATGGTGGGGAAAAAATATCAAATTTGGTCTTTTTGTAAATATGAATTAGAGACAAGCTGTGGCAGTCTGTGTCCGAACTCCCTTTGTTTACACAGCTTTTATTTGTCATTTTAAAACTTTTTCATCCCAGCATGCTCTGCATGTTTACACAATACTAAAAATTATCCAAAATGAGTGTTACATTTCAACAGTATATAAATCATTTAATCAGATCCAATAAAAACAACGGTTTAAAAAAGAAAATCCTAACTCTGTCTCTGTCTTTACTACAATAACTCCATACAATGGGGCACATTTACTTACCCGGTCCAGTCGCGATCCCGCGCTGCGTTGTCCGATGAGGATTCGGGCCTGCCTGGATTCACTATGGTCGTGCGCCCGATATCCAGCAGGTGTCGCGGCAGATCTGCCGGAGTTCACCTTCTTCTTCCCGGTGCATGTGAGTGCTTGATCTTGCGACACAAATAGTTTTTAAATTCCGCGTTTTTTCCGAATCCGTCGGGTTGTTCGATGCGCTTTCACACGAAATATTCGGGAAACCTGACGAAAGTGCGGTGTTCGAACCCTTAGTAAATGAGCCCCAATGACTCTATTGTTATTTCCTTACAGGGATGGAATCTAGTACAACAACAACCTTGGACATAACAGGACCATCCACAAAGTAAGAATCCATTTAAATGCTGATATTTTATCAGTAAAACATTCTTTACTTAATCGTTAGAGATGAGCGGACCTGAACTTTATGTTCGGGTTTGAGGTTCAGGTGAGCCCCGAGCAACTCAGCCAAATTGCTGGATTGGTGGGCGAATAGCAACCCTAACTAATAGTCATGGCTGTCATTGGCCAGGGGAACACCCTCCCTAGGGGCGTCAATTTGCCGGATTGGCTGTTTGGCCACAAATTTAACCATGTGTCTGGGTTGCACTAGGCATAACTGAACCCCGAACATGAACGAAAGCTTTAGTTCTACTCATCTCTGATTATTGTTATTATTTACAGTATTTTAAGCCCAGCTAATGGAGGACCTTTAGGGGGAACTGACAGTCCTACAGAAGTAAGATCAAATTACAATTGAACACTTTTTAAAAAAAGATAACTGGCAATTATTAAAACTTTAATCGCCATTTTTACTTTATCTCACTTAGGAACGTTCAATTTACCGAGCAAAAAGACATGAAAGAATGGTACCCAACGAGGGAGGCCATGTCACAGGGCTAAGGAATAGAGGTAAACCAGTTCTCCTGAATCCACAAGGAACACAACCAATAACTTTGGAGCACAACCTCTTATACAGGCACATTACCGGCTCTACCTTTCACGCCATTGGCACTGTCCTTTTTTTGACTTGTACAGCATGTCTTAACTGTTGTATGATAGTCTTCCACTAAGCCCACTGAAGACACTTTGATAAATCTGACGCACCATAAGACTGTTCAGTCTAACCTTACAACACTTTTGGTAAATCTGCCCCTATATATCCATTGCTTCACATTGATTAAAAATGCAAAAGCAAAATTTAGACCTTATACCTAATTATAAAAAAAACTCCACATGGCGTCTCATACATTTGTTCTCCTTGTTTTGCAGTGGTGGTAACTTGTACAACGAGAGCCAGGGAGATAAAAGGATCCACTGCACAGTAAAAATCCCTCTTTTTGTCTCTATTTGTTACCTTAACTTTGCTCATTTCATCACATTGTTATTATTATTATTTTTTATTGTAGTGTTTTATGTCCAGCTGGATGTGTAGCTAATGAAGAAACTGTATGGGGAACTGATGCTTATACAGATGTAAGATCAAGCCAATATGTTATATTGGCTTTAAATAAGACAGAAAGTAATTACAGTATGTATGAAGAGTTTAACCAATACATTTTCTATGATTTCTCTTAGGATTCCTCTATTTGCCGTGCAGCTATCCATGCTGGGTTACTGCCCAATAACGGTGGAGAAGTCACAGTATGGAAGACACCAGGTCAAGCTGATTACTTTGGATCCACAAGGAACGGGATCACAACCAAAAATTTTGGAGCCTGGCCCAGATCTTTTACATTTTTCAACCCTTCAGATCCAAAGACTGCAGAAGTAACAACACAAAAGCCGATAGGTAATTTACAGATGGGAAGAGTGGGGTGGGTTAGGCCAGGTGACTTACAAGCGAATGAAAGGGTCAATTTAACATAATAAAATATAGAAAAATTGTTTTATTTGTATTGTTTTATAATATGTGCAATACACTGTATACTCACTTTAAAAAAAATAACCCACTTAAAAAAATATGAACTTATATACTCACCCTCCGATGTTGGCGCGGCTCCCCGATGTCGGTGCGGCTCCCTGATGTCGGCGCGTCCCGTCTTCTTTCTTCTCTCATGGACACGGCCATGTTTTCTTCCTGGCCGGCTCATTCTATGACGTCAGAAAAACACGCCTGCTGGAAGAAAACATGGCCGCATCCATGAGAGAAGAAAGAAGAAGAGCCGTGGAGAAGAAAGAAGACGGTACGTGCCGACATCGGGGACATCGGAGAGCCGCGCCGATATCGGGGAGCCACGCCGACATTGGATGGTGAGTATATAAGTTTATTTTTTTTTAAGTGCTGGGGGGGCAGGCTGTATACTACTAGGGGCTAGCTGTATACTACAGAGGGATGGCTGGCTGTATACTACATGGGGGCAGGCTGGCTGTATACTACATGGGGGCAGGCTGGCTGTATACTACTGGGGGCAGGCTGGCTGTATACTACATGGGGGCAGGCTGGCTGTATACTACATGGGGGCAGGCTGGCTGTATACAACATGTGGGCAGGCTGGCTGTATACAACATGGGGGCAGGCTGGCTGTATACTACATGGGGGAAGGCTGGCTGTATACTACATGGGGAAGGCTGGCTGTATATTACATGGGGGCAGGCTGGCTGTATACTACAGGGGGCTGCCACGCTGTATACTACAGGGGGCTGGCAGGCTGTATACTACTGGGGGAAAGCTGGCTGTATACTACAGGGGGCTGGTTGCTGTAGACTACTAGGGGCTGGAAGGGTGTATACTACTGGGAGCTAGGTGACTATATACTACAGGGGGCTTGCTGGCTATATACTGGGGGGGGGGCTATGACCAATGCATTTCCCACCCTCGGCTTATACTCGAGTCATAGTTTTTCCCAGTTTTTGGTGGTAAAATTAGGGGTCTCGGCTTATACTCGGTCGGCTTATACTCGACTATATACGGTTCTAGGAAAATACAGTAGATATATCCAAATATTCTGCCTAATGAAATATCTGCCCCAATGTGATAATGTATGGAGTGGATTTCAGACTTTTTGTGACTAAACAGTAGCAAGAAAAGTTTCTCCAGTGCCAGTGGGGTCCAAAGTGGATTTGTGCCTAAATGTATATGAAAAATTAGCAGTCAATTGTCCAAAGTGGATCACCCCAACAAAAAGCTGCTAGTTTGGCATAAATCAACAGAGGCAACAATTTTAAACCATTTGGAAACTGAGTTGCCAGTTTGTACCGCATTGCTCTATCTGTTTATATTGGAGGGTTAGACCCCCAATTACTGGCCACCATTTATGGTGTTTTCTAGTAAGTAGGTATGGCCAGTCTGGTAGGGTTGGAATTATGGCTCACCATCCATGTCTGTGTCCCAGCATTACACCTTACTGTCCTATAAGCTCAATATTTTATTCTTGAGAAACTAGAAGAGGAAACTTTAAGCAACTGCTTAGTATTTGAGAATAATAATTGTATACATCTTAAAGCCTTGTGCACACTAAGGTTGTGTGATTAGGGACAGTAAACAGTGGGCCTGTGGTTCATTGTTTGCTGTCTGTGTACCGTCATCATCATCTCTGATAACGGTGGAAAAAAACTACCCAAGCCACAATCTCAGCAAAGAATAGGACCTGCTCTAAAATTTGCGAAACAGGTAGTCGGCTCGTTCACACCATTGTGAAAATCACAACCGTGGGTATGAACCCTTAGAAAAACATGGGGATTTGTGCTAGCCGCTAGAACAATGGCTAACACACATCCCCAATATATGGTCATGTGGATGGGGCTGGACATTGGTTAAACATTTAACAGCAAAATTCTCCATACCTAATATTATCTTCCACATGACGTCTCTAATACGTTTGTTCTCCTTTCATTGCAGTGGTGGTGACTTGTACAACGACGGCCAGGGAGATAAAAGGATCCTCTGCACAGTAAAAATGTTCCTATTTTTCATTAACTGTATTTAATACATCACAATGTTAACATTTTTTTTGTATTTTTTAGTGTATTATGCCCGGCTCAATGCGTAGCTAATAAACAAGAAGTATTAGGAACTGATGTTTATACAGATGTAAGATCAATCCACAATTTTATAAATTCTATGAAAGAATTTAAACAAGATGTAAAGAAATAATATATGAAGACTTAATCCAATACTTTATCTATGATTTCTCTTAGGATTCCTCTATTTGCCGTGCAGCTATCCATGCTGGATTACTGCACAATAATGGCGGAGAAGTCACAATATGGAAGACACCAGGTCAAGCTGATTACTTTGGATCCACAAGGAACGGGATCACAACCAAAAATTTTGGAGCTTGGCCCAGATCTTTTACATTTTTCAACCCTTCAGATCCAAAGACTGCAGAAGTAACAACACAAAAGCCGATAGGTAATCTACACCCGGGAAGAGAAGGGAGGGGTATGGCAGGTGACTTACAAGCAACTGAAAGGGTCAATTTAACATAATAAAATATAGAAAAAAATTATTTGTATTGTTTTATAACATGTACAATATACTAGGAAACTACAATAGATATATACAAGTATTCAGCCTAATGAAATATCTGCACCAATGTGATAGTGTGTGGAGTGGATTTGAGACTTTTTGTGACTAAACAGTAGCAAGAAAAGTTTCTCCAGTGGGGTCCAAAGCGGATTTGTGCCTAAATTTACATGAAAAATTAGGAGTCAGTTGTCCAAAGTGGATCACCCCAACAAACTGAGTTGGCAGTTTGTAGCGCATTGCCCTATCTGTTGTGACCCGGCTCTGTCTTCTCTTATCTGTTTGTATTGTTTGTATGTTGTTTGTATTGGAGGGATCGACGCTCAATTACTGGCCAACATTTATGGTGTTTTATAGTAAGTAGGTATGGCCAGTCTGGTAGGGTTGGAATTAGGGCTCACCGTCTGTGTCTGTGTCCCAGCATTACACCTTGCTGTCCTTTAAGCTCAATATTTTATTCTTGAGAAACTCGAAGAGGAAACTTTAAGCAACTGCTAAGTTTGAGAATAATATATGTATACACATCATTAAGCCTTGTGCACCTAAGGTTGTGTGATTACGGACAGTAAACAATGGGTCCGTGGTTCATTGTTGCTGCCCGTGTGCCATCATATCATCATTCTGATAATGGTGGAAAAAAACTGGCCAAGCCACAATCTCAAAAGATAGGACCTGCTCTAAAATTTTCAAACAGGCTCTGCCTCGGGCACACCATGTGAAAAATCACACCGTGGGTATGAACCCTTAGAAAAAACATGGGGATGTGTGCTAGCCACTAGAACAATGGCTAGCACACATCCCCAATATATGTCATGTGGGGTGGGGGCTGGACATTGGTTAAACATTTAAAAGCAAAAATTTTGTCTCTAACCTAATATATAATTCCACATACGTCTCATACGTTTGTTCTCCTTTCATTGCGTGGTGGTGACTGTAACACGACGGCCAGGGATATAAAAGGATCCTCTGCACAGTAAAAATCCTCCATATGTTCCTATTTTTCATCTAAACTGTATTAATACATCACATTGTAACATTTTTTTTGCCTTTTAGTTGTTTATTCCCGCTGAATGCGTAGCATAAACAAGAATGTTAGGAACTGATGTTTATACCAGATGTAAGATCAATCCCAATTTTATCAATTCTAGGTAGTAATGTATGAGACTAGAGATGAGCGGCACTAAAATGCTCGGGTGCTCGTTATTCGGTACGAACTTTTCCGCGATGCTCGAGTGCTCGTACCGAATCGAGCCCCATTAACGTCAATGGGAGCCGAGCATTTTTCACTAACACAACACATTAAACAACATAAATAATAACACATTCCACATGTTTCCAGATGTTTTATTGTAAGAACACATTGAATAACTATTCTTCACTTTACAGGTGTTCCGCGCGTGTCTCCCGCTAAGTTCGGAGATTGTGCGCCGAACATCTGGATGTGAAGAATAGTTTTTTTCAATGTGTTCTGCAAATAAATGCCCTGTGGTTTACTGTTTTCACTGTTTTTATTTCTAGCTTCACTTTGACAGATGTTAGCGCAAGTCTTCCGATAATGCGGAGTATGTGCGCGCACATCAGCAATGTACGAAAATAGTGTTATTTGAATGTGTTCTGCACTTAAACTCTGTGTTTTCTGTTTGCAGCACTGTTTTATTCTATTCTTCACTTTGCAGATTTCGCGCATGTTCGCCCGCTAAGTTCGGAGAGTCCGCTAACATCAAATGTGAACAATAGAATAAAAACACGTGAAAACACGAGCATGTAGTGCAGAACACATTCAAATCACACTATTTTTACACTTGCTGATGTTCGGGGCACATCTCCAATTAGGGGAGACAAGCTGCGACACCGAAGTGAGAATAGCGTTTTTTTAATGTATTCTTACAATTAAAACATCTGGACAACTGGTTTATGTGTTTGAAGAACGTGTAAACACTGTTCTTCGCTGTCGTTATTATTAATAATGCTCGAACTCGAGCCGGCAAGATACTCGTGCCGAGTAACGAGCCGGTCCGAATATGCTAATACTCACGCACCGAGCAGTATACTCGGACGAGTATACTCACTCATCTCTAATGAAGAATTAATCCATACTTTTTCTATTGATTTCCTTAGGATTCTTCCATTTGCAGACGCTATCCATGCTGGATTACTGCCCAATAATGGTGGAGAAAGTCACAGTATGGAAGACACCAGGTGAAGCTGATTACTTGGATCCACAAGGAACGGGGTCACAACCAAAAATTTTGGGAGTTTGGCCCAGATCTTTTACAAATTTCAACCCTTCAGATCCAAACTGCAGAGTAACAACACAAACCGATAGGTAATTACAGCCAAGAAGAGTGGGTGGGGTAGGCCAGGTGACTTACAAGCAACTGAAAGGACAATTTAACATAATAAAATTAGAACAAGTTGTCTTATTGTATGTTTTATAACATGTGCAATATACTAGGAAAATACAGATAGATATATCAAGTATCTGCCTAAATGAAATACTCTGCACCAATGTGATAATGTGTGGAGTGGATTTGAGACTTTTTGTGACTAAACTGTGAGCAAAAAAAGTTTCTCATTCACTGGGGTCCAGAGTGGATTTGTGCCTAAATGTATAATATTTATGAAAATTAGGAGTCAGTTGTCCAAAGGGAAAATTGGTTGTTGGATCAACCCCAACAAAAAGCTGCAGTTTGGCATAAATCAACAGAGAACAATTTTCAAACATTTGGAAACTGAGTTGGCAGTTTGTACCGCATTGCCCTATCTGTTGTGACCCGCTCTGTCTTCTTTATCTGTTTGTATTGCTTGTTTTGTTTGATTGGAGGGATCGTAGTCTCAATTACTGCCAACATTTATGGTGCTTTCTAGTAAGTAGGTAATGAGTCTGGTAGGGTTAGGAATTAGGCTCACCATCCGTGTCTGTGCCCCAGCAAATTACACCTTGCTGTCATAGCTCAATCATTTTTTTCTTGAGAAAATGAAAGAGGAACGTAATTAGCACCTGTAAGTTTGAGAATAAATATGCTATACATTCATAAGGCCTTGTGCACCACTAAGGTTGTGTATACGACAGAACACAATGGGCCTGTGGTTCTTGTTGTTGCCCCGTGTGGCCAATCATTATCATAATCTTCTGGATAATGGTGACAAAACTGCCCAGCCAACATTCTTGCAAAGAATAGGACCGGCCTAATAATTTTCAAAACGCAGTCTGCTCGCGGAAACACATTGTGAAAATCACAAAGCCCTGGGTATGAAACCTTATGAAAACATGTGGGATGCGTCTACCAATAGCACATCTAGAACAGTGATGGCGACCTTTGGAGACGAAGAGTGCCCCAATAACAACAAATCCACTTATTTCCCTGAATTGCCAACGTGGCATTTTAGCAGTACCTTATTCTAACCTGTTCTTCCGCAACATTCACACCCTGACTCGCCCCCCGATGCAACAATACAGTTTAAAAAGAAGTTCAGTCTCTCCTTGAGCTTCTTCTAGGGTCCCCGGTATTAGGAAAATGGGGGATCATCTAGGATTACCCCAAGATATTTCATTTCACTTCACAACCTTCTCACATTTTCCAGCAGTTCCCTATACGCCCATTAGTGTTTCTTTAAAAATAGCGCTGAAGCAGCATCTCTAAGTTTGCTGGACTTGGTTGGATTTGGTCCTATTTGGTGCCCACCTCTGGCACCCGTGTCATAGGTGCGCCACCACTTCCACTAGAACAATGGCTAACACAATCCCCCTTAACGGTCATGTGATGGGCTGGACATGGTTAAACATTTAAAAGGCACAATTTTGTCTCTAACTAATTATAACTCCACATGACATCTCATACGTTTGTTCATCCTTTCATTGCAGTGGTGGTAACTTGTACAACGACGGCCAGTAGATATAAGGTCCTCTGCAACAGTAAAAATCCCTCCAGATGTTTCCTTTTTTTCACTTTAAACTTGTGTTTAATAATCACATTGTGATTTTTGTTCCTTTTTTTTTTATTTTGTATATATCTCCCAGCTGAATGCGTAGCATAATAAACAAGAAGTTGTCAGGAACTGAGTGTTTATACGCGATGTCTAGATCAATCCACAATTTATCAATCTAAGTCGTAGTTTATATTGAGACTTAATCCAAATACTTTATATGTCTCTAGGTTCTTCATTGCAGCAGCGCTCATCCCTGCTGGATTACTGTCCAATAACAGGGAGAAGTCACAGTATGGAGACACCAGTGCATAAGTCGATTAATTTGGATCCAAGGAACGGGTCACAACCAAAAATTTGTGAGCTTGGCCCACGACTTTTATATTTTTTCAAACACCTTCAGCATCCAAGACCTGCAGAAAGTAACAACACAGAAGCCTAAGGTAATCTACAGCTGGGAAGATCGGGTTGGGGGAGAGCAGGGAGTTTAGACGCAACTAAAAAGGTCAATCATTCTACAAAGTAATAATATATAAAATGCATTATGGTTGTTTTATAAACATTGTGCCCAACATATTTGGGAATATTCTGGCTAAAAAAAATTTTAAAACATTTGGACCAAACCTATTTGGATCCAAAAAGTGCCCCCCCAGTTTGGTAGTAAACAGCGAGGAGGGAAATATTGTGAGCCAAATTTAACAACTGAGGAAACAGACAATTAAGCATTTCCTTCAATGTGTGCATGATAATGGCATTATAGAAAGAAATCTTTTTGGCATAAGCTTGGCAATTTTAGTTTTCTTACTGCTGATACATTTCAAAACATCAGTTAATAAGTTGAAATCTTGCTATTCTATACGCTGAATGTCATATCTCAAGAACTAGAAGAGGAACTTAAAAAATTGCTTAATGTTTGAGAATAATATATACATTTTAGGCCTTATGCACATGAATGTTGTGTGCTTCTGGACCACAAAAACACCGGCCGTTGACCCATGTGGAAACTTGGACAGAATGGACTTGCTCTAAAGCAGGGGTCCCCAAACTTTTTACATAGGGGGCCGTTCACTGTCCCCTCAGACCATTGGAGGGCTGGACTTAAAGTTTAAAAATAAATAGCAGTAATGTGACCGCATCATAATACACTGGCACCCCGCAATAATTATTAATATACTGTAGCCCTGTGGAACTATCTGATTTATATTGGCCCAATACTTACTGAATATCACTGGGACCGCCTCTCCATTAATTTCATTAATCATTGCCAACCTCACCACTCTACCCATTAAGTGACCAGTGCCCTTTTTCGTTTTTTGAAGTTTTATTTTTCACTCCCCACCTTTAAAAATCTATACTTTTTTATTTTTCCATTACGGAGCTATGTGATGGCTTATTTTCTGTTGTAAACAAATTGCACTTCGTAGTCGTGGTATTGTATATCCTGCCGTGTGTACTGGGAAGCGGTAAAAAAATTCTAATGCAGTGAAAATGATGAAAAACACATTTGCCGCCATTTCTTGTGGGTCTTGGTTTTTACATCGCTTCACTGTGGCCCCAATGGCAGGTCTTATCTACACTTCATTGTGGTCACATACAGATCACGGGTGGATACCAAATTGTATAGGGTTTTCAGTTGTCTTATACATTTCAAAACTTAAAAAACCTCCTGTACAGGAAAAAAAATCTTCATTTTGCCGTGTGTCTATGCGCTAATACTTTTTCATACTTTAGTGTGAACGGGGAGCTGTCTGTGGTGTCATTCTTATTGCGCCTTCTGATGACGTTTTTTCATGCTTCTATTTTAGATCCTTTTTATAAATTTTCTTCTATTTTATCAAAATGGCAAAAAAATGCCATGTGCGACTTCGGCCGCTATTTTCTGCTATTTCTTTCCGCTATGGGGTTAAACACACTGAAAAACGGTTATTATATTTTGATAGATCGGGCAATTTTCGGATACGCAAGCGATACCTAATGTGTTTAGGATTATAGATGATGATCTTTTTTTTTATTTTTTACTTATTTTTTCAGACTCCCTGGGTACTTTACCCTAGGTTGTCTGATTGAATCCTACCGCACATCCTGCCATACTGACATATGGCAGTTATATGGGATTTTGCATACCATCCTATTACAATGTTGCAGATTGCACATGTAAATAGACTATGCCTCGATCATGACGCCTCGGATCTTGTGTGACTCCAGGGCTGTCATGGCAACGGATACGCGCTCCCTGGTGATGTGTCACAGGGAGTGACGATCGAAGCCAGATGGCGGTGCCCACACATGCTCCGCACTGGCTCATTTAATTGCCACCGGCTGCTTGCCGGCAGCGATAAAGGGTTTACACCCGCGATCGGTGCACAAATGCACGGAGTATGAAGAGGCTCAGCCTGGGGCTCCCCATGCGCGAATTAGACGTAAGTGGTACGTCTTATTGCGCTATGGGGTTAATTACTAGACTGCCCATCCATAATTAATTATTTCCTATGCTCCCCCCAACCCATTAATTATTTCATATCTGTCCCCACCATTAATTATTTCCATACGCCGTCTCCCACGATGAAATTATTTCCTATGGCTCCCCCCCAAGACCATTGTTTATTCCATATGATGCCACCCCACCATTAATTATGTCCTATGCTGTCCCCCACCATAATATCTTTCTATGCTCGCCTCCAACGCATGTGAATGTATTCTCATATGCTGCCCCCACTCCACCATTAATTATTTCTCTATAGTGCCTCTCCACCATTAACTATTTTCCTATACTGCCCTCCCCTCCACCAGTTAACTATTTCGCTATCGTCGCCCCTCACAATTAATTATTTCCTATACTGTTCCATACTTCCACTCAGCAATTAATTATTTCCTATGCTTCCCCTCACAATTAATTATTTCCTTATGCGTGGGCCCCCCACCATATAATTATTTCCTATAGCCCCGTATAATAATAAACAAATTATTTCCTATGCTGCCCACTCCCCACTTATTTTCTATGCTGCCCCCTCATAATTATTAGTCTCCTATGCTAGGCCCGCCCCCCACCATTCTTTTTCATAATGCCCCTCACAATTAGCATGTTTTATTCCTATGCTTTGCCGCCCCACCATTAATTATTTCCATATGCTGGCCCCCCACCAATAATTATTTGCTATACTCGCCCCTTTAATATTAAAATTTCATTTTCTAGCGCTGCCTCCTCACACCATTATTTATCCTAGTGCGTGGGGCCCTCCACCATTAGTTACTATTCTCTGCCCCTCCACACATTATTCCTCCTATGCGTGCCCCTCACTATTAATTATTTTTCTCTATGCGCCACCAAGCCGAGTAAAATAAAATCTTTTACTCCTAGCTGCCCCGCTCACACCATTATTTTTCCATATGTGCCGCTGCCCCCATAATTATAATTAATGTTCTCAATGCTGCCCTAAAGACTATATAAAAATATTTCCCCTAGGCTGCCCCTCACAATTTATTGATTCTTCATGATGCTGACCATACAATACTAACTATTGTTACCCATCCATCCCGCCACGCACAATCTTTTTACTGCTCCATAGTAATAAAAAATCAAAACCCTGTACATCACCTAAGTCTAACGCTCGTGGAGGATGTGCGCGGGTTGTCTTCCGGTCCCACATCGCTCAGTAATGGAGTGCAGAAGCACAATACAGTGACGGCCAGGAGCTTCTTGTTGGACGGCGAAGGAGGCTCCAGTCCGTCGTTGATCCTGCAGGGCCAACCGGCACTGCTTCAACGCGTACACTCTTGGGTGATTGGGCAAGGATACTCCGCCTAATAATAACGTTCCCGAGAGGAACTCAAGTAATTTCACGACTAAGCTTCTATCATGCGTAGGCGGTAATGTACAAGAAGCCGCAGCGGCGAGCTTATAAAAGGCAAGAGACAGTAGGACATCGAATGGGCCGCGGGGGACCACCGGCGGCAACTAAGGCCTGCAGCACACAAGCGGACTAGCAATATTAGGGGGGGCAAGAGTTAGCCACGGTGGATACAAACAGACGTGTTTCCGTAAGTAGATAATTGCACATGATCATCTTAATACATTTCTTCCTCTTTTCATTGGCAGTAGGGGTGGTGACCATATTGGTACAACCAGACGCCAGAGAGATAACAAGGATGGTCCGCTGCACAGTACTCCCTTAAATGCTGATTTGTCACATTTAAACTGTCGTTGAATACATACATTGTCAAACTTTTTATGTATTTCAGGGTTTTATGCCCCGATCAAATGCGTTAGCTAATAAACAAGAAGTATGGGAAGATGTTTACACGGATGTAAGAGTCCAGCACAATTGTATAAATTCTATGAAAGAATATAAATTGAGGCGAATTGTAAAAAGGTGCTATGAAATTATTATCTTGAGTTCTCGCTTAGGATTCGTTCATTTTGAAGAGCCGCGATCCATTCGCTGGATGACTGACCCAATATAACGGAGGAGAAGTCACAGTATGGAAAAACAACCAGGCGAAGCTGATTACTTTGATCCACAAGGAAAGAGGTAAACAACAAAAAATTTGGGCCGGTCTGGATCTTTAAATTTTTTATACCCTTCAGATCCAAGACTGCAGACGTGACAACAAAAAACCTATAGGTATTGTATAAATATGTTTCTTTTTGGGTGAGAAGAGCCCAAGAAGTCGGTATGGGGAGGAGGCTGGGGTAGGCATGATAAGTACTAACAAGAAAACTAAAGGCGTCAATTATATTATGAAATGTGGAAAATTTTCATCTGTAGTGTTCTTTAAATTGGGTATTGAGTTATAATCTTGATATCGCGAAAATTAATGCAAGGTGCAACCAAATATTAGTGTACTAGGTATTCAGTTTTGCCTTCAATACCAGTGGTGGTAACTTGTACAACGACGGCCAGGGAGATAAAAGGATCCACTGCACAGTAAAAATCCTTCCATATGTTCCTATTTTTCATCTTAACTGTATTTAATACATCACATTGTTAACATTTTTTTTTGCCTTTTTAGTGTATTATGCCCGGCTGAATGCGTAGCTAATAAACAAGAAGTGTTAGGAACTGATGTTTATACCGATGTAAGATCAATCCACAATTTTATCAATTCTAGGTAGTAATGTATGAAGACTAGAGATGAGCGAGCACTAAAATGCTCGGGTGCTCGTTATTCGGTACGAACTTTTCCCGATGCTCGAGTGCTCGTACCGAATAACGAGCCCCATTAAAGTCAATGGGAGTCGCGAGCATTTTTTTCACTAACACAACACATTAAAAGAACAGTAAATAATAACACATTCCACATGTTTCCAGATGTTTTAATTGTAAGAACACATTGAAATAACACTATTCTTCACTTTACAGGTGTTACCGCGTGTCTCCCGCTAAGTTCGGAGATGTGCGCCGAACATCTGGATGTGAAGAATAGTGTTTTTTCAATGTGTTGTGCAATTAAATGCTCCTGTGTTTACGGTTTTCACTGTTTTAACTGTTTTTATTCTATTCTTCACTTTGCAGATGTTAGCGCAAGTCTTCCGATAATGTCGGAGATGTGCGCGCACATCAGCAATGTGAAGAATAGTGTTATTTGAATGTGTTCTGCACTTAAATGCTTGTGTTTTCACTGTTTGCACTGTTTTTATTCTATTCTTCACTTTGTAGATGTTCGCGCATGTCTCCTGCTAAGTTCAGAGATACTTGCTAACATCAGCAATGTGAAAAATAGAATAAAAACTGTGAAAACACGAGCATTTAAGTGCAGAACACATTCAAATAACACTATTCTTTACATTGCTGATGTTCGGGGCACATCTCCGAACTTAGCGGGAGACATGCGCGAACACCTGTAAAGTGAAGAATAGCGTTTTTTTAATGTATTCTTACAATTAAAACATCTGGAAACATGGGTTATGTGTTGAAGAACAGTGTAAACACTGTTCTTCACTGTCTTTTATTAATTTAATGCTCGAACTCGAGCCGGCAAGATACTCGTCCGAGTAACGAGCCGGTCCAAGTATGCTAATACTCGACCGAGCAGTATACTCGGACGAGTATACTCACTCATCTCTAATGAAGACTTAATCCAATACTTTTTCTATGATTTCTCTTAGGATTCTTCCATTTGCAGAGCTGCTATCCATGCTGGATTACTGCCCAATAATGGTGGAGAAGTCACAGTATGGAAGACACCAGGTGAAGCTGATTACTTTGGATCCACAAGGAACGGGGTCACAACCAAAAATTTTGGAGTTTGGCCCAGATCTTTTAAATTTTTCAACCCTTCAGATCCAAAGACTGCAGAAGTAACAACACAAAAGCCGATAGGTAATTTACAGCCAAGAAGAGTGGGGTGGGGTAGGCCAGGTGACTTACAAGCAACTGAAAGGACCAATTTAACATAATAAAATATAGAACAATTGTATTATTTGTATTGTTTTATAACATGTGCAATATACTAGGAAAATACAGTAGATATATCTGTAAGTATTCTGCCTAATGAAATATCTGCACCAATGTGATAATGTGTGGAGTGGATTTGAGACTTTTTGTGACTAAACTGTAGCAAGAAAAGTTTCTCCAGTGCCACTGGGGTCCAGAGTGGATTTGTGCCTAAATTTATAATATTTATGAAAAATTATGAGTCAGTTGTCCAAAGGGAAAATTGGATTGGGTTGGATCACCCCAACAAAAAGCTGCTAGTTTGGCATAAATCAACAGAGGCAACAATTTTAAACCATTTGGAAACTGAGTTGGCAGTTTGTAGCGCATTGCCCTATCTGTTGTGACCCGGCTCTGTCTTCTCTTATCTGTTTGTATTGCTTGTATGTTGTTTGTATTGGAGGGATCGATGCTCAATTACTGGCCAACATTTATGGTGGTTTCTAGTAAGTAGGTATGGCCAGTCTGGTAGGGTTAGAATTAAGGCTCACCATCCGTGTCTATGCCCCAGCATTACACCTTGCTGTCCTATAAGCTCAATATTTTTTTCTTGAGAAACTAGAAGAGGAAACTTTAAGCAACTGCTAAGTTTGAGAATAATATATGTATATACATCTTAAAGCCTTGTGCACACTAAGGTTGTGTGATTAGGGACAGTAAACAATGGGCCTGTGGTTCATTGTTTGCTGCCCGTGTGCCATCATTATCATCATCTGTGATAATGGTGGAAAAAAACTGGCCAAGCCACAATCTTGGCAAAGAATAGGACCTGCTCTAAAATTTTCAAAACAGGCAGTCTGCTCGGGCACACCATTGTGAAAATCACAGCCGTGGGTATGAACCCTTAGAAAAACATGGGGATGGGTACTAGCCACTAGAACAATGGCTAGCACACATCCCCAATATATGGTCATGTGGATGGGGCTGGACATTGATTAAACATTTAAAAGCAAAATTTTGTCTCTAAACCTAATTATAACTTCCACATGACGTCTCATACGTTTGTTCTCCTTTCATTGCAGTGGTGGTAACTTGTACAACGACGGCCAGGGAGATAAAAGGATCCCAGTTTGACTCACCCAGCAAATGAAGAGAGACAAACCAACGTAGAGATGTCATGTGGAAGATTAATTAGGTTTATTAGAGAACAAATTTGCTTTAAATGTTTAACAATGTCCAGCCCCATCCACATGACCGTATTGGGGTTTGTGTTAGCATTGTTCTAGTGAGTGTGGACGAACCTATGGCAGCGGTGCCAGATGGTAGGCACCAAATAGGACCAAATCCACAAGTCCCAGGCAACCTAAGAGATGCTGCCTCAGCGTATATTTAAAGCAACTTCACAGGCTGTTAGGACTGCTGGAAAAGTGAGAAGGTGTGTTGAAATGAACTGCAATATTTGGAGGTCATCCTGCGGACCCACCAATTTTCCTACAGAGGGCCCTAGAAAGAGCAAAGAGCTACAAGGGAGCGTGAACTCATCCTCTTTTAAACTGTATTGGTTGCTTCAGAGGGGGGGCGATTCAGTTGCATGTTGCGCGGAGAACAGGTAGATATGAAATATTAGTTACTGCTTAAAATCCCACGTTGGCACTTCACGGGGAAAAAATATGGGATTTGGTTGTTATTGGGCACTCTGTCTCCAAAAGGCTCGCCATCACGTTCTAGTGGTGTAAACATCCCATGTTTTTCTAAGGCTTCATACCCGGGCTTGTGATTTTCACAAGGTGTGCCCGAGCAGACTGCTGTTTTGAAAATTTTAGAGCAGGTCCTATCTTTGCCAAGATTGTGGCTTGGCCAGTTTTTTCCACCATTATCACAGATGATAGATAATGAGGCACACGGGCAGAAAACAATGACCACAGGCCCATTGTTTACTGTCCTGTAATCACACAACCTAGTGTGCACAAGGCTTTGATGTATATACATAATTTCTTCAAACTTAGCAGTTGCTTAAAGTTCTTCCTCTTTAGTTTTCAGAAAAAAATATTGAGCTATAGGACAGCAAGGTGTAATGCTGGACACAGACACGGATGGTGAGTCCTAATTCCAACCCTACAGAAATGGGATACCTACTTACTAAAACCACCATAAATGTGGCCAGTAATTGAGGCTGATATCCCTCCATGCCAAAAACAAATATACAGCAATACAAACAGATAGAGAAGACAGAGCGGGTCACAACAGATAGGCAATGGCTACAAACTGCCAACTCAGTTTCCAAATGGTTTAAAATTGTTGCCTCTGGTGATTTATGCCAAACTAGCAGCTTTGTTGGGGTGATCCAACTATCCAATTTTCCCTTTGGACAACTGACTCCTAATTTTCATAAATATTATAAATTAGGCACAAATCCACTTGGACCCCACTTTGGCAGAAACTTTCTTGCTACAGTTTAGTCACAAAAAGTCTCAAATCCACTCCACACATTCACCATTGGTGCAGATTTCATGGCAGATTTACAGATAACTTTAATCTTGTATTTTCCTAGTATATTGCACATGTTATAAAACAATACAAATAATACACTTGTTTACTATTTTATTATGTAAATTGTCCTTTCAGTTGCTTGTAAGTCACCTGGCCTACCCCACCCACTCTTCTTGGCTGTAATTACCTATCGGCTTTTGTGTTGTTACGTCTGCAGTCTTTGGATCTGAGTGAAAGTGTGTACTGAAAATTAAAAGTATGCGGCCAACCCTCCAAAATTTTTGGTTGTGACACCCCGTTCCTTGTGGATCAAAGTAATCAGCTTCACCCCCTAAGGTTCTCCATACTGTGACTTCTCCACCCATTATTGGGCAGTAATCCAGCATGGATAGCGCTCTGCAAATGGAAGAATCCTAAGAGAAATCTATAGAAAAAGTATGGATTAATCTTCATTAGAGATGAGTGAGTATACTCGTCCGAGTATACTGCCGGTCGAGTATTAGCATACTCTGGACCGGCTCGTTACCGGGACGAGTATCTTGCGGCTCGAGTTCGAGCATTGAATTAATAAAAGACAGCGAAGAAACAGTGTTTACATGTCTTCAACACATACACATGTTTCCAGATGTTTTAATTGTAAGGATACATTAAAAAAACGCTATTCTTCACTTTGCAGTGTTCGCGCGTCTCCTCATAATTCGGGAGATGTGGGCCCCCGAACATCAGCAATGTAAAAATAGTGTTATTTGAATGTTCTGCACCTTAATGCTCGTGTTTTCACTGTTTTTATTCTATTTTCACATTTCTGAGTTAGCGCGTATCTCTCGACTTAGAGGGAGACATCGCGAACATCTCCAAGTGAAGAATAGAATAAAACAGTGCAAACATGATAAACACAGATTTAAGTGCGACAGAACACATTCAAATAACACTATTTTCACATTGCTGATGTGCGCGCACTCTCCGCGTTATCGGAAGACTTGCGCTAACATCTGCAAAGTGAAGAATAGAATAAAAACAGTTAAAGACATAAACGTAACACAGGAGCATTTATTTGCAGAACACATTGAAAAAACACTATTCTTCACATCCAGATGTTCGGCGCACATCTCCGAACTTAGCGGGAGACACGCGCGGAACACCTGTTAAAGTGAAGAATCTTGTTTATTTCAATGTGTTCTAATTAAAAACGTTGGAAACATGTGGACAGTGTTATTATTTAGGTTCTTTAATGTGTTGTGTTAGTGAAAAATGCTCGGCTCCCATTGACTTAATGGGGCTCGTTATTCGGTACGAGCACTCGAGCATCGCGGAAAAGTTCGTACCGAATAACGAGCAGCCGAGCATTTAGTGCCGCTCATCTCTAGTCTATACATTACTACCTAGAATTGATAAAATTGTGGATTGATCTTACATCGGTTATAAACATCAGTTCCTAACACTTCCTTGTTTATTGCTACGCATTCAGCGGGCATAATACATAAAAAGGCAAAAAAAATGTTACAATGTGATGTATTTAAATACAGTTTAGATGAAAAATAGGAACATATGGAGGATTTTTACTGTCACAGGGATCCTTTTATCTCCCTGGCCGTCGTTGATACAAGTCACCACCACTGCAATGAAAGGAGAACAAACGTATGAGACGTCATGTGGAAGTTATAATTAGGTTAGAGACAAAATTTTTGCTTTTAAATGTTTAACCAATGTCCAGCCCCACACATGACCATATATTGGGGATGTGTGCTAGCCATTGTTCTAGGTGCTACCCACCCCTTGTTTTTTCTAAGGGTTCATACCCACGCTGTTTGTTTTGCATGGTGTCCCACAGACTGCCATGGTTTGGTTGTGGCAGCTTCAATTTGTAAAATTGAAAAATGTTTTAGAGCCGGTCCTATTCTTTTGCGAATTGTGGCTTGGCCGAGTTTTTTTCCAACCATATATCAGAATGATGTGAGTAATGATGGACACATGCGGGGCAACAAACTGAACCAGCGCCCTATTGTTACTGTCACTAAAATTCACACATACCTTAGTGTGCAAAGGCTTTAATGATGTAGTATACATATATTATTCTCAACCTTAGCAGTGTTCTTAGTTTTTCCTCTTCGAGTTTACTCAAGAATAAATATTTGAGCTTAAATGGACAAGCAAGGGGTAATGCTGGGGACACAGTACACGAGGTGAGCCTAATTCCAAAACCTACCAGACTTGGCCATAGCTACTTACTTAAGAACACCATAAATGTGTGGACGTCAGTAATTGGCGTCTACCCTCCAAATACAAACAACACCTACAAAAAACACAATAAGAGAAAGAAGCCGAGCAAGAAGACAGCGCGGGTTCAAACACTAGGGCATGCGCTACAACTGCCCAACTCGTTTGTTGGGGTGGTGATCCATTTGGACAACTGACTCCATGTTTTCTGAAATTTAAATTTAGGGCACAAATCCTCTGTGTGGTAGGGACCCCACTGGAGAAACTTTTTCTTGCTTACTGTGTACACAAAAGTCTCAAATCATCCACAACATTCTCACATGTGTGCAGATATTCTCATAGGCTGAATACTTGGATATACTTTGTAGTGTTCCTAGTATATTGTACCGATTATAGAAAACAATATCACAATCATTTTTTTCTATTTTATATTTTATTATGTTCAATTGACCCTTTCAGTGTTGCTTGTGTCACGATCACCTTTGGCCGTTACGACGCTCCTGCTCTTCCCGGGGTAGATTATCTATATGTTAGGGACTTACTTTAGTTGATTAGTTCATTTGCTGTCTTTGGATCGCTCGAAGGGTTGGAAAATTTAAAAGATCCGGCCAGCACCAAAATGGTTGTTGCGTTGGAGATCCCGTTCCTTGTGGATCACAAGTAATCGCTTGACCTGTGCCCTGTGGATTTCTGTCTTCTCCTTATTTCTGCGCTCCACGTTATTGGTGCCAAGAAATCCTATCTAGTCAGATGTGATAAGATAGCGTGGCCACGGCAAATAGAGAATCCTAGAGCAGTAACATAGATAAAAGTATTGGATTAAGTCTTCCAATATAGTATTTCTTACTCTTGTTTACATTGCTTTTCAGATCATAGAATTATAAAATTGGATGGATTGAGATTCTTGAGCCATCTGTCATAACATGCATTGCTAAGTCCTATCTTTTCTTGTTTTATGGCTCGACATTGGGAGCCTCTGCGAGCAGAAATGTAATACACTAAAAAACAATACAAACTCACATACCTTAAAAAGCTTTTAACCAATTGTGATGGATTCTAAATACACTAAGTTAATGAAAAATGGCGAAACATATGGGGATAGTTGTTTAACTAGATGCAAGGTATTGTCCTTTTTATCTCCCTGCCAGTGTCGTTGGTTCAGCACCAGGTTCACCCCACTGCAATTGAAAGGAGAACAAAGTATGAGACGTACATAGTGGAAGCTTAATATTATTCTGGAAGACGTCTTCACGTTATGTAGAATGTATTTTTGCTGTGTTAAATATGGTTAACCCAAATGGGTCTCAGCCATCCATCACATGCAGTGACCATATATTGGGGATGTTTGTGCTAGCCTGAGTTGATTTCTAGCGGCTAGACACAAACCCCAGGTTTTTCTAATGCGGTCATCTATCTCAGCGCTGCGGTGTTTTCGGTTGTGTGCGATTTTTCACATGGGGGTGAAGCACCCGCTAGCAATCAACTATCGACTCACCAGTCTAGTCCAATTTGGTCGGCATGTAGAGCAAGGTCCTATTCTTTGCTTCGAGATTGTGGCTGGTTATTTTTTCCACCGTTTCAGATGCTCTCGATAGCTGCACTGACTGTACATCTACTCGGGACAAGCAAACAATGAACCAAGGACATCTCAGGTTTCTGTCCCTAATACACACCTTATTTAGTGTGCACAAGGATTTAGAGTGTAGACAATTATTATCTCAACATACTAAGCAGTGCTACAAGTTCCTCTTCTTCAGTTTCCCGAATAAAATATTGAGGACTTATAGGACGTCAAGGTGTAATGCTGGGACACGAGACATGCGGATGGAACAAAATTCCACACCCTACCAGGACTGGCCATACCATTCACTAGAAAACCAACCATAAATGGTCTGTGCCAGTAATTGGGGGTGAAAGAAGCTCCAAGGGTAACAGAATCTAGATATGACAACATATAGAACTATTGCTCTAAACAGATCCAAAGTACAACAGATAAGCAATGCGGTACAAACTGGCACTCAGTTTCCCAAATGGTTTTCTAAATTAATTAAAAGTTGTTGCCTCGGTTGATCTTATGCCAAACTAGCAGCTTTTTGGTTGGGGTGACAATCTTCATTTCCTTTGGACAATTGATGCCTATTTTTATATAAATTTAGGTACAAATCCAACTTTGGACCCACTGGCACTGAGAGAAATTCTTTCTTGCTACTGTTTAAGTAATTTGAGTCACAAAAGTATGCTGAAATCACTCCATACATTATTCATTGGGGCGAGATATTTCATAGGGCAGAAATTGGTGATATATCTACTGTATTTTCCTAGTGAACCGAGATATAGTCCGAGTCAATAAGGCCTGATCAGTTAGTGCCTAGTATAAGCAGGAGACCCCTATATTTTACCACCAAACAACTGGGAAAAACTGATGAACCGAGTATAGCCGGGGTGAGGGGGGAAATGCATTGGTCATAGCCCCCCCGCCCGTACATAGCCAGCAAGCCCCCTGTCAGCTATATAGCCCCTAGCTCCCAGTAGTATAAGCCCCTTCCAGCCCCTAGTAGTATACAGCTACCAGCCCCCTGTAGTATAAGCCACTTGCCCCAAGTATATACAGCCTGCAGACCCTAACGTAGGTTCAGCTGCACCACTGTAGTATACAGCCAAGCCGCCCCCATGTAGTATACAGCCAGCCTTCCCCCATGTAGTTAACAGCCAGTCCCCATATATCTCCAGCCGCCCCCAGAGTTAGTAACTAGCCAGCCTGCCCCCATGTTATGTATACAGCCAGCCTGCCTCCACAAGGTAGCTATACAGGCAGCCTGCCCCCAGGCGTGTTAGTACTACAGCCGCAGCTCCCCCTTTGTATACACAGCAACACATGTGACAAGACCTGCCCCCAGTAGTATAACAGCCAGCCTGCCCAGAATACACACTGACTAGGTAGTAACAGCAGCCTGCCCCATGTAGTATACGCCAGCACATACCTCTGTAGGACTACAGCTAAGCCCTGAGTATGTAAGCCGCCTCAGTGCCCCCCCAGCACTTAAAAAAAAAATAAACTTATATAACTCAATCCTCGAGCATGGCTCCCTCGTATGCGGCGGGCTCTCCGATGTCCCCGAGTGTCGGCACGTCACCGTGCTTCTTTCTTCCACCTTCTTCTTCACACTTCTTTCTCTTGCTGCCTATGATTCTCGCGGCAGTTCCAGCAGGATGTTTGTTTTTTGACGTCTAAATGAGCGCCAGGACAGAAACGGGCCGTATTTTGGTCGGTGTTCCATGAGGTAGAATAATACGGCGAGCCCTCCACCTGGGCCGCCTGCGCCCACCCCCCCCCCCAGCGGCACCCGCCCCCCCCCCCAAAACCAGAAAAACGCTATAATCTCCCTCTTTTCCCTCCTTTTCGCCAACGATCTGAGAGTTGATTACTTTAGAGTTAGTTTTTAAGGGGTTTATTTTTTTTAATTTAAAGGTTTTGTTATAGACTGGTGTATAAGCCTAGGGTGACTCGCTTATACATGAGTAATACCGTAATTGACATTTATAAAACAATACAATAAAACAAGTTTTTCTATATTTATTATGGTTTAAATTGGACGCGACGTTAGGCTGTAAGTCACCTGGCCTAACCCACCCCTTCTTCCCCTCTGTAAATTTATACTATCGGCTTTTGTGTCCGTTATACTTCTGCAGTCTTTTGGATCATGAAGGTTTGAATTGAAAAATCATAAAAAAGATCTTGGCCAGCTGCTCCAAAATTTTTGGTGTGATCCCGTTCCCTGGTGGATCCAAAGGTAATCAGCTGTGACCTGGTGTCCTTCCTAAGTACTGTGACCCTCTCCACCGTTTTTGGGCTTTAGTAACCCAGCATGGATAGCTGCACGGCAAATAGAGGATCCTAGGAAGAGGAAATCATAGAAAGTATTGGTTTATAAACTCTTCATACTACTTAATTACCTTTCGATCTTAATTTATGTAGCTTATATACATATTGGCTTGATCTTACAATCTGTAATCCATCATGTCCCCTCATACAGTTTCTCTCTAGCTACATCCAGCCGACGTGACTAAAACACTACCTAATAAAAAAACATAATATAGAATGAATAGCATGATAGTGAACTGTGTATATGAAGACAAAAGTTTAAATCCGGAACAAATAGAGCAAAAAAGATGGATTTTTTACTGTGCAAGGATCCTTTTATCTCCCTGGTCTCGTTGAGCAAGTTACCACCCACTGCAAAACAAGAGAACAAATGTATGAGACGTCTGTGAGTTTTGGAGTTTGTAGTTTTGTATATATTTTTTAATGAGAATATAAGGTTCTGAATATTGCTTGCCTTTTGATTTTTAATCAATGTGAAGCAATGGATATATAGGGGCAGATTTACGAAAAGTTTTCGGTAGTGACAGCTATGGTCTAGATATAGGAGGCATGGTACACTATCAACAAGGTTCAAGACATCCGTAAAGCATGTCCAAAAAAGGGACGCGGCCAATGGGCGCGAAGAGGCCTTAAGTGGTCTGTATAAGAGTTGTTGTGCTCCAAAGTTATTGGTTATGTTCCTTGTGGATTCAGGAGAACGGGTTACCTTATTCCTTAGCCCGGTGACATGCCATCCCTCGTTTGGTAACCGATCTCTTTACATGTCTTTTTGTTCACAATAATTGAATCGTTCCTAAAGTGAGATAAATGAGTAAACATGGGCATTAAAAGTTTTACGATAATTGCCCGAGTTATCTTTTTTTCGAAAAATGTTCCACATTGTAGTTTGATTCTACTTCTGTAGGAACATGGATCAGTTAACCTAAAGGTCCTCCCATTCGCTGGGCGTTTAACAATACTAGGATAATAATAACAGTATCAGAGATGAGTAGAACTAAAGCTTCTCATGTTCGGGGTTCAGTTATGCCTAGTGAAACCAGACACATGGTTTAAATTTGTGGCCAACAGCCAATCCGGCAAATTTGAGCGCCTCCAGGGAGGGTGTTCCCATGGCCAATGACAAGCATGGACTATTAGTTAGGGTGCTAGCCCCCCCAGATCCTCCATTTTGCGAGTTGCATCGGGGCTTACACTGAACCTCAAACCAGAAACATAAAGTTAGGTTTATAACATTCTGATAATGCGCTCACTCTAACGCTTAGAGTGTTAGTAGTAAACGCATATGTTTTTTTCCTGATATAAAATAGCAGCGAGTTGAATGGATATTACTTTGTGGGATGGGTCCTTTCTGTTATTATTTATGTGTGTGTAGGTTGTGTTGTACTAGATTCCATCCCTGTAAGGAAAATAACCCGTAAAGAGTTGCACTTGGGGTCATTTACTAGGGTTGTCGAACACCGCACTTCGTCAGGTTTCCCGAATACTTATTTCGGTGTGAAAGCGCATCGAACAACCGACCGGATTATGAAAAACCGGGACTTAATTTAAAAACTATGTGGAATTTAAAAACATTTGGTGTCGCAAGTCAGCACACTCACATGCCCACCGGGAAGAAGAAGGTGAATCCGGCGATCGCCGCGACACCTGGGAGTATCGGCGCACGACCATATGTGAATCCAGGCCGGCACAGAATCCTCATCGGACACCGCAGCGCGGGATCCGACTGGACCGTGGTGAAGTAAATGTTGGCCCATTGTATGTGAGTTATGTCCGTGGTAAGTAAAAGTGCCGCCATTGTTATGGAGTTATGTCGTAAAGACAGAGACCAGAGTGCTAGGATTTTATTTTTTTTTAAACGTTTGTTGTATCTTGGATCTGATTTAAATGTTTTATATACTGTTGAATGTAAGACATCATTTTGGATAGACTTTCTAGTTATTGGGTTTGTACAACAGCAGAGCATGCGGTGGGATGACAAGAAACAAAAAAGAAAACGGTTTTAAAATCTGTCATCTTTTTTTTAAAACTTCAAATATAACTTCTCTGTTTTCGAATAGCAATGGACAAGAAATAAGAGAGATAGTGGTGTCAATCCGTGCACATGAAGCGTGATGGAGTTGTCAGGGATCACAATGTACTGCACACACAGTCCTCGTGCTGTCTTTGTCGTACTATTTCATAGTTGTATGCACCAAAATCCTGACGACCAACTCTCTAGATGAGATCATAGTACACCTAACGACCGAAATGTATGTGTGCTATCCACTGTGTTACTAGAGAGGGAGGCGGACCATGGACCTGTTTCCTGTTTTTCCTTTTTCGTAATAAAACACTAAAAAAAAGTGATGTCCTTAAAGTTCAACATACATCGTGAATGCAAACGCCCCAGAGCATCCCAATGAGACCATGGCAGACCGATGTTGGTTCTTGGTTCTAGTGTGTATAATCACGGTTCAGAAAAGGTAGCCCGGCACAGAATTTTATATGATTTAGTGATATCAGACTATGAAGGGGTCTGGTAACCAATTTTATTTTTTTTTTTAGCAGAACATTCACGCTATGCCAGAGCTAGGGAAACGGACTTACCCAAAGGAAGAAATTCAAAATATTTTTGGCACGGTGTTGTCGCCCCCCTTGACTATATGAGAGTGATTGTTATTTGGTATTTTATTTGTTGGTTACTGTTGTGATTTTAAGACTAATCTTAAAGGAAGATTTATCGTGGAAGAATTTTTGAGATTTGCAATAAAGAAGAGCTCAATGTTCAGGGGTCGAATAGTTTTTTCATAGATGACGGGTCCATTACCATGAAATCCTTATTAATGCCATTGGAAAGTAAAATTAATAAAATGGCACCCAGAATCTTAGTTAGCTCAGAATTGATGACTACAGATTATTAGTTAGTAGTTAAATAATGGGCGCTATTTACGTACCCTCCGCTGGAGCTCACTGAAGTGATGGAAGGATAATGGCCTGTCATATGTTGAAGCACTCGCGTCCGCGATTACACTAAGATTGGTGCACCTGGTACCATGATTTCGCCGAGAAAATGTGCGGTCGCCTGAGAATTCCGGCTATAATTGTTTTGCAGCCCGACTCAGGTGCAAACAGACAGAGTTTCACCCAAATCTGTTGTCGATGGTGGCCCACTGATCTCTGTAAGAGGGGAATTGGGCTTGAGACACAAATTTGCATGTTCAATCCCGCGTCTCTCAGTACCAAGACCGCATCAGTCGGCCCAACTGAACCTCGCACCCGATTTGCATCAGTGTGGCATATTGGTGGACCCAGCGCCGCGGTTAGCTGCCGCAAAAATGATCGAGGCTAACTACTAGTGTGCGACCTCCAACAAAGTGATGTGGCGGACCATCTGCCGGGGCCTAGCGGCCGACACCGGTTACATACCTTGCGGCCGTCTGCTCCGTTGTGACTTGACAAACCTCCAGCTTGGTGAACCGGAAGTCCGCTTAAGAAGAGTGCTAGGGTGGCCTCCGTTACTATCATACCAACAGGTGATCATTCCGTCGCCCATTAGCCAATGCCCAGTAATTGGAGATGCGACGCTACTGTATGAGCCATTAGTAGAATGACGAACGCACATACAGAATTTGTTTTCTAACTCCCCGGCCTTCATAGTGATTTTCACTGCAAACCTGTACTGATCCATTCAATGGGCTTTTTCACACGGAGGAGGTACCGGTCCGGATTAAATTTTTTACCACTGATCAGTGGCAATAAGTAAGTGGATGCTGACAAAGATCAGTTGAAGTAAGATGCCATACATCAGTAAGACAGTGGTGGTAACTTGTACAACGACGGCCAGGGAGATAAAAGGATCCTCTGCACAGTAAAAATCCCTCCATATGTTCCTATTTTTCACTTTAACTGTGTTTAATACATCACAATGTTGACTTTTTTTTTTTTTACCTTTTTAGTGTATTATGCCCGGCTGAATGCGTAGCTAATAAACAAGAAGTATTAGGAACTGATGTTTATACCGATGTAAGATCAATCCACAATTTTATCAATCAATCATAGTAGTGTTATATTGAGACTTAATCCAATACTTTATCTATGTCTCTTAGGATTCTTCCATTTGCAGAGCCGCTATCCATGCTGGATTACTGTCCAATAACAGCGGAGAAGTCACAGTATGGAAGACACCAGGTCAAGCTGATTACTTTGGATCAACAAGGAACGGGATCACAACCAAAAATTTTGGAGCTTGGCCCAGATCTTTTATATTTTTCAACCCTTCAGATCCAAAGACTGCAGAAGTAACAACACAAAAGCCTATAGGTAATCTACAGCTGGGAAGAGAGGGGTGGGGAGAGCAGGTGGCTTATAAGCAACTAAAAAGGTCAATTTTACAAAGTTAAATATATAAAAATTGCATTATTGTTCTGTTATATAACATGTGCAACATATTTGGGAAATATTCTGGCTAAAAAAATTTTTTACAAACATTTGGACCAAAAAGTTGCCAGTTTGGTGTAAATCAGCAGAGGGAACAATTCTGAGCCATTTTAAAACTGAGGAAACAGCAATTAAGCATTTCCTTCAATGTGTGCATGATAATGGCCTTATAGAAATCTTTTTGGCATTAAGCTTGGCAATATTAGTTTTTTCTTACTGCTGATTACATTTCAAAACATCAGTTAATAAGTTGAAATCTTTGCTATTCTATACGCTGAATGTTATATTATCAAGAAGCTAGAAGAGGAAACTTTAAAAAATTGCTTAGTGTTTGAGAATAATACATACATTTTAAGGCCTTATGCACATGAACGTTGTGTGCTTCTGGACCACAAAAACAACCGGCCTGTTGCCCATGTGGAAACTTGGACAGAATAGGACTTGCTCTAAAGCAGGGGTCCCCAAACTTTTTACATAGGGGGCCGTTCACTGTCCCCCTCAGACCATTGGAGGGCTGGACTAAAGTTTAAAAATAAATAGCAGTACATGTGACCGCATCCATAAAACACTGGCACCCCCTCAATTAATTATTTAATATACTGTAGCCCCTTGTGAACTATTTTAGATATTGGCCCAATTAATTAATTAATTGGGCCAATTAATTATGAAATATACTGTTACTGTTAATTACTAGACTGCCCCTCATAATTAATTATTTCCTATGCTGCCCCCAACCATTAATTATTTCATATGCTGCCCCTACCATTAATTATTTCATATGCTGCCCTCCACCCTTAATTATTTCATATGCTGCCCTCCACCATTAATAATTTCCTATACTGCCTCTCCACCATTATTTCCTATGCTGCCCCTCACAATTAATTATTTCCTATGCTGCCCCCCACCATTAATTATTTCCTATACTGCCCCTCACAATTAATTATTTCCTATGCTGTCCCTCATAATATAAAATTATTTCCTATGCTGCCCCATCACCATTATTTCCTATGCTGCCCCTCATAATTAATTATTTCCTATGCTGCACCCCCACCATTAATTATTTCCTATGCTGCCCCTCACAATTAATTATTTCCTATGCTACCCCTCATAATATAAAATTATTTCCTATGCTGCCCCTCACCATTATTTCCTATGCTGCCCCTCCACCATTATTTCCTATGCTGCCCCTCCACCATTATTTCCTATGCTGCCCCTCATAATTAATTATTTCCTATGCTGCCCCCCCACCATTAATTATTTCCTATACTGCCCCTCACAATTAATTATTAACTATGCTGCCCCTCATAATTAATTATTTCCTATGCTGCCCCTCATAATATAAAATTATTTCCTATGCTGCCCCATCACCATTATTTCCTATGCTGCCCCTCCACCATTATTTCCTATGCTGCCCCTCCACCATTATTTCCTATGCTGCCCCTCACAATTAATTATTTCCTATGCTGCCCCCCACCATTAATTATTTCCTATACTGCCCCTCATAATATAAAATTATTTCCTATGCTACCCCTCCACCATTATTTCCTATGCTGCCCCTCATAATTAATTATTTCCTATGCTGCCCCTCATAATTAATTATTTCCTATACTACCTCTCATAATATAAAATTATTTCCTATGCTGCCCCTCACAATTAATTATTTCCTATGCTGCCCCTCACAATTAATTATTTCCTATGCTGCCCCTCACAACTAACTATTGGCCCCCAGCCGCCACAATCTTTTTACTGCCCTAGTAATAAAAAATAAAAACCCTGTACTCACCTAAGTCTCCCGCTGGAGCGATGTGCGCCGGGGTTGTCTTCCGGTTACATCGCTCCAGTAATAGTGCTCAATGCGGCCTGTCTGGACGGAAGGAGGCTCCTGCCCAACTGCCGCGGGGGCCCGCCACTGGCGCGCCAAGCGTAGGTGGCGGGATTGGGGAACCTTGCCTAATAATAAATTCCACATGACATCTAATACATTTCTTCTCTTTTCATTGCAGTGGTGGTAACTTGTACAACGACGGCCAGGGAGATAAAAGGATCCTCTGCACAGTAAAACCCCATTTTAATGCTATTTTTCACTTTAACTGTGTTTAATACATCACATTGTTAACTTTTTTCTGTATTTTAGTGTTTTATGCCCCGCTCAATGCGTAGCTAATAAACAAGAAGTATTGGGAACTGATGTTTACACGGATGTAAGATCCATCCACAATTTTATAAATTCTATGAAAGAATATAAATATGATGGACTGTAAAAATGTATGAAATACTATATCTATGATTTCTCTTAGGATTCTTCCATTTGTAGAGCTGCTATCCATGCTGGGTTACTGCCCAATAATGGCGGAGAAGTCACAGTATGGAAGACACCAGGTCAAGCTGATTACTTTGGATCCACAAGGAACGAGATAACAACAAAAAATTTTGGAGCCTGGTCTGGATCTTTTACATTTTTTAATCCTTCAGATCCAGAGACTGCAGAAGTGACAACACAAAAGCCGATAGGTATTTTATAAATATGTTTCTTTTTGGGAGAAGAGCCCAAGAAGTCGGGTGGGGAGGGGATTGGGTAGGCATGATAAGTACTACAAGAAACTAAAGGGGTCAATTATATTATGAAATGTGGAAAATAGTTTTATTTGTAGTGTTCTATAATATGTGCGAATGGGTATACTCTTATATTGCGAAAAACTTAATGCAATGTGCAACCAAATTATTGTGTACTAGTGTATTTAGTTTTTGGCCTTTCAATACAATTTAAGACACACGTGTTTCTTTCAGAGCAGCATGCTCTACGTATAACTTTTATCTCATGTTTTCCAATAGGTTCTTTTATGGACCTATAATATATCATACTTTCAATGTCAATAAACATAAATAATATGCGGCACTAACGTTTCTTTAAAAAGGCAATGAAAATCTTTGCATTTTATACGGGGGCTCTTTGGTGGCAATAAAGGAGATTTTTTTTCTTTTTTACCTCCATTTGTACAAGCTTTTGTACAAATGGAGGTTTTTCACCCCTCCCCTTGTCACTTTGAAAAAGAGGCATGGTGAGGGTACTGTGTGGTGAGGGTGGAGAATACTGTAGGAAAGGTCACCATCCTCCGCCAGAGTAATAATTTTGTATGCCTGATGTAAAAGATGGCTGATTGATGTCTGGCCTCTCAAGGCACCGCACATAATTTATGATGAGTTGTGTACAGGCTCTGTGGTCATCAAAAACATTGGTGTGTGTTTGACAGTGTCATAACAGAAACTTTGTTATAACCCCTACAAGGCACATTGTCATTAGTTTATTAGTACTATTGACTAATTCACAAGGGAAATTTTTTATGGGACAGCACATTGGGTTAGCACTACCGCCTTGCAGCGCTGGGGTCCAGAGTTTGTATATTCTCTCTGTGTTTGTGTGGGTTTCCTCCGGGTCCTCCAGTTTCCTCCCACACTCCAAAACATACTGGTAGGTTGATTAGATTGTGAGCCTCATTGAGGACAGGTAATGACTTGGCGAGCTCTGCGGAATCTGTGTGCGATATATACATATAAAAGAATTATTATTATTTTATTGTTATTATCATCATAAGCCAATGCACAATAAAGTCCCCTCCATCTACACCTGAAGGACTGATGTAGAAGTGCAACTTAGCCTGCAAACTTTATTTGAGTGAGAGCGACCAATATGCCTTTTGACGTGTCCCCTTCCCACCCCTTCAAACATTGGGTTAGGGGGAAAATAATCAAAATTACTGGCAGCTCACAAATAACTGTTATGATTTCAGGAATTGTAAACCAAAAAAACTGGCATACAAGTTCTGATTAATGACCCCCATAAACTCAAAAACAGTTTAGCTCTGTAATATTTGTAATATATCTGAAGACTGACATCAATTATACATCATATTAAAAATATGTCTCTGTACTTAACCAATAAAAAAGCCACATAAAATTGTTCTTGTTTCATTGCAGTGATGATATCTTGTACCACAACAGCCAGGGGCATAAAAGGATCCTATGCACAGTAAAAAAAATACTTCTTTATGCTACTATTTTTCTCTTAACTGTGTCCAGTAAATGAATTTGTTAACATTTGATTTTTTTTTATTTCGTAGTGTTTTATGCCCAGATAAATGTCCAGCTAATGGAAATGTATGGGGAACTGATATTTATACAGATGTAAGCGGAATTTTTTTTTTTTAACTATTATTAAAAAAAGTATCATTTTGTATGTTGTATACAGAGTTCATCAGTTAATTGATGTATCATTTCTTTTAGGATTCCTCCATTTGCATAGCAGCTATCCATGCTGGAATAAAATCTAATGTTGGTGGGGAGGTCACACTATGGAAGACACCAGGTCAAGCCAATTATAGTGGATCCACAAAGAATGGGATTACAACCAAAAGTTATGGATCACGGCCTGGCTCCTTTACATTTCTACAAATTCAGTGACTACACAACCCAAAAAAGACTTTTTGTGCAATCATAACACTTATATATGAGAGGGAAAAGTAATTTGTTGGAGCAATTTTAATAAATAAAACAAATTGGCAGAAAATTGAGATTCTGATCCATAATTTTTATGTAACATTTTATTTTTAAATGATCTGATGATTTATATGTTCTTCCACCTTATGTTCCATACTATTGATTTTCTGCTGCAGACTATGGAATTAGACAAAAACTGGTACACAGACCATAATAAGCTGCAATACCCACAACATGGTAAATAGGTCACATAGGTGGGATTTTGTATATAAGAGGTCAACTAGGTTTAGGAAAGGCCGGCCAAAATTCTTACGGCTCAGTATTGTTTGCAAGAAGGACCAGGATACAGAGTCAAAGGTCTTTTCCGCGTCTTGTCCCAGCAGCATGGAAACCTGGCCCTCACTCTCCAGACCTGCGGCTGTATCTGCAATGACATGTCTGATATTTTTAACTGCATGACGCTCTTTCGTGAAGCTGCGCCCCTTACGTGAAGCCTAACTTGGGTGTAGTATGTGAGGTAAGATGGATGGTCATTATTAGTTTGTATTCATTGTTGAGTAAGGTTATGTGGCAATATAATTTAAGGGAGTCAGGGTTGGGTTTCAATAAGAGTATAGTCATGGCATCTGTAAATCTATCTGCCATCGTTCATTGCCGGTAAGACAGAGGATGGTCAAGTCACATCTCCTACACTGTCTAGGAGATCTGGTCTGGACGGGAGTTGGATGGTTTCTTCGAGTTGGGGAAGGTGATTGGCTTTCCTAATTAGATGGGTTATAAGAGCATGATTGAAGTTCATCTTTAAACTACATTTATTTACAGTACAAGATTAAGGATATAGAGTATATAGAGCAGTACTTAAGTCCATAGCATCTGGGCCCATGTTGGTTTGGAGACTGAGGGGCCCTAGTCGTGTGAACAGCCCGGGGTCCATGGGACACTTAATCCACTTAATTTCAATAGAAGCCTCTCTATACACATAGCCTCATTGAGACCAATAGGTATTGTGATAAAATAGATCTAAAAGAAGATAAGAAACAGTAGTGCTGTGAAGTGTAACATCGAAAGAAATAAGAGGAGAACTTTATACAATGATATGCCATTTGTAGTAACTATAAGCTAGGCAACAATGATACTCATCTGGGTAATACTCAGTGGATTAAGTGTTCCATGGGCCCCAGGCTATTCACATGACTAGGTCCCCCCCCCCCCCCCCCCCCCAGCGACCAAACCAACATGTACCTTGATGTTAGGACTTAATTACTACTCTATATACTCTACATCCTCTATATCATTAATCTTATACTGTTCATAAAGTTAAACGATCACTTTCAAACATGCTCTCATAACTCATCTATTTAGGAAATCTGAACTGCATGAAACAGTCCACCCCGAGTACCATCCAGACGAGATCTCCCAGACAGTGTAGGAGATGTGGCCCAGCCTCTGCACACTCTGCAGCTTAACTCCCCCTCATAGTGTGAATACTCACGTATAAGCTGATGCTCCTAATTTTACCATAAGAAAAAACTGGAAAAAGTTATTGACTGCAGTATAAGCCACAAGATAGGAAATATATCCGCTACTAAGATGTCCAGCAGCAGCTGCACCTCATTACTCAAAAGTCCACAGGAGAGCCCCCCTTGTATGAAATGTCCACAGTAGATGCCACTTTAATGGTGTCCACCGCAAATGACGCCTTGAATTAAATGTCCACAGCTGATGCCCCCTTGAATGAAATGTCCAAAGCAGATGCCCTTCTTTAATGAAATCTCCACCTCCAGATACCCCCTTTAACGTAATGTCTACCACAGATGCTCGCTTTAACGAAAGGTTTACCCCAGATGCCCCCTTTAACTAAATGTCCACCACAGATGGCCCCCTTTAATGAAATGTCCACCCCAGATGGCCCTTTTAACTAAATATCCACCCCAGATGCCCCCTTTAACGAAATGTCCACCCCAGATGGCCTCCTTAAACTAAATGACCACCCCCGGTTCCACCTTTGAATGAAATGTCCACCCTAGATAGCCCCCTTTAATAAAATGTCCACCCCAGGTTCCCCCTTTTAATGTAGAGAGTAAGAAGCAAGGGGCACTGTCTCTGCATGGAAGGCGGTATATATTTATACAATGCAGCCTTTGGGGGTGGGCCACCCCCAGATGAAGGCTCATTATGAGCCGAAACGCGCGTCGGGGCGGGTGCCATCCCGGACAGTGGAGTGTTACTTCCCAAACACTAGGGTAAGACCTTTTGTATGATTTAATTGTCATGTTTCCTGATTACCATCACAATGTTTGTACGAATACTTAGTCTCATAGTGGGTCCATACCCAGGATCCCACTTTCATCAGAATAATTAGGTCTCACCCGTTTACATGTATTGATATGTCCCTCCACCCCTTGTGTCCGGTGATGTCCCCCTTTTTCTTCTGTTTTCGCCACCACCTGGATTTTTAATGTTTTATGAATTGTTCAAATAAAGTAAAAAAATATTTTTCTTCACCCGTGTCTATTTCTAGTCTGGCTTCTTTCCTCCAGGGGGGCCCCCTAGGAGGTACAGTAGGATATTTGTCTAACTATCAGCCTTTGTCTAGGGTGCATCTACAGGGGATTTTTTATGCTCAGGCAAATGGAATGTAATGATCCCAACATACCTGTTTCAATATATTTTCCTAAGGGTTAATATAAATGGCAGGTTCTCTTTAAGAAAAAAAAACATTTCCAAAAAGTCATAGGGGGTCAGTTATCTTTATTTTGGCCTTGTTTCCTTTCTCTCAGTATAATATATATCAGGCATGTGTGTCTGGTTTCTCTCTTTCTGCTCGGGAATGTAATTTATTTGCACCAAAATTGTGACTTTTTACTGCAATTTGCAACTTTTAAAGATATATTAGCATGCAAACTTGTCCAAAATATACCAGAAAAAAAAGCAAATCCTAAGATAAATGACCCCCATAGACTAGCCTAGACAAGTATGAATGTGTTGCTAGTCTCCAGTGTTATAATAACTCAACCCTTTCCACTTGATGGAGATTTGCAATCAGCCAATTGGAGAGCACTAGTGATATTAATATAAAAATAATATAAATATAAGATGAAATGTAAAAACTGGAAAGATAAAAACCAGGAGGTTTGAAATCTCTGTGCCTATTAAAGTCTAAAACGGATGAAAAATCAAACTCAACAAATTATTAAAAAAAAAAAAAAAATTACTCAAAAAGAAGTATGTATATAATATACTTCCCACATGTAATATGCCCACCAGAATAACCCTGGCTCTACTGCATAGTTTATTATTAGCCATCTTACCTAGTACTATGTCTTTAGCATTGCCAGCCTTCCCTCTACCAGCCTTTTTTACTTGAAATTCTCTCTCTGGTGGATCCTCCGGTCTTTTGGCTGGAGAACACACAATTCATCATTTTTTTATTGAAGCTACCGATATCTTGAGCTCCTCTGTCTTAATTCATTTTCTTCTATTGCTTTACCCGAGTGAGGAAACTTCCTTGTATGTTTATGTGTCTTTTTGGCAGGGACTGGTATAAACATGTTTGCTGCTAGGTGAGATGAGGTCGGTGCTAAACCGCACAATGATTTGTGACAACATTTAGGTGTATTCTTTCATGTACAATATGTATTATTTGAAATATTATGACTTATTATTATTTCCATCGGTTTTAATCTATACGCAACCATTGTAATTTTTATGCACAAATTATATGCCAACCAATACAACCCCAAGATGCTTCAATTAATCGGGAAGTTTGTGGACAAAGAAGCACCATAGCAATTGTTTTTGTCAAAATCAGACTGTAGTAGAGAAGTAGTTTATTCACTACATACTGAAAAACAGTTATATCGCAGAATTTTAAGTGATCAGTCCCCCTAGGGTTCAAGTACCCTTATACGCCACTGAAGGTTCAGCCCATGTGCCCTCTCCATACACCTGTCCAGGGTCTGTGCCGTAATTGTACGCCACATCTTTAAGAGGTTAAATGAATGCAGGGAATCGCTACTCTCCTGTCATGCCTTCATATCCAGGGTGTTCTATATTATGTTTGTAATATGCATCTGCCTTATATGCTATATTTTTTGTATATTAAGTGCAATATATACAATGCTCGTGATGGTAGGGGGTGACTTTTGAGGTAAATTTTTATATTTTGTACCTCAACTGTACATGCTATGTAAAGAGAGGTGATTATGTAGTTCATACCTTTGCTAAAACATGTTGCAGAATTCCTATGTGACTCCTCCAGGTTTCAGTGGGCCCCTGGGTGACAGAGCCTCAGTGGGCCTCTTTGCAGTAAACTCACATGGCATCATTAAAAATTCAGAAACTAAAACTAAAACAGTGTCCTAAACTATTCCCTAGTAAATCATACCAAACAGCCCCCTCATGCTTATTTTATATGAAGCCCCCCTCACTCCCTATGGATTCATTAGATACAGCCCCCCTCACCCTCATGGATTCCTTATGCACAGCAGCTCTGCGCCCTGGAACTTGCTTAAGTATGCCCAGCATTGGCGCTGGCCCTGCCCCTTTGGACATCACTAAAATTTCACAAGGTTATGTTATATACCCAACAAATGTGAAAAACTTTTTCCTCAAATGGATTTTAATTTTGTTATTTTACTGTATATTTGCTCTCATTAGTTTAGATCCGATAGTTTCAAGTGTAATTTTAGCAGGAAGGATATTTTACTCATGTGACCCTTTCCATAGAGCTTCAATATTATCTGGCATCTCATTGAGCTTTACTTTGTAAAATATCTTAGCAACAAGTCAAAGTTTCTCATAGTCACTTGAACTACTGATTTTATACAAAGTTTGTTAAAGGACATCTACCACCAGGATCAAGGAGTGTAAACCAATCACACTGACATACTGGTGTGTGCCCCCTCTAGACGTTTCTGCTCTTCTTTTAGCTTCTTATGCTATTGTTTTAACATAAAAAGGCTTTTAAATTTATGCAAATAAGCCTTTGGGCTCCATAGGTGTTAATGGAGCCTGGAGCCCCTCAGGCTCATTTGCATAATTTTTAAAACCCTTTATTCTTAAAACAAGGGCATAGGAAGCTTAAAGTACAGCGGATCCTGCCAGAGGGGGCACACACCAGTATGTCAGTGCGCTTGGTTTACAATCATTGACCCTGGTGGTAGATTTAGAAGTAAGTGACCAAGTGCTTTTCAAGAAATTGTAGTAAGTTGATGTAAATTGCTTATGAGAACATATTGGGGCACATTTACTTACCCAGTCCAGTCGCAATCCCGCGGCGCGTTGTCCAACCAGGATTCGGGTCTGCCAGGATTCACTAAGGTCGTGCGCCCGATATCCAGCAGGTGCCGCTGCTGCGCCTAGATCCGCCGGAGTTCACCTTCTTCTTCCTGGTGCATGTAAGTGCTTCATCACAAATCGTTTTTTAAATTCCGCGTTTTTTCCGAATCCATCGGGTTTTCCGACGGCCACGCCCCCCGATTTCTGACGCGTGAAAGCCGGCGTTGTTGCGCCACAATCCGATTGCGTAAACAATTTATCACAAAAAAGGCCTAGAGAAAAAAAAGAATGAGTATTAAAACAACTATATTTATTGTTTAGGATCAAAATTTCCATTCACTCTGAGCTGGACAAGGGACACTTTATTTTAGGACACTAGATGTCAGTAGTGGGCTAAGCCTATGATTTTTTTGATTGATACTGAGTATCCTTTTACAGTCGTATCTGATTGGTCAGATGATACTGTGTATGTGTCCGTCCAGTGAAGGTGATTAGTCACTCTATATGTGGGTTTATCACACCAGGACATCACTCACTTCCGATACTTTGTTGTTTATGTGACAAGGCATGTACCAGTCTCTCTTAAACACACACACACTCACATATTTTTGCCACTACTTCTAATCTGACTATAATTTCTATGGCTCTCTGACTGCTAAATAAAAGAGAGAACACTACGGCCCCCCCTCCCCCCCGACATGTTTCACCACCTTAGTGGCGTCCTCAGGAGTGCCGGGGCTAAGTGTGAGTGCGGACCGTGGTGTGCTGACAGATATAACCTTCTTTTGGGCTGTCATTACTGATGTCAGATCCTTCACAAAAAGGGCATAACGCGATTTGTTGAAAGTATTCAGCAGAAAAGTTACTTACCTACATTCCATTGGTAGATGTTACGATCAATCCGGTAAGTGTGTGCATGAGGGAGGACTTATAGATCTTAGATCTTTGCATCAGGGCCAACGCAGTTGCGCGAGGTGTTAGAAAATTTCTCTGAGCTGCGGAGGGTGTGAGGCCCATGCGCCAGAAGGTGGCGCACGCGCCCTAACTTTAGTTTCTACATACCGTATTTTCCGGGCCATCTAGGCACCACCCCAAACCGAACCCCCCCCTCTCTTCTCTCTCCCCCCGGCCAAACCACAATAAAAAATCAACCTAGATATCATTCTCAACATTCCTATTCCTTGCCTTTTATATGTAATAATTCCAATATAAAGGCTCATCTGTCCTATAGGCTTGCGATTTTCGGGGGTCGTGCGAGTGTCCGTCGTGCGTAGCGTAGACTCCGACTGTACCGATCTTATGCTACGCCTATAATGAGACGGCGGACGCGGTTATGTGAGGGTGTAGGTTTAGATAGAATACTTACATTAGATCCCCTCTTACCTTTTCCTGTATAGCAGGCTAGATCTCTCGAGCTGCGTACTGTCAGACCACCCGCGGGAGAAGTTTTTCGTGGCCGCGTGGTCTCATTCCCCTCTCAGCTGGACTATCTGCTGTCCTCCGGTAAGTCGGGGTACCATGTAGCTATGGTCCGCGCCCATCGTAATTTAGTGGCGCTACCGGACATGAATGTCGCACTTTTTTGGATTTCCAAGGAATCCAAGGCTTGTTAAGTGACGCCTTATATCCGTAAAATACGGTACTCTAATAGCTGTTAGATGCATTGCGCTCTGTCAGGCCCTGTTATAACTGGCAGGTTAATCGGAGTGATTTGTGACTATGTACTGTTCTGCGCAGCTTTGCGCACGGATTCAAAGTCTTGCCATGTTTGATTATACACTGAGTTATGGTTGTACGGATTCAAGCTTCAATTGTGTTTAGCCCCAGACGAGGGTCTCAGTACCTATCTGTCCAATCCGATCGCGTTCTCCAAAAACCCTGGCCGTTCATCACAACAACAGAAATCGGATTCGGGAAACCCGACACAGGTCGGCGTCGGACCACCTTAGTAAATGACCCACTTGTATTAATATTAGTTCATCTTTTTCAAACATGTAACTAGACTACAATGAAGTTCTATATCTTCGCATTCTCTCCATCGCTTTTATCAAATAAGTTATCACTTCAATTAGAAAATGTACTCATTATTAAAAAAACTAACATAAACACTATAAAAACTAATTTATAATTAACTAACGATGCTCAAAAGTTGGGGTCACTTAAGAAATATCGGCTTTTTTTGAAACGAAAAAGCTATTTTTTTTCAGTGATGTTCAACAATAAATGAATCATTAAATATCTCGAAACCATTGTTAAGGTGGTAAAGGAGTTATTGTGCTATAAACTAGTTATTAATTGCAATATCTAATACGGTGTTTATCGCCATTTCTCAACCACCACTGCAGTGGTTTTCATGGTCCACAGCTGTGGGGCACGTTTTACTAAGGGTCCGCGACGCAAACTCCGTCTTTGTTTCCCAGATATTTGAAGATTTGGCGAGATTGCCACGGTTTTGAGCACCGATCGGACGTGGCTGCCTATCGCGGCGGCTTCATGCACAGAAATCGGGGGGCATGGCCGTCTAGACACCCGACGGATTCGAAAAAACACCGATCTTAAAACCGAATGCTGTCGCAACATAAGCACTCACATGCAACCCAGAAGAAGACATGGCCGCAACTCCGGCAGAACCTCGGCGACGTTGGACGTACAAGCTTGCGAATCGCGGATGACCAGAATCCTCGACCGAGAACGCGCCGCTGGATCGTCCAACAGACCGGGTAGTAAAATGACCCTCATTGTGTTTTAACCATGTAAGCATGCTACTGACTGTTTAGAGAACACCCTTGAAGAACCTTGTTCAGTCTAGCCCTAGCAGATGAAAACAGTTGGCTGATTAGAGAGCCTCAAAAAACCTGACCTTCCTTTGAGCAGTTAAACTCTGTAGCGTCACATTTGTTTGTTCTACTGAAAACTCTCACAATGGCCAGAAACAAAGAATTCTTGTGACACTCAACAGCTATTCTTGTTCTTGAGAAATAAGTGCTATTCATGCACCCGTGTGGCCAACCTCTAGAGTGAAAGCATTCGCAGACTCAGGGCAGACGGGCAAGAAAAAAGCCATATCTGAGACTGGCTAGTAAAAGTCAAAAATAATATGGGCAAAAGATCACAGACATTGGACAGAGGAAGATTGGAAGTTGGAAGTTTTAGGTATTTGCATCACACAAAAGAACATTTGTGAGACGCAGAACAACTGAAAAGATGCTGGAAGATTCCTAACGCCATTTGTCAAACATGGTGGAGGTCATGTGATAGTCAGGGGCTGCAAATGAAAATTAAACCTTGTCAATGCCTGGACTATATTTTCTTTTCAATTTGCAACTCATTTGAAAAAGAATTGAAAAAGAAAAATTGTCTGGGTGACCCCAAACTTTTGAGTGGTAGTATTATATATATATATTTATAAGTGGAGCACTTCATTTGGATTGTGATCCCTTAGTTCCTGGTATAACAGGCCAGAACATACCCCAATTCCAGACGTAGGGTTATAGTGGCCTAGGCTCGATTATACCCTGGGTATATTTTGGCCTAGGCCAATTTATACCCCAGAGTATAAAGTAGACTAGGTCAATTCATACCCCTTTTTAATTATACCCCCTTTTTATTATACCCTTTTTCAGGGCCAGATTAAGGTTGGTGGGGGCGCCTGGGTGCAAAATCTGGTGGAGGCCTCTACAGAATGTAGACCAGGCAGTGTACACATTTAGCATTTATGTTATAGGTAGGGTCTCCCCTTTGTTAATAATCCATGTAGTAGACATGTTCCCCTCTTAGGCGGGGGGGAAGGGGCGTGATCTGGCCGAACAATTTGTGGCCAGACGACGGTCCTCATCTACAGTCCCTCACCCCTCAGTAATTAATACACAGACAGCCCCCCAGTGATGAATATATACAACCCCCCAGTAATTTATAAATATACAGCCTCCAGTAATTAATATATACAGCCCCCTTGTAATTAGTAAATTTACAGACTCCAGTAATTAATAACTGTATAGCCCCCAAAGTAACTAATAAATATACAGTCCCCAGTAACTGATAAATGTACAGCCTTCCAGTAATTAATAAATGTACAGCCCCCCATTAATTAATAAATGTACAGCCCCCCCGAGCCTAATCAAATATATACAGTTACCCAGTACAATTAAGTACTACTACGTCCCTAGAACTTAATGGATATGAAAACACCCCTTCAGTAATTATCATAATGTTACAGCCCCTCCAGTTACTGCTCTAATATCCATCCCGCTTCAGTAAATTAATACGTATAGAATGCTCCTCCAGGTAAGGTTATAAATGTAAAGCCCCAAGTAATTAACAAATATATAGCCCCAGTATTTAATAAATATATGCCAGAAGTTTCGCCTTGTTGATCTTCGCCGGTCCTGGACCTCGTGATAGAGAAAAGCAATGGAGGGTGAAATATGCGCGATACAATTGTGCCTTTTTTTTTTAAATGTAAGCCTTATAATTCTCAAAAAAATGAAAGGGTGCTATTGCGCCAAATTGGCAAATTTTTATAAAATCTTTTGGGAATATCATGATTGAGTGGTCTGTGGGAACAAAAAAAAGGTCTCTGGTGCCTGTTTCCTTTAAGGCTTCCAGGGCTGCCATATTGCTATTCTTGTACAAAAACGACTTGACAAGGTGTACAAGGCCCGGAACATAATCATTTCCATAAGTGAAATCGCGTCTAATTAGTTCTCTATTCTATGTTATATAAACATAAAATGTAGACTGGTGAGCATGAAAAAACTACACTGTCGAAGAAAGCAATCAAACTACTCACCAGTTCCCACAAGGAGTTCATACTATCACAGTACTGATCCATCCAACCTATTTTAGAGTATCTAAAAATATGCCAAAAACGAATCCATGCCAGATTTTTTAATTGAGCTGTGTAATGTGTCTCGTGAGATCGTAACAACAAAGAAAAAACACACTCTATGGGTCACATGTATCATAATGTCGGCTTTGTCCATTTTTGGGGGACTTTTCTTGGTCTTCTTGCTTGCTGTGTGTAGAGTATCTTAGCATTTGGTCTTATGACGATAGTGGAACTTTGGACTTAAGTGAATTTGCGACTTTTTAAAAGAAAGTTGTCAAAAAATCTCAAGTCGCAATCAGTTCCTAGCTATTTCTACACACGCGTCAGGGCAGACATAGATTGTTCGCCAAAATTTTGCTGACTTATTTGCGACTTTATAAAACAAACTTTAAATTGGGATATTACACTACAGTGTACTCATAAGCAAAAATATTGTACTAGTTTGGTTAGTAATCCATTTTCAGTAGATGGGTTATAGTGTAGTGGTGGAAAAAACGAATTTCCAAACTGGTATACATCATTGTTTATATCATTTTGGATGCTAACAAATGTATATTTAAAGAAGTCTAAGAACATACGGCTTCATCTGCAATTGCTTTTTATTCTGAATTGATACGTACTCTCAACTTGTTCTGAGCGTATCTTCTCTGCCTGATCTCTGAGCAGGCTCCTGTTTGGGACACTACACAGCTGTTTACTCTTAGAGCCCGGGGAGGGCCGGTGTGTAGTGCAAGTACAAATCAAATTAGCTCTTCAAGATGAACACCTCCTCATAGGGCTGTTATAAACAACACAACACAAAAGTGTCATTAGACAGCACTTGGACTGCTACTGAGTACTGTAGGAGTTTCGCAGGTCAAAAGATACTTATATGATCCCTCACATCCCAACTTTTGAAGCAAGAAAAGAAGGATCGAAATTTTTGGGGTATCCTGTCCACATGGTAACTGCCCAACCCTTAAATAACATAATACCCTCACCCTATAACAGACCACCAAATTGAAGAGTAACCCACTTTCTCCTCTCCCTCACAATTGTGGACCCTGTCGCCCCTGCCCATTGACATGTGGCACCCCCAGTCCTTCAACATTGTGGTTCCCTCTTCTATTTTTTTCACATTGTGGACCACTCTCTCCTCTTCTTCTTCTTCACAGTGTGGTGTTGTGCGCTCAGGGGTGGTTAAGTAGCGATAACTGAACCGAGGGTAGGTTATTCTTCTCTCACATGTGACCCTGTCTCTCCTCATTTGATACAAACATACTGGTAGGTTAGTTAGATTGTGAGCCCCATTGGGGACAGGGACTGATGGGGCAAGCTCTGTTATATGGAACGCATCGGCCGAGGAGGTTGTATGCGGACACTATGTACCATGTTCAAGAGAGGCCTGGATTACTGTTCTGGAGAAAAAGAATATCACGGTTATGGGGATAAACCATTTATTCATCTAAGGAGGTTGGATCTTGAGTGGATTGCGTTCTCCTTCCAGCCTTCTATCTATGCACAACACTATGATCAGTTATGGAATAATAGGAATTTATTATTATTGTTTGGTCCCTATCTTCTCCATCACATTGTGACCCCTCTCTCATCCGTTTTTCGATATTCAAAACCAAAAAAAACAACACCATATACTTACCTCTCCCCGTTCCCTGGCAGTCCTCTTCCTCAGCTGCACTGGTACACATGGCCTGAATAGGCCACTATTTACACTAGATGATGCAGGGGACTGATGGCTTCCCTTCAGTATCAGCGGTATCACAACTTCCGCTTCTTCATGAAGACCCATAGAGAGAGAGAGAGACAGAGCACGAGATTGGGGACTTGCCTCACACCGGATCCTTAGAACAGTGGGAAGGTTTGTGTATGTTACTGTATTTTATTTAGGAACCCCCTATTGCAAACCTATTGTCTTCGTGGGAAATTAGGTGATGGCTGAATAACACCAGGAGGGTGCCACACTGTTATATGGCTGTACAATTAAGCACTAACATTTCCTTTGTCTGGTGATTTTCATCAGGACACCCACTAAGTACGCTCTGCTCAATAAAAAAGAAATACAGTGGAATAAGTTGAGCTGTCTTTGCCTAGAACACTGCAAAATCCATTTCTTTATGGAAATGAAAAGATACTCATACAAGGACGCCACAATCACTTACATATCCCCGCACAGTTCTCATCTCAAACATTACATTGTATACATAGTAAAAGTCATATTGAAAGGAATAATCATTTTCCCATATGGAGATTGTCGTTTTGATCCACCTTTTCGTTCTAACGCATACCCATTCAGCCGCACATGATGTAGAGAGCAGCGCCTAAGTTTAAGGAAGATCTACTATCAAAAATCAGCATGATAAACATGGAACAATGTACTCATAGAATCCAGGCAACGTGACTGTGCTGATCTTCTTATATTTGTGTTCCATGGCCTCCCACTTCTTAAAAACACTTTTGATTCAGAAGGGGGTGTTACCAGGCACTCTTGTGCTGTAGCTTCCACAGGTTGTTACAGTGTGTCAAAGAGCATCCCATCCCCCCCCCCCCCCACAGATTAGAGGGGCTCATTTAAGACCTTAGGACCATTCAGGACTGCTCTGGCCATTATTTTTAAAGTTGATTTTACATGGAAGAGCCATAGATAATCACGAGTCTAAGACATGGATTATGAGTCAAGTGTCACTGGTCTATCATTTCATATTTGATGGTAGATTCCTTTCATATGGCACGAGAGCATTAATTATAGTGTACCCTTCCTTCCCAACCAGAAAATTACAGTATATCATTTCTACCCAGAACCTGAGGGAGCATGCAGGCATTTTAGACGCGTTGCTTGACAAGGAGTGACTCAACAGTTTCTCCAGTTCACCTATGATCTGCAGGTCCGTATCTTCACGGATCCAGTCACCTTGGCACCACAAACAGCAATAAACAGGGTATACACTAGTTATACAACGACGTTTGTCCTGTCATACTGTTTGTGCTTTGGATGCCAATCGCGGCTGATAAGGAGGCCTGCAAAGGCATTCTCATAAAGAATTATTCATGACCACTGTCCATGGCCTCTCTACCTAGACCAGAGAAACCCGTTCCCGTACACTGTAACGATGAAGATGTTAATCAACTAAAGAACAATCTACGATTGGGTACATTCTTTTGGAAACAACTTTAACTGGTTTAGGTAGCACTAGAGGTCTAGGCCTGCGCGACGGTTATGGTAGCACCGCTGGCGCCTGGCTTCGAGCCCTTGATGTAACGGCTGCGGGGCCTAGTAGCATGGTTATCTTTGCACCAGGCCTTCAAATAAAATGCAGGCAACATTTTCAGGCATGCACCCCGCGATTGGGGAGGAAGGTAATCGCTAGTGCCTTATTTACCAGGGGCTTTTTACACCACGATGGTGGCAAAAAAAAAAACAAAACAAAAGACCTGATAATATCTCCCTCAGCTCTTCATTTCTTTCTCGCTCTGAAAACTTTTGCCTTTTAATAACTAATAGGCACATGAAAAAATACCATGCAACCCGGAACAGAATGTCGAAGTTTCACCTTGCCTCTGAGTACATGTGATATTCGCCATTGTAGGAAAACATGAGAATCTGGTAGAGATAACTACATAGTTATAAAATGACATCTGCACGCAACTGATTCTGTTTATATTTTTCTTGTACTGTTTCCTTAGTTAGATGAGACATGATTTTTAAGTATATCACCAGATACTATCCCGAGTGGCTCATTTCCCAACCGGTATTTAGCAAGAATTCTGCTGAGTACGAGTTGTCAGAGTCCTCCACACTAACCTCCTATACCACGTACCCTCGATAAGGCACCTGTGTACAATATCTGTACCGTACACAATATGGAAGCAGCCGAAGTTTGGCAAACCATTCTTCTATGTGTCGAACTTCTTGATTTGATATGAATGAAAGCATGCGCCAATTCCCGAATGATTTGCAGAAAATACAGGATGAAAGAGCTTGCTTGACCCACACACTGACTAACGAGACATGGTATTTGCAACCACATAGGGGAGAAAGGAGTTCTGAAAGCCCACATCTACAGGTTACAAAGAGGAGGATTACGATATGCAATCTCCTGCCAACATATAGATTATAGCCGCCGTCTCCAAAGGTCCACTATATCACGAAAATTAAGAGCAAGCAAGAGTTTGTTGTTGGAAAATGCTGTGATATACTCGCGATTTATGTACACTAAAATAAGATGTATGGGTACCCAAGTGGCATGATTAAATTTTGTCCTCATTGATATAAAACCAATAAACAAATTGTGAAAAAAAAAATATACAATATATATGATTATAGAAATAATATATAGTGTGGGAGATTGGCCCCCAGTATAGGACCGTGGGTAGGGTGCTGTGAGCAGTTCAAGACGTAGTGACACCAGATACAGTCCAAAACATTCTAGCCTGTGTTATTGGCATGCAGGAAACAAAATAACAACAGCTCACATTTCGGATCAGAATCAACTAATTATCCTACCTCAGGGTGCTAACATACAGTGATCATCTTAATCCACAAAATACACCATAAAAACACTTGACTGCTCCAGGCAGGAAGGGACAGGGCTGGTGTGCTCTCCAGCTCCTCTCAGAGAGACAACATTCCTGGAGCTCTGCTGATCATCTTTAGGCTAGCTGATTGGCTGTCTCCACCACCTGTGCCAAAGGGTGGGCACAACACAACCTACGCACAAGGCCCTTGCATAAAGCAAAACTAGGGGAAACATAACCGCCCATCCACATTAACCCCGCTTCAGTGTCTCACAATATATATATATAATTATATATCTAATAATATATATGTTATGTATTATACTACGGCACTTTATTGGACCCTGCTAAGTACGGCTTGATCCCCTTTTTTTTCCTTCAGAAATGCTCAATTCTCGTGCAAGATCAAACAAGGTTCTGGAAGATCTCAGAGATTTTTGGCTCACATATTGACATGATGTCATATCCACAGTCCGACAGATGTTGTCGGATATACAAACATGCCATGACGAATCTCTCCCGTTCCACCCACCTTCACCAAAGCTCTTGGTTGGACTCTGGTGCACTGTGATGGCCATTTGAGTAAAGTACCCTCATTGTCATGTTCAGAACCCAGTCTAGATGATTCCAAGCTTTATGATGACGCGGAAATTAATGCCTACTGAACAGTAGTCCACAGTATGTTGCGAGCACATTGTAGGTCATCAAGAGATGGACATGGGTCAGCCCCATCCTACTCAGGGTAGGCTGTGGCGTTGCCAACATGTCCTCTGTACCAGGGGTGCCAAAGTGCCAAGGAAAATTTCCCCAACTCCACGAACACACCCCATCCCACAGTCCTTAACCGTGTACAAGGCGGTATGCTCCGAGTTCATGTTGTTGACGACCAAAATTGACTACCATCCGAATGTCGCAGCATAGAATCGAGGACTCATCGAACCATTGGGCCCAACCATGTTTCCCATTCTTCTACTGTCCAAATTTCGATATACTTGTGCAAATGTCCTCGTTTCAAACTCTGTCATTAGCTGAAAGAGAGTGGCACCCGGTGTGTCCTCTCTGACTGCGGTTCAGCCCATCTCCTCAAAGTTTCGACGTACTGTGGTCAGAACTAGCTTTTGTGCCGCACCTTGGTTTAACTAGGTGGCGATTTGAGTCATGATCCTTTATCAGCTCGAACCGTCGGCCCATTACTCCTCTGACGCTGGCACAACAAGGATTTTCGCCCACAGAATTGCCACGCTCACTGATGTTTTTTCTTTTTTTTTTCGGACCATTCCTGTTATTAAACCCTAGGATGGTTTTGCGTGAAAATTCCCCCCAGTAAGGTATCACGCAGTTTTTCTGACAACTACTCAGAACCAGGCCTTCTAGGCGACAACAACCAGTGCCAACGTCTCACAGGCCTACAATCACCTTTCTTCCCCATAGTCATGCTCGTTTGAACTGGCGAGATTGTCTGAACCATGTTAATGCCTAAAAGATGCACTGAGTTGCCGCCAGTGATTGGCTATAGAAATTAAGTGTATAACGAGCCCTGGACAGGTGTAACCAAAAGTGGCCGGTGAGTGTATATAAAGCCGATTATCCCAGAATGGGGAACCTGTAAACATTTTGCAAACACATAAAAAAATTGTTTTTATTTAAAAAAGTCTTCCAGTCCAAATGGTAGCATGAAACATCAACACATCCTCAAAAAATGAACCCTACACATGTCTTATACACTGAAGTCATGAAACTTTATTGGTATCACAACGACTAAATGAAATAAACCGAAATTTGTGTAACAAAAGGTTATGACTTTTCAGAATCTATTAAAAAATATTAAGAACCTATGAAATTTTTATCCATCCGTGATGATACCGACCCCTGGACTACAATTAGAGTTGTCATGATAGTGAAGTCTGTAATAAAGCTGCGTCCATCCAGAAATTGGAACACACAGTGCGTTTTTTTTAACAATTTCATTGGGTTTTTTTTAGTCCAGCTTCCACTAAAATTTGCATGTAATCCTCATCTCTAGAAAGTAAGATTTGTTAGGGAGACAAAATAGCCCTCGAAGGGGATGTGGAAAACTGGGAATTCAAAAAAACCCAAACAAAATGACTTAGTCTTGAAGTGGTTGAAGTGGTGCGGGGGAAAGGGAAGGGGAATTTGGGTTGTATTTTTTTCCTTAAAAAGTATTCCAGAGGAATTTTATTTGCACGTAGTTAGAGCCTCCATCTCAAATTAGATGCGGGTCACTTTAAGGGGTGAGTGTTGGCCCTGGTCTTAGCGATTGGCAACCAGCTATGGTGATCGAACGAGGACATCTGACTCCTAAATCAGTATCTCAGACAATATGATAGAGCACACACTAATTTTCTATTCTATAAGCCAGTGTATACGGTGAAAGGGAACACATGAGACAAATTGAATTCTCCCAAGTCTCTGACTAACTTTTTTTTTACTTCTATCACAGAGATGACGTATTTCCTCAGTTGTTATTTGCGTGGCCATTTACAGAGATTGCAGGTATGAAAGTTTTACAATGATGAATCTAAAGGGGGTGCAACCACAGATCTACAGCTCCCCCCATTTCTGATTTCAACGGTTAAATAAAGAGATATTATTATGGTACCGTATACTCAATAAGTATAGGGAGCGACCCAAGTTATAAGTCTGAGACCCCATGTTTAACACAAAAAAATGAAAAAAAAACCTAATTACTCAAAATATAAGCCGTGTTGGGAAATGCAATGGGTCACTGGCCTCCCCAGTATATAGCCTGCCAATCCCCTGTAGTATATCGCCTGCTCAGCCCCTGAGTATATAGCTGCAGACTCGTAGATATTAGCCTGCCAGGCCCTATGTGTATATAGCTGCCACCCCCTGTAGGAGATTAGGCCTGCCAAGCCCCTCTAGTAAGATAGCCTGCTTGACCCTGTTGCACTGTTTCACAATAGCACAAAGTGATCATGTCTACGAAAAAACAGTGTACTCAACTTCTACCGTACAAGCCCCCGGCGAGGTACTATTCGATCACATCGACGGCATAGAACATTAGTTAGTTAGTTGTCCATCGCAAGGTCAAGCGGCAGACCAATTGACGTATGAGGTTACACTGCAGGATTTAGTGAACGCATCTTGGCGGCACACAGGAGATGTGCAGTTCACTGCAGCTTGACGTCAGGGTGGGCTTTTTTTTTTTTGTGGATGGTATGGTAATGAGATAGACGCGAACCACCACAGGACAAAGCGTCGACGTGACGGGCTGGCGTGCTGAATGGTGCATAGAAGAGGGACTGCCGGGGGGCGTAGGGAGGAAGGTAGAGTACACTTGTTTTTTCTGACTCGAATTATAAGCTGAATGTTGGGGGTTTTTGTGCTGAAAATCAGCTTCATATCCAGTAAATAATGAACGTAGTAAAAATATAAAGGGGTTTTATGCCCAATACTATTAATAACTTATCTGTAGGATTTAGTTGGCAGGCAACTAAATGTTACAATTGGTTGAAATAGGTGTTTTATTTTTCCCAGGTGCACTAGATAGAGTCAGGGCGCGGGGGGAGAGGCAATGGGCCCCGCGAGGGGGGTATGGGGACGGGTAAAAGGAAAACTGGGCGAGAGGGGAGGCAAGGGAAACAGGATTTATAGTTAGGCACTATCTCTAATTCTGACACATTAGAAAGGATTTGTATTATGATTTAATATTAACATGGCAACATAATAGTTTGTTTTGAGTTTTTTTCTGTGTTTCTTAAAGGGTGGTCCAACTTGTAATTAAAGTTTATGCGCCGGATGGGGAGGGCGGGCACTTTTAAAAAAAATAATGCTGTATAGGGCGCTGGCGGAAATGGTGTTGACGTTGGGAATGTGCCAGCCCCCATTTCAACAGTGCCCAGCTTCTGACGGACCACAGACGGGAACACCAGGAGTGCAAGAGCAGGTGGTACATGTGTATGTTTTTAAAAAGCCCTCCCAAAGACACCACCACGCTAAATTTTTATACAGTTGGACACCCCCTTTAAACTGCTGCATCAGGTCTGGTTATGATAATTAATCATGGTTGTTAGTAGTTTAGGACTGTCAGATCTAATTTTACAACTTCAATCATTTGTAATTGTTTATGCCAAAGGCTTTTGGGGGTGTTTCCAAAGCCCCTCAGTAATGTCTTTTCATGGTTGAGCAATGAGCAAAGCAGGTCTCCCCTCCCCCTGCACGTCCTGCTACTGCTAGATTACACAGGCAAAGCAGGAGGGAGAGAGCATGTTTTCGGCTGTGAAAAAGACTTAATGAGGAGCTCTGGAAAAACTCCAGAACCCTTCAGGCCTTAGTATAAGTTTAAAATGATTTTAGAGGTAAAGGAGGCCATGGATAACAACCTAGATTAACCACGTCACAGTGCCTGGATCTGTAAGTGCCCGGATTTATCATGAGTTGAGTGGTCCATTTCTCTTAAATTCATGCTCGTCATCTAAATGTCTTCTAAAGTGTCCAGCGCTGGTTAGAAGAAGCTTCAAAAAGTTTTATTAGCAGCCCCTACATAAGAGAGGTGTGTACCAAACAATCAGGAATAGATCAGGGATGCAAAAAAATTCGACCGAACGAATCGGAAAAGATTTGGATCGCTTTGTGCTACAAAAATGAAGAGATTCATACCAAAGCTATGGGCTATTTACTAAGGGCCCGAGCCCACATTTCATCGGTATTTCCCGACTTGTAGGCCATAATAGAACAGGGGGAGGCGTGTGAGTAACCTCTATGTTCGTTTTTGGTCGTAATAGCACTGGCTTTACGAGCCCGGATCCGACGGGTTTGGGACTTACACTTGGGATTAACATTTAACTTGTTGTGGCAATCAAGCACTAACATACACCGAGAAGAAGACGGGTAACTCAGGCGGACACTGAGGGGAAAGCCAAAATGCACTTTGATATCGGGTGCGATTGATCTTCACAGTCGCATCCATTGTCGGAAACGTCCGGATCGGGAAACGTTTTGCAAGGGAACGGGTAAGTAACTGTGCCCGGTGAGTTAAATTTGCTCCCTTTAATAACAGAGTAAATGGGAAAGGAGCATTTGATCTAAAATTATTTAAGGCCAACCAAAAGGATATGTCATAACTTTGTGAGGTCGCCCACTTCCACACCCATGACTCTCCCTTCTTCCCTTCCAGGAAAAGGGGACCAGGGGGGCACTTTATCAGGCTTCTATGCCGGTGACACTAGCATCGATCCATGTATAATAACAATTTCGTTTAGTGAATTCCGCTCAAGCACAATTGCGATTTGTTGTCCCCCCCTTCACACCATCATGCCATGCGTTGAGAGGAAGGGGAAGGAAAGCCCGTCTAACGGAACCAGGCTCCAAGGTCCTTTTTTCATGTGTTTTTTTTCCCCCCAATCAGACACTAATCATGCATCTTCTCCAAACTTTTTTATAAAATTTCTGCCAAATTGTTGGCCAATAGACCCTCTCAGTGTGTGTTGGCTGAGACTACAGTAAGCTTAACATTCTAAAAAACAGCACAATCTATGCGCATCCCATCCTGGGCTTTTTCTACACGAGGTTCAGGAAAAGCGAATGCAAACAATGCAACTTCTGCCTCGATTATGGGACTTAATACTGGGTCGCAAATTATCTGAGTGAAGTTAACTTTGGTGGCTGTATCACATTATGAAGTAGCTGCTTACGAGCGGACAGAGCTATACCTGTTGATTCATCTACTGATAGGGATGGTAAATTTAATTAGTATACGGAGGGCTGTACGTGGTATTTATTACTGCGCAGGGGTTTGTATTCCATTATTTACCTAAGGGGACTGTTACTGATCCATCCAACTATTTTATATGCTGAAAATAATATTGCAAAAACTAATCCATGCCAGATTTTTTTAATCTGAGTGTAATTGTCCTCTGTGAGATCCGTAACCAAAAGAAAATAACACTCTATGGGTCACATGTATCATAAGTCCGGCTTTGTCCATTTTTGGGGACTTTTCTTGGCTTTTCTGCTGGTCAGATGTATCTTAGCAGTTTTTCCTTATTGATAGATGTGGAATTTAGACTTAAGTGAATTTGCGACTTTTTAAAAGAAAAGTTGCAAAAAATCTCCAAAAGTCGCAATCATTTCTAAGCTAATTTCTACACCTGGTCAGGGGCAGACATAGATTTGCGCCAAAATTTGTGACTTATTTGCGACTTTTAAAAAAAACTTACATTGGGATATTATCACATTACATTGTACTCATAGAGCAAAAATATTGTAATAGTTTGGTGAGTAATCCATTTTCAGTAGATGGGTTTATAGTTGTTAGTGGTGGAAAAAAAAATTTCCAAAATGGATACATCATTGTTTATCATTTTGGATGCTAACAAATGTATATTTAACAGAAGTCTATGAACAGCTTTCATCTGCAATTGCTTTTTATTCTGAATTGCTATCTACTCTCACATTGTTCTGTAGCTACTTCTTCCTGTTCTGAGCAGGCTCCTGGTTGGACACTACAGCTGTTACTTAGAGCACAGGGGAGGGGCCGGTGTGTAGTGCAATGTACAAAGCAAATAGCTCTTCAAGATGAAGCACCTCCTCAAGGCTGTTACTAACAACACACACAAAAGTGTCATTAGACAGCACTTCAGGACTGCTACCTAGTACTGTAGGTAGTTCTGCATGGTCAAAAGATACTTATATGCATCCCTCCCAACTTTTGAAGCAAGAAAAGAAGGATGAAATTTCTTGGGGTATCCTAGTCCACATGTACTGCCCAACCCCTTAGAATAACATAATATCCACCTTAACAACCACCACATTGAAGTACCCACTTTCCCCTCCCCTCACATTGTGGACCCTGTCCTCCTGCCCTTGACATTGTGGCCCCCCTCGTCCTTCACATTGTGGTCCCTCTTCTTCTCATTTTTCACATTGTGGACCCTCTCCTCCTTCTTCTTCTTCACATTGTGGTGTATGTGGCTTCAGGGGTGTGTAGTAGCGATAAATGAACCGAGGGTAGGTTCTTCTTCACATTGTAGCCCCTGTCCTCCTTCATTTGACAAACATACTGGTAGGTTGATTAGATTGTGAGCCCCATTGGGGACAGGGACTGATGTGGCAAGCTCTGTGCTATATGGAACGCTCTGCCGCAGGAGGTTGTAATGGCGGACTCTATGTACATGTTCAAGAGAGGCCTGGATGACTTTCTGGAGAGAAAAAATATCACGGGTTATGGGGATAAAACATTTATTTCATTCTTAAAGGTTGGACTTGATGGACTTGCGTCTCCTTCCAGCCTTATATACTATGATACTATGATACTATGATATGAATAAAGGAATTATTATTATTATTGTGGTCCCTATCTTCTCACACTCACATTGTGACCCCTCTCCTCCTGTTTCTGTATATCAAACCAAAAAAACACCATATACTTACCTCTCCCCGTTCCCCTGCAGCAGTCCTTCTTTCTCAGCTGCCACTGGTACACATGGCCCTGAAATAGGCACTATTTACACTATGATGATGCAGGGGACTGATGGCTCCCTTCATTATCACGGTATACAACTCTATCTTCATCATGAAGACCCATAGAGAGGACAGAGAGACAGAGCACAGAATTGGGGACTGCCTCACCGGATCTAGAACAGTGGGAAGGTTTGTGTATGTTACTGTATTTTATTTGACCCCTATTGAACCTATTGTCTTGTGGGAAATTAGGTATGATGTGAATAACACCAGAGTGTGCCTTACACTGTATATGGCTGTACAATTACAGCAGCTAACATTTCCTTTGTCTGGTGAATGTTCATAGGACACCACTAATGTACGTCTCTCAATAAATAAAGAAAATGACAGTGAGATGAAGTGAAGCTTTCATTTGCCTAGAACTCTGCAAAATCCATTTCTTTATGGAAATGAAAAGATACGTCAACAAAGACGCACAATCATTACTATCCCCAGCAAATGTCTCACCAAACATGTACATTGTATACATAGTAAAAGTCATATGTGACAGGAATTAAATCATTTTCCATATGGAGATTGTCGTTTATAGTCACCTTTTATCCCATGACATGTCAGACATTGATGTAGAGGGAGCAGCCTTACTTAAAGGAAATCTACTATCAAAATCCAGCATGATAAACCATGAACATGTACTCATAGATCCAGGCACCGTGACTGTACTGATCTTCTTATATTTGTTGTCCATGGCCTCCCCCCTTCTAAAATCAACTTTGATTCAGAAGGGGTGTTACCAGAGCCCCTTTGTGCTGTAGCTTCACAGGTTGTTACAGTGTGCAAAGAGCATCCCCCCCCCCCCCCCCGCACTGTAGAGGGGCTCTTTTAAGACCTTTAGGAGCCATTCAGGCTCATGGCCATTATTTTAAAAGTTGATTTTACATGGAAGAAGGCCATAGATAACAAGTCTAAGAACATGGATGTATGAGTAAGTGTCCCTGGTCTATCATTTTCATATTTGATGGTAGATTTCCTTTAATATGGCACTGAGAGCATAATTATAGTTTACCCTTTCCCAACCAGGAAAAATTACTTATATATTTCTTACCAAGAACCTGAGTGGAGCATGCATGGCATTTAAGACTCAGTCTGCTTGACAAGGAGTGACTCAAAGTTTCTCCAGTTCACCTAGATCTGCGGTCGTATCTTCACGGATCCAGCTCTTGGCATCCAAAAGCAATAAACAGGTATACAGGTATACAAGACGTTGTCCTGCATACCTGTTTGTTGCTTTTGGATGCCAATCGCCTGATAAGGAGGCCTGCAAAGGCAATCTCCATAATGAATTACTTCCTGACCCATGTCCATGGCCTCTAACCTAGCCAAACCAGTTCCCTACACTGTACCGATGAGATGTTATATCAACTAAAGAGCAATATCTACGATTGTGGGTACATTCCTTTTGGAAACAACTTACTGGTTTAAGGTAGCAATAGAGGCATAGGCCTGCGCGCCGGTGTATGGTAGCACCGCTGCTGCTCTGGCTCCGACACCTTGATGTATCCGGCTGGGGCCTGAGCATGGTTTATCTTTGCACCAGGCCCTTAGAAATAAATGCAGCAAATTTTCAGGCTGGCACCCCCCGGATTGGGGAAGGTAATCGCTAGTGCATTATTTCAGGGCTTTTACACCACTGATGTGGCACAAAAGACCTGATAAATATCTCCCACAGTCCTTCATTTCTCGCTCTGGAAAACTTCTTTGCATTTTAATAACTGAAAGGCACATAAAAACCTAGAGCACCAGGCAAATGTCCGTATGATTTTCACATTGCCTATGAGTACATGTGTAATTTCCCTATTGAGGAAAACATGAGATCTGGTGAGATTACGACATAGTATAAAAATGACATCTGCACGGAAGTTCTGCTTTTATTTTTTCTTGTACTGTTTCATTATTAAGATGAAGAAGTGATTTTTTAAGTATTTATCACCAGATACATCCAGAGTGGTCATTTCACAACGGATTTGCAAGAATTATGTCTGCATACAGATTGCAGAGTCCTCCACACTAACCTCCTTACACACTACCACTCGATAAGCACTGTTCAATATCTTGTACCGTACACAATATGATCCACACAGAATTTGGCAAACCATTCTTTCACTGGTGTCACCATTCCTGATGTTGGATGATGACATCGGGAACAGCATTGCTAATTCCGAATGATTCAACCAACAAATAGAGAAGGTGAGAAGAGGTCATTGTTCTGAAACCACACACTGACTTAACACTGGATTGCACAAAGAGGAGGAATCCTTAACGTATATGCAACATCCCTGCCAACGTATAGATATTGCCGCGTCCCAAAGGTCCAGATATATCAAAATATAAGAGCAAAGCAAGAAGTTTGTTGTTGGAAAATGCTGTGATATTACTCGCGATATTTGTAACTAAAATAAGATGTAATGGGTGCCCACAGGGCATATATAAATTTTTTCCTATTGTTATAAAACCAATAAAAAATGTTGAAAAAAATAATAAAATATATATATATATATGTGGGAGATTTGGCCCAGTAGAGACCGTGGTAGCGGGGTGCTGTGATGCAGTTCAAGACAGTGACACCAAGGTACAGTCCAAAACAGGTCTAGCCTGCGTTTATTGCAGCAGGAACAAAATAAAACAGCCTTCACATTCGGGCATCAAAACAAATAATATCCTACCCGTCAGGGTGCTAACTATACAGTGATTCTCTAACTCACTACTAACAAAAAAACACTTTGCTGCTCCAGGCACAGAGGTCAGGGCTGTGTGCTCTCCAGCCTCCTTTCAGAGAGACAACATTCTGAGCTCTGCTGATCGGCTTTATTAGCCTGATTGGGCTGTTCCCACCACCTGTGTCCAAGGTGCTGGACAACACAACCTCAGCACTAAGGCCTTACATAATAGAAAACCTGGGAAACATACCGCCCATCCACAGTGTAACCCCTTCAGTGTCTCACAATAATGAATATTATATTATATATATAGCTATATAGATAATCTAATATACATACTGCACCTCACAACCGGCCACTTTATTAGGTACACCATGCGTAAGGGTTGACCCTTTTTCCTTCAGGAACTGCCTCAATTCTTCGTGCATACGATTACGGAGCTGGATAGGATTCACTCAGATTTAGATTTTGGTCCATATTGTACATGATGGCTCACCAGTTTCACCGCAGAGATGTTCGGATACACATCCATGATGCGAATCTACCCGTTCCACCACCTCCCCAAAGATGCGCTATTGGATTGAGATCTGGGTGAACTGTGGATGTCCATTTGAGTACAGTGACCTCATTGTCAGTTCAAAAACCAGTCTGAATGATTCCGCTTTCTGACCAGACGATTATCCTGCGAAGTAGCCATTCAGATGTGGGGGTAAAATGTGGTCATAATAGGGATGGACATGGTCAGCAACAATAACAGGGTAGGCTGTGGCGTGAATATCGATGCTCAATGGTACAAGGGGCACACAGAGTGCCAAGAAAATATTCCCCACACCAGGACACCACCCACCACAGCTGAACCGTTGTACAAGGCAGGGATGGACCATGCTGTGACGCCAAATTTGGACCCTACAATCGAATGGTAGCAGCAGAAAATCGGGAAATCAGACCAGGCAACGTGTTCAATTCTGTACTGTCCAATTTTCGATGAGTTTGTGCAAATTGTAGCTCAGTTTGTTCTTAGTGCAAGGAGTGGACACCGTTGTGGTCTTTGCTGCTGTAGCCTTCTGCCTCAAGTTCGACGTACTGTGCGTTCAGACTGTTCTTCTCCTACCTTGGTGTTGTAATGAGTGGCCGATTGAGTCATGTTGCCTATATCAGCTAGAACCAGTTGCCCTTTTCCTACGACCCTCTGGCATTAACAAGGACATTTCCGCCCACAGAAATGCCGCTCACGGATGTTTTTCTGTTTAGACAATTGGTAAAACCCTAGAGATGGTTGGCGTTTGAAACATCCCAGTGAGGGATCAGCAGTTCTGAAATACTCAGACCAGCCCTTCTGGCACAAACAACCATGCCACGTTCAAAGGCCTCAAATCACCTTTCTTCCCCATCTCAAATCACCTTTCTTCCCCATACTGATGCTCGGTTTGAACTGCAGGAGATTGTCTTGACCATGTCTACATGCCTAAATGCACTGAGTTGCCGCCATGTGATTGGCTGATTAGAAATTAAGTGTTAACGAGCAGTTGGACAGGTGTACCTAATAAAGTGGCCGGTGAGTGTATATATAAGCAGTTATCCCGGATGGGGAACCTTGTAACATTTTGCAACACATAAAAATTTTTATAAAAAGTCTTCCAGTCCCCAAATGGTAGCAATGACAACATCAACACATCCCTCAAAAAATGACACCTTACACATGTCTATACACTGAAGTATGAAAAATTTTTTGGTATCACAATACGACTAAATGAATAAAAAGAATTTTGTACAAAAGGTTATGACTTTTCAGAATCTATTAAAAAATATTAAAACCTATAGAAATTTTGTATCCCCGTGATGATACCGACCCCTGGAATAAATTAGAGGTGTCATGATAGTGAAAAGCTGTAATAAAGCTGCGTCCATCAGAAATTGGCACACATGCGTTTTTTTAACAATTTCATTTGGAGTTTTTTTTAGCAGCTTCCCAATAAATTTGCATGTAATTCCATCACTAGAAAGTAAGATTTGTTAGGGAGAAAAATAGCCCTCAGACGGGGTGTGGAAAATGGAAATGCAAAAAAAAACCCAAAATGACTTAGTCTTGAAGTGGTTGAAGCTGGTGAAGGCGGGAAATTTGGTGTTGTCCTTAAAAAGGTATTCCCAGAGGAAGTTTTTATGACGTAGTTAGAGCCTCCAATCTCAAATTAGATGCGGGTCACTTTAAAGGGGTGAGTTTGGCCTGTCTTGAGCGATTGCACCCGCTATGGTGCATCAGAAACAGGGACATCTGCTCATATCAGTATCTCAGCAAGATCTGTGAGAGAGCAACACTAAATTTTATTCTAAATCAGTCACGGTGAAAGGGAACATGAGACAAAATTAATTCTCCCAATCTCTGATCTAACTTTTTTTTCTATCACAGAATGTACGTTTTACCTTCAGTTGTTATTGCTGTGGCCATTTACAGAATTGCAGGTATGAAAGTTTTACATGATGAATCTAAGGGGGGTGTCAAACCACAGATCTACAGCTCCCCATTTCTAGATTTTCAACGGTTATAAATAAAGGAGTTATTATTATTACCGTATATACTCAAGTATAAGCCGACCCAAGTATAAGCTGAGACCCCAATGTTTAACACAAAAAAATGAAAAAACCTAATTACTCAAATATAAGCCGTGGTTGGGAAATGCATTGGTCACTGCCTCCCCAGTATATAGCCTGCCAGCCCCTGTAGTATATAGCCTGCTAGCCCCTGTAGTATATAGCCTGCCAGCCCTCTGTAGTATATAGCCTGCCAGCCCTCTGTAGTATATAGCCTGCCAGCCCCCTGTAGTATATAGCCTGCCAGCCCCTCTAGTAAATAGCCTGCTTGCCCCTGTTTCCAATACAATGTCTGTAGGAAAAACAGTGTACTCACCTTCCTACCGTACAGCCCCCGGGAGGTCCTCTTCTATCCATCGCGGCTCCGACATTTGTTTCGTGTCCTGCCCGGTCCGTCGCAGACACCATGACGTCTGCTGTTCACTGCCGATGCCGGCGCACACATTAGAATGTCAGCATGCAGCTGACGTCATGGACTGTGCGATGTCTTTAATGGACCGAGACACAGAGTCGATGCCGGGGCTGCGATGGTTAGAAGAGGACCTGCCGGGGGGCGTAGGAAGGTGAGTACACTTGTTTTTTCTTGACTCGAATATAAGCTGAGTTAGGGGTTTTTGTGCTGAAAAACTCAGCTTATACTCGAGTAAATAGAGTAAATATAAAAGGGGTTTTCCTGCCCAATACTATTAATAACTTATCTGTAGGATTTAGTTGGCCAGGCAACTAAATGTACAATGTAAATATGTGTTTATATTTTTCCCAGGTGCACAGATAGAGTCATGTTCGCTTGGATATGCAGGTAACATTAAAATGTGCTTAATTTTTCCAATTAAACAGTTATAGTTAGGCACTATCTCTAATTCTGCACATTAGAAAGGATTGTCTTATGATTAAATATTAACAATGGCACATACTAGTTCTGTTTTGAGTTTCTTTTCTGTTTCTTAAAGGGGTTGTCCAACTGTAATTAAAGTTTATGCGCCGGGCTGGGGAGGGCCTTTTAAAAAAATAAATGCTGTATCGGGCGCTGGGACATGTTGACGGTGGAATGTGCCAGCCCACCATTCAACAGTGCCCAGCTCTGACGGACCACAGCACGGGACACCAGGAGTGCAAGAGCAGGTGAGTACATGTTTATGTTTTTAAAAAGCCCTCCCCAGCCCACCACCTAAATTTTTATTACAGTTGGACACCCCCTTTAAACTGCTGCAATCAGTGTCTGGTTCTGGATAATAATCCTGGTGTAGTTTAGGACTGTCAGATCTAATTTTACAACTTACCTTTTCTCTTTAAATTATGCTCAGTCATTAAATGTCTGCTAATGTGTGCAGAGCTGGTTCAAAAGTTTTATTAGCAGCCCTACATAAGAGAGGTTGTGTACCAAACAATCAGAATATTCAGGGATGCACAAAAAAATTCACCTGAATCGAATCGGAAAAGATTTGGATTCGCTTTGTGCCTACAAAATTGAAGATTCATACCAAATCTATGGGGCTTATTTACTAAGGGTCCCGCAGCCACATTTTCATCGGTTTTCCCGACTTTTCAGGAATAGCACCGGGGATTGTGTGGCACATGATCGTTTTGTGTCGTAATCGCACTGGCTTTCACGCGACGATCCGACGGGTTTGGACTACACTTGGGATTTAACATTTAAATTTGTGTGGCAATCCAAGCACTTACATACACCGAGAAGAAGAACGTGAACTCCGGCGGACCTGAGCGGGAAAGCCACACATGCAGGATATCGGGCGCACGATCTTCATGAATTGCGGCACAGTGCATCCTCGTCGGACAGTCTGGATCGGGGATCGTGCAGGGACCGGGTAAGTAAATGTGCCCCTGTGAGTTAAATTTGCTCCCCTTTAGTCACAGTAAATGTTGAAGGAGCATTTGATCTAAGATATTTAAGGTAAATCAAAAGTATATGTCATAACTTTGTGAGAGTCGCCACTTCCACACCCATGACTCTCCCTGCTTCCCTCACCAGGAAAGGACCATGGGGGCATTTATCATGGCTCCTATGCCAGGACACTGGCATAGACTCTCTGGAATAATAACAATTTCTAGTGAATCGCCAGCAATTGCGATTGTTTCCCCCTTCACACCATCTACGTGGTGGAGGGGCATGCAGGGGGCGTGGTGGAGGGGCGTGGTACAAAGTAATTTCCCCCTAGGGGATCATTGATCAATGAAGTTGTATTATATTGTATTTTATTGTGTAACTGTGTGATGTTAACCTTTGTAATCTAAAATGTCCGTCCTAAATGGGTTCTCTATCAGTTTTGTCTAGTAATAATGGAAATCAATGACTGTCCGTTTTTAGTGGATTCTCCTTGCACTCACATAACAGCTTCCCACATGACAACTATTTGTAGTTTTAACTTCCACAATTATTATTTCAGTTTTAGTTCCCTGCTCCGCTACGGCAAAGTATCTGTCAAGTGATACAATGGAGTGAGTACCGTGTCATTGTCTTGTGCTTTCCCTGACGTTGTTCTTGGCTGCAGAACCTTTGTTAACATTAATATTATCTATTGTGTTGTAGTGTCTATTGTCCTTCTGGATGTATTAACAAAAATCTATCTTTGTGGGGAACAAACATCTATACAGAGGTAAATGACTAATTGTTCAATACAGATTTTCCTCCTATAACATCCACTTTTATGTTATAGGAACAGAAAAACTAGAATTTTAATGGAAACAGAAGACACATGTCCATCAAGTTCAACCAAGGAAGGGAAGGGATTGGATGAGGAAGGAATTTAGGGGAAACAATTCTATATAACAGTGACGGCAAACCTTTTGGAGACCGAGTGCCCAAGCTACAACTAAAATCCACTTATTCACTGTGGAGTGCCAACATGGCATTTTAAGCAGTAACTTATTGCTATCTGTTCTTCCACATATTTCAATCATGTTAGCCCATGAGGCCCCCAATACAGTTGAAAGAAGGAGGGCAAATTCAGACTCTCATTGTAGTTTTTCTCCAGGGTCTCTCTGTCCAGGAAGATTGAAGGGTCCAGCAGGATGACCTCCAAAGATAATGCAGCCCTGTCCACGCCTTCTCACTTTTCCCACAGTTCCAAACATCCAATGAAGTGTTGCTTTGTAGCACCGCATCTCTCAAGTTGCCTGGGACTGCAGGAAGATTTGGTGGATTTGTTCCAGTCTGGTGAACTCTGTCCTGGGGTGACAACCTGAGTGCCCACAGAAATGTCTCTGAGTGCCACCTCTGGCACCCGTGCCATAGGTTCGCCACCACTGCTATATAACATAACTGTCCTTCTTGAAGCTCTCTGCTGTCCCTGCTGTGACCAGTGCCTGAGGCAGGCTATTCCACAGATTGACAGTTCTCATAGCAAAAAACTTATGTAATGGACACAATTTTTATGAAACATAAAGCAGAGACATACATTCTTTGGGTAGTGGTCAGAACAGGTTACTATAAATCAGCTACAATTGATTTGAATACTTCATAAGCTGCAGTGACCCAGTTCAGCCACTACACTACACTGTACACTACAGCCACTACAAGTACACAATCTGTTAGTACTTTGAGAGTAGTTGTTCTATGAAAGTGCTGAGATTTTGACCCGGACCAATCTGATAGCAATGACCTATCCATAGAATAGGAAAACTACTTTAAAGGAATCACAGCAACATTAATTCTATTTCATTTTGCACCACAATAGATGGTCCCATAGAGTTAAATGGTGCTAGCTTTTTAACAAACATTGCAGAATCCAATGATATATGTGAATATTAGAAATGTTTAAGTATGGTGTTTCAATCAAATCACACATTTATATTCTCTCATCCACAGTCATCATTATAGAACAGTCATTATTGTCGGTATTCCAAATAAATATATTAAAAAAGAGCATATAAAATTATTAAGGTTCTTTTTAACCGGGACTGAACCAAAACATATAGCAAAAAAAAAAATGGATTTTATATTTCCTTTTTCATCACAGAGCATTTTATCTTAATCTAGGGAAGTTTGTGGATCTTAACAAATATCTCCTGAACATGCATCATAGTTTCATAGTAGATAAGGTTGAAAATAGACAACCTATAAATCCTACAGTGATGACATAGAGGAAGGCCTCATTCACACAGCCGCAATGGGGCTGTGATCTGGTCACATGATTTGTGACCAGATCAAGGCACCCATAGATTTCAATGGCTCCCGGTAACAACGCGGTGAGCACACAGAGCATCACCGCACACACCATGACCGGCGACTTTTCCAATACTTTGCAATGTATATGCGGCGCAGTCGCTCTTCTGCCTATGGAGGGAGGAGGGGTGATGAGCGCTCACCCATCCCTCCTCCTCCTACCGGCCCTGTGCTGGCCCAGGATCCAGTCTGGATGAACATGCGGGTGTGTGAATGAGCTCAAAGGCAAAAAAACGCACAAAGCTGATGCCAATTGTCTCATATTCAGGAAAAATAATTCCTGACCACAATATAACAGAATCGCTTCCTGAATTAATATTGAATCCCTGTCTATGGCCACAGTAAAGTAAATTATCCTCTAGCCATAGTGGATGTTCCATGTCTATGACCTTTGAAGAACCGCCTCTCCTGTAGAGAATGCCCCTTGTTGATGGCGATGGTAGAAACTGCTCACCTCTTAGAATAGAGGATGCCCCTGTCTATGGTGATGCAGAAACTGCTTTGCTCTAGGTGTAGAGGATGCCCCCTGTCTATGGTGATGGTAGAACCTCCTCTCCTCTAGGTGTAGAGGATGCCCCCTGTCTATGGTGATGGTAGAAACTGCTCTCCTTTAGGTGTAGAGGATGCTACCTGTCTATGGTGATGGTAGAAACTGCTCTCCTCTTGGAATAGAGGATGCCCCTGTATACAGTAATGGTAGAAACTACTCTCCTCTAGGCATAGAGGATGCCCCCTTGCTTGTAGAGCCTTCCCACCATCCATGACCTAAGAGGAAAGGCAACTGCTTTAGAATATGGACAGCACTAAAGGGCCTTCCAACTGTAAAGAAGAGTCTGCTGCACTTTTTTCTGATGTATAGTTAAAATTGCCTTTATCTCCCTTTACAGAACACACCAGTTTGCCTTGCTGCCATCCATGCTGGCATAATTTCTAATGGTGGAGGGTACATCATGGTTCAGAAGATGCCAAGCCAAGAGAATTACACTGGATCCATTAGGAATGGACTGACAAGCCTAAATTATGGAATCTCTAACACATCCTTTACCTTTCCCAATAGTTCAATCATGAGTACTGCTACTGTAACTATAGCTTCTACTATATCCACTACAACTTCCATTACTCCTTCCACGACTACTTCTGACACCAAACCTATTTCTACTACTGTAACTACTCCTACTATCACTAAGAGCACTGTACCCACTACAACTGCTGTTACCCCTTCCACTGCTACTCCAAGCACTAGTCTTAGTACTACTACTTTTCTTATGAGCAGTACACTCACTCAAGCCATCACAACTAACAGTCCAGCCACAACCATATTTGCGATTAATATTGGTAAGATTTTCATAAAGTATTTTCTGAATTATCTCAGTTTTAACAAAATTTCATCCATTGCATAAATATAGCAAAGCCACCTAGTTATGAAGAAAACAGCGATACGATTACGTTCTCTTTTTGCTTGATAACTAGGAAGAGTTTCCATTCAGTACCCTAGAAAAACTGTTGACCATCCAGTTTTTTTCGGGAAATGACTGAACACTCAAATCAGAAAGAACAGAGGTCGGCATAGGGCAAAGTTCTTAAAAGAGTTACTCCAGAATTTCACAAAATCCACTATGTCTGTTGTAAATCAAGGCTAGACAGAAATGTCAGCGGTAAAGTTACCACTGAAGCCAATCAGAAGCTGGAAAAGCCACGTCACAGCTTTACATCACAGCTTTTGTGTCTGCTATGGCCACTAACTGTGCAGTGGTCACAAGACTGAGGACACCTCCTGGCCAGCCAAGATTGCCACCACATGGAGACTAAGTAGCTTTTATTTTTTTCCTACTTCTAGATAATAAATTAAAGGAATCTACAATAGAATCAAGAAAAAGCAGATGTGATAGGAAAAAACACTTTATCACTTTATTTAGAAATTCTGCACATTTTTTAAATATTTAAAAACCCATACTGGGTAAAAAACCAGAGTACTCCCCAATATCAGACATGGTTTAGACAAGTAAATGCATAAATGTATAACTATTTGACTACTGTTAGTAAGTATTATGTTGCAAATATAGAGACTAGAGTGGAAGTGAAATACAATTATATCGCCCTGTCCACTATAATGAATAAAACCCTGATGTTACAAAGAATACATATAATACAGCTACATTACCGTATACATGAAGTCCTACAAAGGGAGTGTGGATGCCCCACGCGTATCACCCGTTAAACAGGCATCATTCATTTATGTATGCTAAACTAGGGGCATTTACTCATAGATCCATATATATTTGTTATCATCCATCAACTTTAAAATTATACTAATGAGCTTCAAGGGCTCCTGGAGGTGTTATTAGAGCTGCAGATTGACAAACTGCTACATCGTGCAGGAGCACTTCCCCCTCCAACTGTGTGCTGAATCTTCCTCTGCTGCAGTGAGATTACATCAGAGGGAGGGAAAGAACTGAGGAAGAAGGGCAGAGGGTTAGACAGTGTTACAGCCTGCAAAGCCAGAGCACAGGGGCTTTGGTTACACAACCCAGAGCCCTTCTGAGTAATTAGCATAATTTTGAAAGCTGATTTTAGAAGGAAGGAGGCCATGGATAACCAATATAAGAAGATTACCACAGTCATGCTGGCTGGATTTATGAGTAAGTGTCCAGGGATTTTCTATGCTTAATTTCCATGGTAGATTTCCTGTAAAAATCTACAGATGAAGACAAGACAAACAAACCAATAAGAAAAGTTGCCAGAGCAAAATGAAAAAATTAAAGGACAATGAAGTACAAAATTAATAAACAAAAGGGATAACCAGAAAAACAAGCCAAAGGGTAGAAGATTCCAGAAATAAGCAGATAGAAAACAAGCACGCTTGATCAATTATGAACTGTAACAAGCAATGAGCAATCGTGGTTCAAACGCTGATAGGATAAGGACTCACAGAAGGCTGACTGTTAGTGAATCAGAAAGGTGACAGCAAGGTGCGGTGCATAACTAATCAAAACTGCATGGAAGAAACAGACCAATGTTCACACTAGTAAAGACAGAACAATGTTTAGTGGCTCATTCTCAGACGACTTTGCTGACCAAGGATGATGTTGGTGCAGATATTGCAAAATGCTAATAAAGTTTCAGTGGGAACAAAGCCTAAACATGTCTTTTTCTCTTACAGGGCTAATTTCTTGTCATACGTATTTAGATATGTTGCAAGGAGACCCACTCCTGTGAGTAACCATAGTATGTTTTATAAGCAGCAAATGCCTACACAACAGCTGACCCCCAAATTAAAAAAGTTTTCTAAACACTAACAAAGTAGCCAGCAGCTATTAAATGACTAGCAGCCGTGCTCCCACCGGCACTACCCTCTCCAAAAGGGCTGTTTAGTGCTGATGCGTGCGCCCACAGGTGATTTAAATGCCGTTGGCGACTTTGCCGGCGGTCACCACCATTCGTGTGTGGAGGGGCTCGAACCCGTAAAAGTGGGTGCAACTCGGGTCCACTCAAAACTATTCACAATCACTGGCCTCATCAGTCAAATGTGTAAGCTACATGGTCCACAATTTATCTCACTCGTTCAGAGTTCTGAGAGCTGGAAGGAATGTTAATGTGTATGGCCAGCATATACTATATCATATCCATAGACTTCTATAGGAAACACATTTACTAAGTGCCATTTTATGTGTAAAAATAAAAAAGTTATAGTTTTTTGAAGGTGGGGAGTGAAAAATGGACATGAAAAAACAGGAAAGGGCCCGTAACCGGTTAATCCCCTTCCCTCCGGTACTTGAAGAAGATGAAGTCGCCGCTCTGAACGCACTTGGTGCAGGTCAGAGCGGCGACTTCATCTTCTTCGATGGTGAGGGACACGGGGAGGCAAGTACCGGGTGGGGTGGGGGGGGAATGGAGTGTCCCTGACTGGGCTCAGTGCGGTAGGAGCTACAAGCCCATGACAGATGGTGCCATAATACTAAGGCCTCTTTTACACACACGTTTATTAGCTGTATGAACAGCACCTAACATGCAGCTTCTGTATAAGTGCATTGTGCACGGCACGGTATGGTGAGCCTGGTTTGAATTGTTCTTATTAATAAATTTCATTCCTGTTTTTTTTTTAGAATCCTATGCCCAGCAAACTGCATTTCTTCATATATTGTGTGGGGAACCGACATTTACTCATCTGTAAGAAAACTTCATTTATTATGTGTTAAAAACCAATAGTACTTTTAGCCAATTTTTGGCATTTATTATTTGGATAAGTGTTAACTAATCCTTTTTATATTAAAAGGGGTCGGCCAATCTTTTAAATAAGTTGCCCATGTGGCTTTACTTTCTTAATAATAATCCCTGAATGTTCATCAGGTGATTCAACACTTGCGCTACTTACTTTTGTGCTGTGTGCAGACTCTCCATGATTCTTTGTTTACATGTGTGAGCTCTGATGAATTGTAGGAGCTGTAGCAGGAGAGTTATGACTCATCCTGCTCCTCCCTTCCACTTTACCTGTGTCTGTCAGTGAGAACTGACAGTGAGAGAGAGACACAGTGGCAGATGCCATGAGGACAGGGTGTAGCAGTGAGAGAGAGAGGGAGGTGTGTATATATGCAGAGGGCAGCATGGTGAGAACAGGGAAAGGCTGAAGCTTTCAAAGGAGGCAAAGACACAGGTACATATACACATGCAGAGACATCCTGAGATCTTATTAAAATTATTGTGAAAATACAGTAACAAAATAAATTGATGATCTCAATATTGGTTGAGTATGAATTCCATGTTAATTTTTTTTTTCTTTTCCTTTCAAAAATGTAATTTTCATCAGTAAACTGTGTCATGTATGTCCTAGGACTCGGATCTTTGTCCATCGGCGATACATGCAGGGGTGATGACATCCAAAGGTGGATATGTGACGGTGAAACGGGAACCTTTACAGCTACAATATGTAGGATCTTATCGAAATGGGATTCAAACCTCAAGCTGTTCATCAACATTTGTATTGGAATCGTATAGGTTTTTGTAACAGATAATGTTCCCCTTGCAGTAAATGGCATAATAAAAGGTGATATTCTGAGTGTTATGTTTTTGTAATGTCAGTACATGAAAAAACCCTACAGACCGTCATAAAAGAGGTTTATCATGTTAAGATACCACAAGCGTATTTACTCATAGAGAATTGATGTGTCAGAGGGAAATCTCACTCCATTTTACGAAAGTCTTATTGGCCAAAAAACAGATAATAATAGTCATGGGAACAACACAAACCAAATAAATATGTAACTATATAAAATTTTATATATATACACACATATATATATATATATGCCACCTCAGGTGGCAGTTTGCGGACCACTGTTTGGGGTGGCAGATCACCAGTAGTACGGACTTGCAGAGTCACAGCCATGATCTATGAGAAAGGCTGCTTTCACAATTACCACTTTCAAAAAGTAAAAAACAGCTACACATACTTACCTGTCCTCCTCTTCATCCCAATTCCAGCGCTTGTCGTCTTTAATCTTGACACTCTGGGATCACCTGAAAAGCAGGGCGCAGCACAGGGACGAGATGTCCGGCGCTCTTGGCCGCTAATTCATGCCGCCTGCAAGATGCCATCTCCCTCTCCAACATCACACAGGAGTAGTGAATTCATGCCTCTCGTGTGACATCACCTCCCTCTCCCATAATGTTAGAGGGAGGTGCAGTAGCATTTACAATTAGCAGCCCGAAGCACCAGACATCTTGTCCGTGCACTACGACCTGCTTTTTATAAGTCTCTTTTTCAGGTGATCCCAGCGTTTCAAGATTAACCGGTTCGCGACCAACCGCCGTGTATTCACGGCGGCGGTCGCGTTCCGATGCATGGAGAGGGCTCGCGGGCCGAGCCCTCTCCATAGCCGGTAAGTCTCTGCTGTATACTGCAGCAAAGGCTTACCGGTAACACCCGCGATCGGTGCCGGCACCGATTGCGGGTGTTTTCTTGCTGATCGCCGCCGGCAAAGCTGCCGGCGGCTTCAAACAGATGGCGGCGCATGGGCGCCGCCATCTTTCCGCAGATTGCAGAGTTAGCCCCCCAGGCCAGTAGCATAATTTTAAAAGTTGCTTTTAGAAGTAAAAGCCCGGATGTATGTGCCCCTTGTTTATCCATTCTTGATTTTGAACACCTTGTAATTACATGCTCTGAAAACAAAATGCTGCATAAAAAGTTTAAGCTTTAAATTTAACTTCTCCCTTTTTCCAAGCAGAAGTCAATTGTTTTCAGGAGTAATTCCGAAAATCCTGCTGCCAGCCCTCTCCGTGGCTATTTTGGGACCATGTTCTCCCTCCAGTAATCAAATACTGATGGCCTATCTTAAAGATAGTTAGTCAACATTATTTGACTAGGAAATTTCTTAGTCTAAGAGCGTTCTAGGGTCCTGTAAATCATTCGGTGGTCAGAAAATGTGTGACTTTTTGGAATTTTGTATGTAAAGCATATAGCATAAAGCCTTCAAAACATCCTGCACAGAACACACATATTTCAACCTATTAACATGCAATTATTTTGTGGGGGGTATAGTGTTGGTTAAGTCTGAGGGTGCTGTCACACATCGCGTTTACTGCATGCGTTTAAAAACGCATTGCTACAACTGAAGGGATATTAATTAATTATAATTATAATAATTAAACAGCTGTTAACGCTTGCATTTACAAAACGCACGTGTTAACCGCGCTGTTAACACATATGTTAACAATGTGTTAACAACCGCATGCGTTAACCACTATGTTAACACATGCATTAACAACGTAACGTTTATTAATTCCCTTTTAAAAAAGAAAAAAAGAGTTTTTTCATGGACATTTGTCCCATTTATAATAACAACATACAATAGTAGTGTCCTGGTAGTATCCTGGTAGCCAGTTGGGCCAGTTTCAGAGCCAGGACTCTATTTATTCCATAAATATGGATACACTTTTGTTGTATGTCTTTATGACATGAATCACCTAGACCCACTAACCCTACGCGTTTCGCCGCTGGGGTAGTGCGGCTCCTCAGGGGTCTCACTGTGGGAAAGCGGAAGTAGTCTCCTCACAGAGTTAAAACTTTACAACAAAATAATAAAAGTGTATCAAGATGTCATTTGTCCAATTTATACGTATATGTATAAGAGGTTCTTATATGCAGTATTCCCCATACGATTAGTTATAGACAGTGCCAAATCGTTTATACCGTTATGTGTTGATAATTACAAAACGGTACCACATGGTTAGCAGACACCAAAACCAAAGGAAACAATCATAAAGTGCATCTGTGTCTCATATACGTGTCAGTACAAGGTAACCATCTATTTTCGGACCCAGCATAAAGCAAGCTCGAATAATTTTATATCCTCCAATGCATAACCATCAATTGCACCCTTGCCCATATAGTACATACATTAAATTCATAATACATACATTTAATTCATGGTGTGGAATTTCATGGGGGACAGATGTATACAAGGAAAAGAAGGATTTCAAATCATCCATAGATATTGCACTAGCCACAGTATTTCAAAACCAAAGTGCTGTTGTGCAGAGGATTAGATACTATATCAATGTGCTATATTGCACATGTCCCTTAACCTCTAACACCGTCCCCAGAAAAGTGTTACATTTTATATCTTCGTAGTAACACCTAAAAAGTAACGGGTGGCAGGATACTTAGCTTGCATGTGTGGATGCCGACGCCTGGGCACGATTGTTTGGACGTGACCTTCCCTCAGCTTTACGATCTCCTTATAAAGTATCTCCTCTTAGCGTGTGGATTGCTCCTGCGCATGCGTGAACCCGGTCAGTAACTTCCGGGTACAAGGTTAGTTCTATTCAGTCGCGTATCCATTATGGGCGCATGCGCCTCATTACATATTCAGGCGCACGTCCCTATCTGGCGCAGCTGTGTTCTTAACCATTTAGGCGCACGTATCATAAGATGTGCGCAAGTACCAGAATTCTACAGCGACCGCGCCTCTCTGAAAGCTGGTTATTCAGGCGCACGTCCCTATTGAGCGCAACTGTTACCTTAACCATTTAGGCGCAGATATCATAAGATGTGCGCATATCTTAAGATTCTTACAGCATATTTGCATCTATGGTGACTAATTACAGTGATATCTTTTCATAGTTATAAGAGGATTATACACAGGTAAGTATTTAAAGAGAAGAAAGCATATCTCTTTCAGGAATTCAACAGAGAGACTGACACAGAGATATCTTCTTCAGATTTTGAGGGTTCTGACTTTGAGAACCCCAAACAAAAACAATCAAATAGAGGAAATAGAGGAGGACGAGGTAGGGGAAGGGGTAACCGAGGCAATCGGGGTATTTCTAGTAGAAATTCTAATAGAAGTAAGCAGAACACTACAACATGGCCCCCGAACACTACACAACCCCCACCAGAACCATCTGTACAATTATCTACATCTCTCTTACCTTTCTCTGTGCCTCCCTCACAGTCTGCTCTCCCTACATTTACGATGGACCAACACCAAATCTGACCAATGTGGGCCCTTCTACACTTCCTGTAACCTCATCAATAACTACCCAAGAACAACAACATTTTTTACAGGAAGGCATATCCCAGATATCCCAGGAACGACACAATCTGGGAAAATAGGGAATGAGAAGGAACAACCACCACAAATTATAAATCTTTCAACACATATCTTGACAGGGGCAGAAAAAGCAATATTGGAAAAGGGCCACTACTAAATTTAAATCTTTCGATTGGATCAAAGACCTCCACTTGTTTGTCCGGAAAGTGAGGTGGAAGAAACATTTTAAACATGTTAATATGCGTAGATTTGGAAGATCTGGACAGTTTGGAGGATCTAGAATTTCTAGAAAAGATGGCCAATACAGAAGAGGGTATAGGCTCTTTTACCACCTTAAGATTAAAAAGTAGAGCACTACCGTTACAAGGGGACATTAATAATATTGACATATTTTTAGAGTGTGTACAAAAGGAACTGGAGGATTTAGAATCACATCCCAGGTCCCATATTCCACATAATTACACATCTGATGAGATGCAAGCATTATTAGAATTAGAAAATAATAAATCCCTTATTTTAAAACCCTCTGATAAGGGTGGAAATATCGTCCTAATGGACACCCCGGACTATCGGACTATGTGCAGGAAAATCCTACAGGACAGGGACTTCTACGAAGTATTAAAAGATGACCCAACCTATGATTATAGACAGACCCTGGAGAAGGTATTAAAACAGGCCAAAAGAGAACAGCTGATAAATGAGAAAGAGTTCAAATTTTTATTTCCCAATTGCCCGCAAGTGGCGACCTTTTATGGACTACCAAAAGTCCATAAGGGCTACCACCCATTAAAATGTAGACTTATTGTTTCCGGGGTTGATAGCCTCTCACAAAATATAGGGATCTATATTGATCAAATTCTACGGGGATTTGTGTCTGCCTTATCTTCCTTTACACGTGATACTACCGAGCTCTTGAATAAAATAGAGGACATACAATTGGGGGAAAATATGTGGCTAGCAAGCATCGATGTGGAAGCGTTGTATAGCTCAATACCACATGATGCAGGTTTACATGCCATTTCATGTTTTTTGGAAACTCGTTCAAGGTTTTATATAAAACATAACCAATTTGTGTTGGACCTTATGGAATTTGGACACGATATATTGACAATGGGGCACATTTACTTACCCGGTCCAGTCGCGATCCAGCGGTGGGTTCTCCGACGCTGATTCGGGTTCTGCTGGGATTCACTAAGGTCCGTGCGCAGATATTCACCAGGTGTCGCCGCTGCGCCGAGGTCCGCCGAAGTTCACCTGCTTTTTTCTGGTGTATGTGAGTGCTTGATCTTGCGACACAAATGGCTTTTTAAATTCTGCGGTTTTTCCGAATCCTTCGGGTTGTCCGGTGGCCACGCCCCCCGATTTCTGTTGCGCGAAAGTCGGCGCGATTGCGCCAAAAATCGATCGCGTGCGCCACAATCCCGTGAAACACAACGCAAAGCGGAAATATTCGGGAAAAACCCGACGGATTCGCGGCTGCGGACCCTTAGTAAATGTGCCCCAATGTATTTTTGATTTGGTCTGGGACCTGTGGGGATTTCACAAATTTTATGAAGTATCTCAATGTAAATGAAATAGGGCTAAAGTTTACGTCAGAGATTCACAAGACAAGTATACCTTTTTTGGACATCCTCATAAGTAGAACAGAAAACAACACTATCTCTACCACACTGTTCTGTAAAAAAAACAGCAGGCAACAGCCTTTTACATTGGAAGAGTTTCCACCCCTTACCCCTTCGGAGGGGAATCCCTAAAGGCCAATTTCTAAGAACAAGGCAAAATTGTTCAAGTGATACACGCAGGAATCTTCTAAGCTAGGCGAGAGATTCCGGTCACTTGGATACCCTCGTAAGGTTATCCAAAAAGCACAAGATGAGGCATCTAAAACTCCCAGATTACCTTTATTGACCCCCAAAATAAGAACAAGTGACCAGACTATGAGAATTATCGGGACCTTTGATGTTGAACATGAGGAGATAAGGCACATTTTTGATAACTCTCAACAGATCCCGATTCGAAAGACATTCTCCCAGGCAGTCACCTAACTACGTATCGGAGGGGTAGAAATATCCGAGATAGGATTATCAGGAGTCTTTTTACCCCCCCCCCCATTACCACAAGGCACCTGGCTGACAAATAGACAGGTAGGGACATTTAAGACACCAACTCAGGAAGGATTTTTAAAGCAAGAGACTTTGCGAATTGTCGCACTCCCCAGGTGATATACCTTTGTACATGCGAATGCGGTATGAGATATGTGGGAAAAACAATAAGGGAATTTAAAACCCGCATTTAAGAACATATAGGAGATATATCCAATACACGCAACAAACCATTGGCAAGACATGTAATTGAACACCATGGTGGGAATAGTAGATGTATTGACTTTCTAGTACTGGAAGTTGTACCTATGTCTATACGTAGAGGAGATTGCGAAAGAAAATTACTGCAAAAAGAAACGGAATGGATCTACCGCCTTAAGACTGTCTCTCCTATGGGACTTAACGAACAATTAACGTATGCTGCATTCATATAACTGTATTGTTGTTCCTTTTTTTTCTTCTTTCCCTTTTTTTCTTTGGGGTAATGATTTGCATAAATCGTATGGCAATCATTTAAGGCACTATATAGGCCATGTAGTGCCTTCGCAAATAACTGAAAAAATTCCTTAAAATCAGAATGTCGTCTACCTCCCCCCCCCTTTCTTTCTCCTTTTTATCTCCCAACCTTTGTATCAATTGTTCTGATATGTACCCAATCAACATATTGCAATGCTTGGGGGGAATCCTCCAAGGTCCACCCTAAGTCCTGGGGGTATCTGAGTACTGGGAGACAGAATTAGTCCCCGGGAAAGGCGACTGCTATAGGTGAAGTCAGGTGGCCCAGGGATTGGTTCTTCCTCAACCATATATGCAATTCATAGGGTACAAGACTCATAAGAAGAACAACAATCTTTAATCACGATCATTGTATCCTTTTTGAATACTTACCTGTGTATAATCCTCTTATAGCTTTGAAAAGATGGTGACTGTAATTAGTCACCATAGATGCACATATGCTGTAAGAATCTTAAGATATGCGCACATCTTATGATATCTGCGCCTAAATGGTTAAGGTAACAGTTGCGCCCAATAGGTAAAGTTACGTTTTTTGGTGTTTCCGATATTTCTGTGAGTTTTGATTTGAATTAGTTGGAAACAAAAATATGTCGCCTTGCTGACGGGCTGAGTGTCAGGCTCTGTGATTTCTGTCTTTACTGAGGAAAATTCCCTGGTGGAAGACACAATGAGGAATGATGTAAATTCTCTTTGGAATGTCAGCAGTTTAACCTGGGAAGAGGTATGGCGCCGCCTCACAACCACAAAGATAAATCACCTGGTCCAGATGGCATATACTCCCGAGTTCTACATGAACTATGTATTGTGATAGACAGACCATTATTTTTAATATTTGAAGATTCCCTGAGGGCTGGTTATGTTACACAGGACTGGCGCATAGCAAATGTGGTACCAATATACAAAAAAGGATCAAAAAGAGATCCTAGAAACTACAGACCTGTGAGTGACTTCTGAGGTGGGGAATATATTTGAGGGGTTTGTTAGAGATGCTATCCTGGAGTATCTTACTGTACATAACCTTATAACCCAGTATCAGCTTGGGTTTATGAAAGATCGGTCCTATCAGACTAATCTAATTGGCTTCTACGAGGAAGTAGGTTCCAGACTGAATCTGGGAGATGCTGTGGACGTTGTATATCTGGACTTTTCAAAGGCATTTGACACAATGCCGCATAAAAGGTTGGTACATAAAATGAGACTGCTGGGACTAGGGGAAAATCTGTGTATTTGGGTAAGTAATTGGCTTAGTGATAGAAAACAGAGGGTCATCATTAATGGCACATTCTCAGATCGGGTTGATGTTACCAATGGAGTGCCACAGGGGTCAGTATTGGGGCCACTTCTTTTTAATAGTTTTATTAATGATCTTGTAGTGGGTTTACACAGTCAAGTTTCAATATTTGCAGATGATACTAAGCTGTGTAAAGTAATAAATACTGAGGTTGATAGTTTAGAATTACAGAGGGATTTGTGGAAGCTTGAGGAATGGGCAGAGAAATGGTTGATGAGGTTTAATGCAGATAAATGTAAAGTTATGTACTTGGGCCATGGAAACAAATAGTATAATTATCTTCTAAACAGTCAATTACTTGGTAAAACTAGAGCTGAAAAGGACTTGGGGGTATTGGTGGATGGTAAACTTAATTTCAGTGAACAGAGCCAGGTGGCTGCTGCTAAAGCAAATAAAATCATGGGGTGTATCTTTACTGTAAGAGCAGTGAGAATATGGAACTCTATGCCGCGGGAGGTTGTTATGGCGGACTCTATGTACATGTTCAAGAGGGGCCTGGATGCCTTTCTGGAGAGAAAAAATATTGCGGGTTGTGGGGATAAAACATTTATTTAATTCTTAGAGGTTGGACTTGATGGACTTATATACGATAAATTGGCAAAATAGTACATACAATCCAGTTCACACAATAGTGCTATATGGTAATACAACTTAGACAACAAAGCAAATAGTGTAGCAACTGAGCACTGTCAAACTGAGTCCATCAGATTTCACGTGAATAGATACATTTTCCTTCCTAAAGAAGAATAGCTCCATGAACAAATGGGGGACATATCAGTACTGCTGGAGGCAACATTGCAACATTTATTTGAACATAATTATGAAATGTGAAATCATTTAAATTCATCTGTCCCAATTCATTTCCCACAATTTTTATAGCAGCCCCCACAAAGTATAATGCTTAATGGGGTGAACACCCAAACTGTATATTACCCTTTATACTATTGATCCCCCACTTAGCGAATCCTTTATTTACTCCTATCCCCAACCTACAATGCCCCAGCTGTCTGAACTCCGACCTCAGATTTGATCATATGCCTCTCACCTACTGAAGTGAGAATATATGAATAACATGCCAGTTTGCGAATGTGTCTAAATCTAGGCCAAGCAGCAAGAAGAAAAACCTACAGAACCCATCTTGCATGTAACCCGATCACTGCTTGTATCTGTAATATGGGACTGTAGGAAAATGTTATAGGAGCTAGACAGATGATAGGTAGATGGATGATAGAAGATAAATATGAAAGATGAAATAAATTTCTAGAATCAGAAGTATAAAGTAGATTATACATACAGTAGATAGTTGATAAAAGATAGATACATATGAGAGATAAATACAGTAGAAGATATATAAATGGTTAGATAAACAGATTATAGGAGACATTGGATATTGTCGCGTTATTGGCGAGAGCAATTTTTACAATTTTGACGTTTAAAAATAAAACCAAAATTACACCAAAAAGAATTATAGTGAACTTCAACAAACCATATATTTTTTGAAAGCAGACACTTGCCCCATTTTCAAAAATGCATTAAAGAGTTTATAGACATAGGTGCCTTCATGCAATTTTGATTCAAACTGTAACATTTTTTTTTAAATACATAAAATTTTACTGTAATGGAAAAAAATGTGCTCCAAACAGAAAATATTTACCTTCACATCTCCTAAATGTAATAGACGGACATGTGTAGAGTTCAAAGATACCTCATAGTCATATGTTTACATGAATAAGTTATAATATCACTGAAATAACTAAATATCTGCTTTTCAGCTACTGTAAAAATTTTAAGACAGTCACGACCTGCAAAATATAACAATTAAACAGAATAAAAAGTACAGGCATTCTTAAACCCTATATATTTTTTTAAATCAGACAACCAGATGATTGCATTTGCCTTGATTACCGTATTTTTTGGACTATAAGACGCACATTATTTCCCCAGAAGATGGGGAAAAAACTGTGGTGCGTCTTATAGTCCAAATGTACAGAGTGCCGGCGTCTCAGCCCTCCACTGCAGGAGAGAATGGAGGACGGCACATGGCAGTAAGCGCAGGGGCAGTGCTGAGCTCGGCTCCACACACAGCTGCTGCCTCTTAGTTTCTGTGAGCGGCGGAGCTCGTGCAGTGCACACACAGACTGAGACACCACTTCCAGGTTATCTAAGGAAGGGAAGCAGAAGCCACGCCCCCTCAGCACGGAGCTCTCACTGTGACTGATGCCGGACAGGTTACTGTCTTCTGCCAGAGTCCCAGCTGCTCGTGCTGCAGAGGCATCAAATACCACTAAAGAGGGGACAGGACCTGTGACCAGTACTGGAGTCTCTGCTCCTGTGCCTGCTGTGCTCTTCTCACAGGTGTGTGAAACTGAACAATTCCCAAACAGTGCTTGTACAAGGTCACAGGAGCTTACAGTCTATGTCACCTCCTGTGTCCTCCTCCTCCTCATAGATTGTAAGCTCTTGTGTTCATTGTACAAGCACTGTCACCTCCTGTGTCTCATTCTCCTCATAGATTGTAAGCTCTTGTTACCATTGTACAAGCACTGTCACCTCCTGTGTCTCGTTCTCCTCATAGATTGTAAGCTCTTGTTTTCTGGATGTTCTTTGAACTCCTGTACAGCCCTAAACTGTTCGTCTAAGGTTTTGTCTGTCTCAGTTACCTTTTTCTTCTCTTCCTCTACCAATAATTGCATAAATATAAGTGAACAATCAGTGGCTAGAGCTTCCCACCTGGACACCAACTCAGGGGATCGAATTCTTTCAGCTGGAACTATTTTTATACGAAGTCCTTTAGGGACTATTCGATTTTTTTATATAGTTGTTTAAAGACTGTAATTCCCACCAGGACTTAGTATGTTCCTTAAATCCTTGGTAAAGTGCTTTAAATGCCTGTTTATGCTCAGGGTCGGGCGAGGGCTTATCACATATGCATTTGAATGCAAATGCATTCACTGGGTGCTAACTGGATTGCCGATCGCATGTGTTTGCAAAAGATTTTTGGCCACATGGCTTAATAATATTGTCCTTTTTTTAGCACCATAACAGATAACAACATGGCCAAAATATTCTGCTCATATTCCTGCCATTTATCTGCAAAGGCTATACAAGAGGAAAATATTTTAACCCCTTCCCGCATTTGGGAGTTCCTAAAAGTCCTGTTGCGGGATGGGCAGTATGAAGAGGAGCATCATCCCCTATGGGGCCCAGCCTTTTTCTGGCTTGGGGGCAGCTGAATCCCTAGGAACCTGAGTGTCTCGTGCTCCAGCATGGCGTACGCTCATCTAGGGTCACATGCGGTCAACCAGGGGACCGAGACCCCTCCACAGCCAGTCCAGCTCGTGCAGTTGGAAGACAAGAAAGGGGGAGCGTCTGAAGGAATCGGATGATTCTCCCTGGGGTTACCCCGATGGTAGGGGTAGGATCCGCGTGGTGTTGAATGGGCGCCCTTGGGGTAAAAGATGCTCTCAGCAGGCATATGCCAGACCTCCTACAAGGTGAATGCTGCTGGGGCCTGGTCTCCATACGGACCAGGTGTGTCAGGGGTGCAACAGACACTTTCTTCATGAAATGCCCTCAAGAGCTGTTTAACCCCTTTCCACCGCGCCCTTTTTCGTTTTTTTTTTTGCATTTTCATTTTTCAACCCCACGTCAAAATGGTGTAATACTTTTGATTGTTCATGTCAGAGCTGGTGAGGTGCTTAGTTTCGCTGACAAGACCACGGCTCAGAAGGGGGGGGTAAGTAAGTATTCCATCCGTGTATTGTGGAAGGCGGGAAAAAATTCAATGCATGAAAGTTGGAAAAAAAACGCATGTTGGTGCTGTATCTCTTGTGGCTTGGGTGACGGAGTTGACTGTACGCCCCAATGACAGGTCTACTTTAATTATTTTTGGGTCGTCCGTACTATACGGGGATATCAAATTTATAGGTGGTTAGTAGTGGTTTCACTACAGTAAAAAAATTAAAACCTCCGCAAATGGAGTTTGGGGAGTTTTGCCATCTCTGCGCTATTACCTTTTATTCATACTTTTGTGTATGGTCGTGGGGGTGCTTTGTTGGGCGAGTTGGGGGACGGTGACAAAGGGTATAAGTGTTAGGACTGTGAAACTGGGGAGTCTTTTGGAGAGAAGGGGAAAAAAGGGGGGGTGAAAGAGGCACAAAAGGGCCAGTGCGCCGTTGGGGCGCGATTTTCCATCACGGGGTTAACACAGTGAAAAACAGTTAGCGTGTGTGAGAGAGCGGGCAGGTTCTGACAGCGGCAGATACCGAATGGGGTAGATTTGTACTGTTGATTTATATTGATATCTTCTAGGGCAGGGGGGTGGATTTGGATTTTTTAGGTTTCTCTAATTAATAGGGTGGTTAAGACTGGTGAATTTTGTATGTTTTACTAGTGGGCAGACTCTCTAGGGCGGGAAACCCGAGGGTGGGGCGGGAACGCCCTACATATACTCCACACTACAGTATGGCATATATGTGTGTTTTAACTACTCCGTCTACCTTACATATTGCGATATCACTTGGAATAAATGGGTTTAACCTGACGTAGCTTCAGGCTCTGGAACCAGAGGCGAATCCCATGGGGATATGATCGCCAACTCCCCGGGACGTCACGTTGAGGCGATCCTCAGAAGATGGCGGCGCCCGCAACGCCCGCGATTGGTGCCACAATTGCCCATCTCCCGACCCTTGATCAGGCCTTAGAAGAAAATCCGATTTAATGGAACACCTAGGTTTGCACTGCAGTGGCAGGGTAGACGAGGGTCAGGGGCTGATCCTCTTTATACTCAGCAGGTTTTTGCTTCATAATTCTCACACCCTTTTACTTAACACCCCCCAAGCAAACAGCCCACCCCAAAGAGTGCCAGCCGGAGCACAATGTTATCCATTTAAATGGCACAGCGTGCGTATCACCGTGCCCAGGAGTGGAGGGCAAAGCACAAGCACCAGGGCCATTCAGAGGCTGGCTAGTGCTGAGAAGGGGGTGGAATAAAGGGTTGCCAGGTATGGGTGACTGGTCACTAAATAATCTCTGCTCCCAAGTTTTTCTGTATTACAAAAGTGATTCGTAATCATGTTGGGGGTTCAGTAATTTGTAACACAGTAGAATGGCAGTAGGAAGGGGGGTTACTACAAACAATTCTTTTTTCTGGGTTCTGTTGTGCAAAATGGACTGTAAGAATGGCACTCGAAATGTTCTATATATACCGGCAAGAGAAATGGCCTTTTTGTCCAGGGAAATAAATGCTGGGGGGAGGCTGCAGAGGTAAGATTATAAAGCGTACACCACAATATCTAACACCTGCCATACTGGTGTCAGCGGCGTTTTTTCTTAAGCAAAGCAACTTTGGATCTATGATTTCAAGGCCTACGAGAGTTACCTGGCCTTTTGCAACAAAGCATTCTAAAAAAACGGCTGAGCCGAGACAGGCGGAGCCCTGCGCAGATTTTCCTAACCGCCAAGCCACCATTCCTGTTGTTTAGGGACATGGTAAGACTCGGAGGATCCTCAGTTTGCTGCCGGCTACCTCACTGTGTTCCTCCGACAATTTTTACAACTTCTGCAAGGACAGTTAGCCTTGTACATGGGCAGGAGTGACAATCAGAGACCCAGAAGCGTTGCATGGGGGGAGTGCGATGGGGGTGAGGCGAGAGCTCCTGGTGATCTATGGGATGTTGACTTCAGTCGTGTGCAGGAAAATAAAATCTGAACCTAACATTGACTCTCCGACACTGGGAAAGTGGTGTTAGCGCGCAGGCTTGAATGAATGCCGACATCCCTTGGCGCAGAATGGATGTGAGGCACATCCTAGCTGGATTTCCAAAAGATTTCAATGCACAACGAGGCAGTGGCTTTTTAATAGCAGAAAAACAGGTGGGCCAGCGGGGGGGCCCCGCATAGTCCTTGCGTAGGAGAATTTGGCCGAGATTCAGGCATTCAGGAGGAGAAAAAGGGTTCGGAGCAGGTGCGGCTGGGCCCATATTTTTTACTGTGTTTTTTGTCAAAAGAATGCGAAAGTGTGAAAATGGCAAGGTGTCACCAGCGAACACGGCGGGTCTCCGCAAGGGTAGTGGACCCACTGGACCCCGCAGCGAGACTTAAGCAACACCTGGACCGAAGCTAATTGGTGCCTGTGTCAGCAGAGCGCGCCGCAAATACGGGTGACTTGCCTGCGGTTGGTTCCACCAGGTCGTTTGACTTTGTCGCAGTGCAGCCAAGCAGGTACACCGACTCATGCATAATCTTTAGTCATGCACAGGGAGGAGTCGAGACGACAGCACAGGAGTCATAGTTGGGAACTTAGGAATGGAGACGGCACACGCGATCAAGTCATACCCCACTGTGGTTCACCAATAGAATCACAATACGGCGCGGGCATAGGAACAGCTTCGTCTAAGGACACGCATCTATCCGGCTGGGGGCCACAAGAAAGGTGCCGAATTTATCTTGCAGGAGCCACCAGTGCCAACTTCTTGGGCGCGCTAGCTCTTTAAATCTTAAAGGCGGCATGCGCTTACAATAAGAGAAGAGTGTTCACACCGGATTGGGGGAACGAAACCCCCACGGGGAGCTGAGAGAGGTGAGTGAACATGTGGGCGCTCCAGGGCCAGTAAGCACACCTCTTGCTTTGGTTCGCGGGGCCCCGCGTATACAGGGGGGGGGGGACGGAGAAGATGCTATCCTTTTAATGGAGCAGTGCCCATGGCTCATATTGTTAAGGGACCGTGCATATTTACACTAAAGTTAGAGAAATAGTCTGAACTGGTTTTCACAGATCTGCCAATCTCTTATAACGATGGTGATAAGAAGTTGTAAAAAACTGATGCCTGACTGATCAAAGCGACTGTAAAAATGGGAGAAACTTGGTCATGGCTGAGATTCAGCCTGTTTGTGTTTCGAGGTCGCCTACTATCACTAAGGGTTGTCCTGGTGGCAGATTTTCGTTGGATGCAAAAAAGGAACTACTAATACAATTGGGGTGGATTTCCTATCTTTTTTCATCAAATATCTTCCTTCCTGCATGGAAGGGAAATATAATATTGACCGATAGGGATTGCTCCGGCTAAGAACATGTACCATGTCTCTACGGGATGCAGCAGTGGCTTACTGCAGTGTAATGCAACCTCTGTAAAAGGAGGTATCTTTGGCGTCAATCGCTTGATTGAAATTTTAAATAAATCTAACTATCCTGTAGCCTGGAAAAAACCAGATTACTAGTTCAGTTTTTTGGCCATACAACTCATCACTACAAGGCCATGATGGTAACATGGTGACTTCTGAAACCAAGACCAAAGAACTACACCTAACGGGATCGGCAACCACCACCATTATTTGAGGCTCATGCTCACAGATTGAAGTGGCGGCTTAGTTAATAGTCGTCATAGTTCTGGAAGATTACTTTGCCCTTTAAAACCCGATGATTAATTCTACAAAACTCCAGGGCATTTCAGAGGCGACCCAATTTAAATAGACGTGGAAACCATGTACATTAACGTGGCTTGCATGTGACGACTTCAAGGGTACGTTCACACCCCCAGGCACGATGCCTGTCCTTTTAATTGGACAAGAATCATCTCTGTAACCGGGGACAGTGGCTTCAGTATAGATTCACGTTGACAGAAGCCATATTCTCACCTGCATTCCATAGACGTGTCTTGATTAAAGGAAACCGACCACTACAGGGGTAGGGTAAAACATATACATGAGCCCCGCTTCAGGGTGAGCTTGGTGCCAGATCTATTTGTTGTCCAGGGGAACAAGCCCCGTTGCCGTTGTATAAGTATAGAACGGGAACTCGGCGCACCGGCACTTGGGCACGCCACAATCGCGTGCCCGGGCGGCGGCCAATTCTAACGTCTTGGAGAGGCTGGTGACGTACCGATCTCCCGCTCACACACGCGCGCCGTGCACTTAGCGCGGGGAAACGGCCGGGCTAAGGTCGCGGGCGCGCGTGTGCCGGAAACTCAGTCTAACTACCACTTTAAGTGGTAGGTTTCCTTTAACATCATCCATCCTGTAATTAGACTCTGCAAGATCAAAATAGGTTTTAATGTCACTCCACAGATGAGTATGGGTGCCTGATCAGCAGCCCAGCGGGTGCCAACAATCGGCTGGGACTGGGGGACCTCAAATAAGTTGCCTGCCTATGTTACTCTATATCTTAATCCTATTAAACCTATGTTATCAAAGAGTTACCAAGTGGGAAATGCTCTTAATTCTTTATCTCCGGCCCAGAACGGCAATACGGAGGGGTCCGCCTTCCAGATGGACTCCAATTAGTCAACTTTGACCAATCGGTGATACATCATCGTCCAGCTTTAAAATTTATGCTGTGCCACATGACGAGGTTGCGATAGGAACGGAATTTAGTAAGACGCTTTTGAAAATCAATCTTAAAAGTGCCCGGTAGCATCCCTGATCTATCCCCGGCTCCACCACTTTGGACCTGTTTTAAACTAGGTCGAACATGGCCGAATGTAGCTAGGTAGAGGCCTAGATAGACAACTAGATATCGCCGCCAAGGTAGACTAGTTTAGGAAAGACTAGTAGATGTGGTGGGCCCCAGGGGGCCACTCCTCACATCCCCAGTCTGAAAAAGTTTCCCTATTCATACGGCAAGGTATAGTTATGGGGGCGCAGCCGGCCAGTTCAAACTCCTAGTTCTATATGGAGGAAACATAGGAATGTGGGGTGAATGGGGAAGATAGTAGGTGAGTAATAATTAATGTTCAAAAATTTTATTTAGATTGTAAAATTACTTCTCCCAAAAACCTCATACTCACTACGAAACAGAAATCCACCATATAGAAAGTTCTCCTTTGAATAGGTTTAGTAGACCCTGGCTCTTTACAATAAAAGGACCAAGAAGATGGACAAGAGAACCCGTCTAAGGCTAATATAAACCCGAAGAAACGATTGATTTCCGTTGCGATGAGTCCATTTCCTCCTAATTTTTCTAACTTCGTAGTCCAATCCAATTTCGGCACAAAAAGGGGCAAGAAAGCACTAGTTTAAACCGGGAAGGTGTACAGTATTGGATTGCCTCACTATGTAGAGCAGGTACAGAAGCTATTCCCTGTCTGGTAGCGAAACATTTGCAGAGTCCTTTAGTAGCATAAATGCATGGAGCCTACGTAGCTTTTAGTGCCCTGGCACTTCAATGACATTGCTAAATTGTCAGTAGGTAGGCACACAGTCAAAACCGAACCCCAAGTTGTGGAAGTGTACAAAAAAAAACATACAGGTAAACAGACATTTGAAATTAAATATACAAATACATTTTCCAGATGGGCATCCGGTAAACGCTTGGCTAACTTTGTAAGTCGGTCACCGGGAAGGCAAGCATGACTCTATCAGAAATGCCGAAGATGCAGGTGTCATGCTAAACCAGAGGAGCGTCCATTAGGAATTACCACAAGTAAGTCGCAGTCAGAAGAGGTGTAGATGCACCCAATCTCAAGTGTTAGAAGCATCGATGAATCTGTGTGGTGGGTCATTCTGCTCATCAGCACAAGCCCAGAACAGGCATATAGGGCTTTTGATGGGAACCACGCTCATAGAAAGAACGTTGACGGGGGGCCGGATTTCAGGTGCAATACTACAGATTGATGTTCCCCCTTCCATCAAAGGCCACCATCTGAGGGTTGCATGACCCAGCACGGCATGCAAGGAAGGGCTCGTAGCCCCATCCTTTGCAGTAGTGCGATGTCTCTGGAACTGTACATCACAGGGTCATCGTTTAGAGCGAGATGGTGGGTGGGCGACTGGGGGGTGAAAAAACAACCTGATCTGATTTATTAAAATGGGCGGGAAAAGGGTGGCACTGGTTTACGCGTGGACGTCACTTTTATGTGCCAAATTTTTTTTTTTTTACTGCTGACATGATGGTCTTAGAACACTTGATTGGGAATCCAACCAGAATTTTTTTAGTGGGAAAATTTCTCGTCATAATTAATGATGGGGTCTGCCGTAGGTGTCATTACTCCGGACCAGGGAACATTACAAGTACAGTAACCAATAATCCCAGTATACCTGGTTTACCCAAACACACAACAACACTTTCCCTCCCCCATGAAGACCCTCATTTCTGGCACTGGCTCGGTTAATGAAATGATGAAGGTTGGACACCCTCTGGCAACCCTCTGTAAAGGGGTCTGGTACCACTCCAAAGGCTGCTGAGACCTCAGAAATCGCAATCATTACCTATGGTTCATACTAATGTTGGTTAACTGTGCTGTAACTTCACTGTACCCATCTATCCCATAGAACTATGCCATTAAGGCATTAGAATTCATTTAAACGCATACCCAAGTACTCAACAGGAGGGGAAAAATAGTATAGGCAAGTCCCACATCACCTCATGAGCACCATTACTTATGTTTTTAACAATTTCTATTTACCGATCCAAGATCCAGAGGGGCCAATTTCGTCCTCTGTAGCTAATCTGTCAGGCTGTGGGAGCTCCAGTTCATTTTACTGGAGAAATCCGTTTTGTGTCTCATATTGATGGTAGGGCAATACATCTACCTCTCCTCTTATTTGGATGGATGTGTTTGCCATACCCTCATTCGACAGTATTAACAACAGGCCTGCAAATTACGTTTCACCCATCGATTCTAGCCAACGGAGGGCTTGTTGGGATCTGAAACGCGCCCACATCCACAATAATTTATCTCCACTCCACGTTCCGAACACCTACAGCGGGAACCACAATCCTACATTACTCTGACGTCACCCAACACACCACAAAGCCATAACGTGGAGAAAATATCAGAAGGCAAAGAAACTTCAGTATTTAGACAAGATTTTCATAGGAGACTGACAATTCTCACATTTACTTACTAAGAGAGGGTATCCTCGTGCACACTTACAGGGCCTTTCAATAGCTATAGAAAAGACCGCGGTCTTTATTGAGAAGAAATCTTGCAGCGTCGAAGCAAGCATCCTAGTAATCTAACGGGGCGCGCGAGCCAATAGAGTAGGAGTTGATGACTAACCGCTTTCTAAACATCTCCCTCTCCACGGGATGATGAAAACTGGATCACATTCTAAAGGGGATGGCCAGCGGTTTTACCGCTGTGGGAGCAAACAAGGTGCAGGATTGCATGTTCATCACACCCACTAAATTTTTCAACATACTTCAAATATGGCTTGTCACATTAAACAACATCTCACTTGTAACTAGTCCACGTATTGTATTTCCTACCCTGTCAGGAATGCAACATCTTTATGTTGATTGCACTATCCAAAATTCAGAATACGACTTCTTGACTCGTCAGGCAGCACGGGAATGATGCGTAATATCAGTGGGCTTCTCCCATTTCAAAAATCGCATTGTCACTAACCCTAACCGTTCAGCGGGCAAGTAAAAAGGGTCAATCCGAAAAAGGGGGGTTACATTGTAAGACTTTTTCTTGATCGAGAGCTTTTGATCATGCAACGATTCCATGCCCCCTTTGGCATGAAGATTAGGAAGACAGAATGGGCATTATTGAAACACCATTTTTATATTAGTCTCCAGTCGGGGTAGGTGTAACGGATGGCTCGAACCTCAGTATTTGTGTTGTTCTGTTCTGCTTTTTGTGTTTTTCATTTCCTAAGATATTTTAATAGCACGGACATTATGGTGACTCATGTGACAGGTAAATAATATTGCCATAATCGACTGTGGAACTCATAGAGACAACCCCTTTTCCTTTGATACATTTGACTCATTCCTACCTGGGTTTTCTTTTCCCTCCAGATGATTTGTCTCTCCTGGCCGTCCTTTTACCTCGGTCACCATACGACAATTGCGGCATTGGCAGTGGGGGGGGGGACTGGAGACACACCGCTGCTCTAAGCTTGCCACTCCTCCGCTTATCCATCACCATGGGTTACATCAACAGCTGAATTATATTTGTGCCCTCCATCGTAGGAGGTTGCGTTTTCTCACGATGACATTGCCCATGCACTTAAATGTTTTTTAACCTGCACCAACATGTAAATCCATATTAACGACGCACATCGCGTCTGAACGCGTTGGAAATTATATTATCCCTATGTCGGGTACAATGCGTTAAATAAAGAAAAGTTTTACTCAACCTGCACCTGGTTGGAGGGAGCGGATCTCTTGCACAAAATAGTGAAAAAAGGCCCGCAAGCTTTTATAAGGCCACTGACAGAAGAATATGGACAGCAGTGACAACGGATTAATATGTAGAACGGAAGCTCTGCGTACATACAGAATATAGGACTGGCCTGCTACCAGTGTGGTGGCCGCTAATCTATCAAAAATATACCGTTATTCCATCCTTGTAACCCACCCCTCCAATGGAAACTGCCCAAAATCGAAAAAACCGTTTTTGGGGGGGCCATTTTGCAAGATAGAAAAAATTCCAATAAAAAGTGATCAAAGGGCGCATCCAGTCTTAAAAATGGTACATTTAAAAATGTCAAAAGGTAGCAGTGAAAACGTAATCAAAATCAACAAAAATAATACCACACACCGCCCGTACACTGAGTCGAAAAGGGATGAGACCAAAGAGGGAAAATGAAGAGTGTTTTTTGTAGCAGTAGGTTTTAATTTTATAAATGTATGCAAACATTTATAAAACCTTATAAAGTTGAGAGCCCCGTGCCGCCCAAAGAATAAAGGGACGTGCTTTGTTGCCAGTGAAAGTCGAAAGCCCCCCCAGACGTCCGGAAGCAGGTTGCGCCGATTTCATGCCTTTGGAATTTTTTTTCCCTGCTTTGAAAATTAATACCAGCAGGCCCTCACGTAAGGACACTTGACTTAAGACGACGCCTGGGTAAGACGACATCCCCTACGTGACCTCTGGGAGGCTCTCTGGATGCTTTCGATAGTCCAAGGGCAAGTCGGCTGGACGGTGGCTGTTATTAAGCTTTATTGGATAACCTCGTTCCCATGACAGTAAAAATTTTGGAAAGCCAATTGGTCACGGTCGATTTGTTTTTGTCTAGAATACAATTAAAATAACCATGTTCCGATGTGCATACAATGCACTAGGGACAAACCCAAGGAACCTCTCTTGTCCGTACCCGGGACGGCCTTACTGTCACTATGAAGTGCAATTTATTATGCGGAAACCAAGCCCTCACACAGCTGTTTACATGTAAAAATAAAAAGTTGAGGGATTTGGAAGGTGAAAAATTAAAACTAAAGGGCCTGTGGTTAAGGGGTTCAGCACCGCTAGTGGTCTCATCACTAATGAAGATCCCCTCCTCCACCACAACGTGGGACATCCTTACGAAAATGTGTCAATCTGATTCCTAATGTCAAACTCAAAAAGGTAGTTTCCAGCCACATGAATGGAACTGCCATAATATGAAACTTCAATTTTTCATTGTACTTTTTCAGATTGTCTTTATATTTTTTTAATTTTCTTTATGCGAGGACATTACTTAGCCCATTCTAGCGAGCAACGCCCGATAGTCCCACCATTTACACCCCTCTCTCCCCTACAAGTCCATTATACAGTCATGGCCATCAGTTTTGAGAGGGGTACAATGTTAAGTTTTACAAATCGACGGCAGCTCGGGTTTATTATGGAAGTGCCTAACTCCTAATTTATAAAGAGGGGCACTGAACACAAGGAGGCAAGGCAAGATGTGCATGAGAGAATGGCTGTGCCCCCACAAAGCACATTTCAACTTCAGTGCAGGCCTGCCTAAAAAAAGCATCTAACATCTTTGTCATGATTGCTCCATTAACACAGTGGTGGGTATTGATGGACAAGGGCTGGAGATCAATCGTCATGATGAAAGTACACTCACACCACTGGACACTTTTAAAGGAGGGCGGGGGCGTGGCGCATTTGCTTCTCTTTCCGTTAACCATGTTTACGCTAACTATAACCGTGTGTTCCACATTGCCTGCACAAAACTGGCCTAGCAGGAGAGTATATGGCACGCAGTCAACAATCTATTGCAAATCATCAAGAAAGCAAGGAGAGAGAGTCCGTGTTCCAAAAAGCTTCATGGCGCCCCAAGAAGGCATCGCAATCGCCAGGACCGTCTCTTAAAAGTGTTTTCAGCTTCGGGATCTTGCTACCACATGCAGCTGTTTCACGAATGGCACAACATGTAGTGCAGCGCCCACTATTAGCCGGAGACTCTTGAGCAGGGCCTGGTGTGAACGGAGGGGCACCAAAGAACACTTCTCTCCAGAAAAAACATCAGGACAGACCTGATTGTCCGATCCACTGGACAGGTACACCGCGTCTGCGCGTCTCCGTGCTGGCTCCGCCCCCGGCCCGCCGCGAGTCCCCGGCTCACCCGCGGGCAGCGGGCATCCAGGGACGTGGCGCCTTGGAAATGCATCGAAACTGTCCTGTCTCAGGCGGGTCTCAGGCTGCATAACTTGATCTGACCTTCCCACCTGTGCCAGTGTTTGTCACTGGAACTTACAAGCCTAGCTGGATTCTAGGCTCCTCTACATTGTTTGCTGCAACCTGGTAGTTATTCACCAGTAGGACGCGCCCTGTGCTAGGTCGGGGACCGTGACGGAACCCCGGTGTGACGCCGACGGTTTTGGCTTACCTTTCTATGTCATCAATGTCGGTGACAGCGGTAAGGTCGCGGGCCTCGTGGTCGGCGGGGGTGGCGTAGGCTGTCTTGAACCCCGCTTGTTTCATCCTTGTTCGTCCTGTTTTTTCCCCCCATCTAAATACTGTCCTTACTCCCACTTTGCAGTTTTCTGTCTGTACCACCTCACTGCGGCTGACAGACCTATTTGGGTTCCTCTCACCTCCCAGGGCCTTGCAGGGTTGATAGGAGGTTCCTGCGGCAGTGGCTCCCTACCTTCAAGGGGGTTTCTGCCTTGGTAGGGTCGAGTTGGTAGAACAGCACAGGGTTAGTTCGCCCTCTTTTCTGTCAGCCTGCACTCAGACAGTGTGGAAGTTTGGTGTACAGTATTCCAGACGTAAGTTTTCCTAACACTGATATTCTGCAAAAGGTACAGGGAGTGGATTTTCTCTGATGAATCCCCTTTCTGATTGTTCAGAGAAGATGCCAACTGTAAAGCATCCTGCAACCAATCATGTGTCGGGTTGCTTCTCACAAGGGAATCTCTCACAGTCTTGCCTAAAAACACATCCTTGAATAAAGAATGGTACCAAAATGTCCTCCATAGCAAATTCTCCCAACCATCCAAGAGCAGTTTGGTGATCAACAATGCTTTTTCCAGCATGGTGGAGCACCTTGGCATAAAGCAAAGGTGATAACTAAATGGCTCAGGGAACAAAACATAGAGATTTTGGGTCCATGGCCTAGAAACTCCCCAGATCTTAATCCCATTGAGAACTTGTCGTCAATCTTCAAGAGACGGGTGGACAAACAAAAACCAACAAATTGTGACAAAATGCAAGCATTGATTGTGCAAGAATGGACTGCTATCAGTCAGGATTTGGTCCAGAAGTTGATTGAGAGCTGCCAGGGAGAATTGTAGAGGTCCTGAAGAAGAAGGGTCAACACTGCAAATATTGACATGCTGAATTAACTCATTCTGTCAATAAAAGCTTTTGTTACTCATGATATGATTGCACTTGTATTTCTGTATGTGATAAAAACATCTGACAAAAGTATATAAGTTTTTTTTTTTTTTTAAGAAATTTTTATTGACTGACTCGTGTAAAAGCCAAGGGGACGTTTTTCAGCACATGTTTTGTGCTGAAAAACTCGGCTTATACACGAGTATATACGGTAATACATTTGAGGAAATTATGTGTATTGGGAAAACTTAGTGGAAACGGTATTAGAAAGGTGAAAGACGTGAAGGAAAATGGGGAGATGAAAAGTTGGGGAAAAAATGAAAGAGAAATTTGGTTTGAAAGAGTCAATGAGATTGAAATATAGATTAAAACATGCAATTAATGCAACAAAAGATACATTTGAATTGGTTGAAATACTAATGAGGAAAAATTTTGATTAAAAAAAGTATGTCAGTTTTCTATGGGTTACTTATGAAATAATTCTTCAAAGGGATAAGATTAAAAATTAAAGAAAAATGGAATGCAATGCTGGGACAGTCCTCAATGGCAGAGCAGAAGGTCAGGGCTGGCAGCAGCGAAGCGTAGTCAGGAACAGAACCGGGGTCACAACAGGAATTCACCAAACAATTTCAGGACATAAGGAAACACGCTTTTTCTATGGCACGAGGCACAAAGATCCGTCAGGGGACACAGGAAGGGGCCGGGAAATTAACAGGGAAGGCGGCCGACCAGTGGCAATTATCGGCGAGGAGACAGCCAGTGGAACATGGGCAGGTAAGGGAAGCTGCTGCTGGCGTGAGGGGGCACAGAGAGGTACATGGGCAAGGTCCAGGACCTTGTTCTCAGGCTTCCAAGACCTCTCCTCTGGACCGAACCCCTTCCAGTTGACGAGAAAGAACCGCTTCCCTCTGACAGACTTCATATTGGTGGAATCAGCCTCGGGAGCAGGAGTAGGTACCTGTTGGGAGAAGCAGTTCAGGATGACTCGTTTCAGGAGAGAGACATAGAAGGAGTTCAGGATGCGCATGGTGAGATTAAGACAAAGCCTATACGTCACAGGGTTGATGCACTTCAGCACTTCAAATGGACCCAGGAATCGCGGACCAAGTTTATAGCGGGGAATCTCCAGCCAGATGTATCTAGAAGACAGCCAGACTTAATCACCTAGAGAGAAGACTGGAGGAGAGCTGCGTTTCTTGTTATCCTGGGTCCTAGTGTGGGCAGATGCCCGAAAAAGAGTCTGACGCGTTTGCTCCCAGATGGATTTGATATCTTGGAAAAATTCTTCCATGGCAGGAACATCAGAGACCTCAGAAAGAGGGAGAGGTGGAGGTGGATGTTGTCCATAAACAATGAAAAAGGGAGCGAAGCCAGCAGATTCAGAGTCCAAGGAGTTGTAGGAAAATTCCGCCCATGGCAACAGAATGGACCAGTTGTCTTGTGGGGCAGAGACAAAATGGCTGAAATAGCAGCCCAGAGTCTGGTTAACTCTCTTTACTTGTCCATTAGACTGTGGATGGTACGCAGAGGAGAAATCCAGTTTCACTTGAAGTTGGCTGAACAGAGAATGCTAGAACCGGGAAACAAACTGAACCCCGTGGTCCAATAAAATATGTAGAGGTAGACCATTTAGTCGGAAGATGTGGAGGAAGAAAAAGCTGGTAAGACGAGGAGAAGAAGGCAGACCAGGCAGTGGAATGCAGTACGACATCTTAGAGAACCGGTCCGGAACCACCCAGATGACGGTTTTACCGGAAGATGGCGGAAGATCCGTAACAAAGTCCATGGCTATGTGAGTCAACAGGCAACTGGGTATCGGCAATGGCAGAAGCAGACCTGCAGGTTTGAGGGTTTGATACCAGCACAGGAAGTGTAGGAGCTCACAAAAACCTTGTACATGTTTGACCTGATCTGGCCACCAGTAGAAACGAGATATAAGAGCGACAGGTCTCTGCACACCAGGATGCCCAGCCACACGAGAGAATTGACCCCAAGTTAGAATCCTCTTCCGAATAGCTGGTTGAACCTGCCAGGAGGAAGCTGCCATAGATCCACAGAAGCAGCGAGAACCAGGCGTTCTGGCAGTACAATATGTCGAGGAGCAGGTTCTGCGGCACGAGAGAGGGCGTCGGCCTTAATATTATTCTCTGCAGGACAGAAATGAATCAGGAAATTGAAGCGAGAGAAGAAGAGCCAACCAACAAGCCTGTTGTGGGTTGAGACCCTGAGCAGTCTGGAGATATAGGAGGTTTTTGTGATCTGTATAGATACAGACTGGATGATAAGCTCCTTCCATAAGATAATGCCACTCTTCCAAAGCAAGCTTTATGGCCAGAAGCTCACGATCACCAGTGGAGTAATTCCTCTCCGCAGCTGAAACGGTTTTAGAGAAGAAGCAGCACGTGAGAGTTCAACCTTTAGGCCCTTTCTGGGTGAGAGTGGCTCCAGCACCAACCGGCACTAACAGGAATGGTTTCGGAGCATCAGGCCGAGTGAGACCTGAACCAAAGACAAAGGAAGACTTCAGCTGCCGGAGGCCAGAGTTTTGGATTGGCGTTCTACTTGGTCAGGGTCACAATGGAAGAGGCGAGGGAGGAGAAATGAGGAATGATCTGCTGGTATTATTTAGCGGAGCCCAGGAATCTCTGGATAGCACGAGGTCCCACTGGAAGAAGCCAATGAAGTACCGCAGACAATTTGGCAGGATCCATCTGCATTCCCATATGATGTATCCAAGGAAAGGAAAACTCTTCTGATGAAATTATCACTTCTCGAGCTTGGCATATAGACGATTGGCCCTTAGGCGCCTGAGAACTTGGTGTACATGGTCCTGATGGGACTCAATATTCGCGGAGAACACCAGGATATCGTCTAGATAGACGACGATATAGGTATAAAGTAAGCCTCTAAAAATGTTGTTGACAAACTCCTGGAACACTGGAGTCCAAGGCACATAACAAGGTACTCGAAGTGCCAAGTGCCTATCTCGAGTATTGAAGGCGGTCTTCCATTTATCGCCTTCACGGATGCGGATGAGGTTATATGAAGGTATACATGAGAGTGAGGGTATACCTTGTGTGCATGGGCAGAAATTTTGATTATTTCAGGGCCTGTACACCAAAAAACTGGAGCACAAGACCTGATAAATATCTGCCATTGTTACCAGTACCTTAAAGGGTTTTTCCCATGAAAGAAAGTTCACACATTTTAATCTCTTAGTGATGTTTACACAATAAACCAAAATTTTAACCCCCTTACTGTACAATGTTAATCAGTTTTATTGCTGTTTTAGATCCTATCACTCAGTGATGGTCCTTGTAATATTCCAGAATCTGCCCTGTCTGACCACAGAAGATATACGGTTGAATCCCGGGGCAACCGAAATTGTATACACCAGGACTGATAGTGACAGGTTGGAATTATATCTGTAAAATGCTGTGTTTCTGTTCACAACATTGAAATAGAAAATGTAGATAAACAAGTAATGGAATGGCACTCACCGCGTTGTCTTCCATGGGAAGTCCCCAATTTGTGGAATAACCAATAGAATCCACTTCCTGGTTTAGGGGTGTGGTTAGCAGGTTTAAATGCCCGCATTGTTTTACATGTGTGTGAACAGACAAGCCAGATGAAGCGCCGAGCGCGCGAAACAGCTGTCCTATTTGTCATGTTTTGAGTACCTGCGTCCTCCCCTCGATTTGTAACGAACACATCTTGTCTTATTGTGAGTATGCACAAATAAATATGCATTGGAAGGAGACAACGCGGTGAGTGCCATTCCATTACTTGTATATCTACATTTGGATGTCTTCACGCTAGGAATTTAGAGCACCACAACGCTCCTATGTACGTCCCTTAATCCATGACCCACATGTCATTTGCTGGGATTTCCTCGCAGAGACTATATTGAAATATAGCCGGTAAGTCTCTGCTGCATATTGCAGCAAAGGCTTACTGGTAACACACGCGATCGGTGCCTGCAGCGATCGCGGGTGTTTTCTTGCTGATCGCTGCCGGCAAAGCTGCCGGCTGCTTCAAACAGATGGCAGCGCATGGGCGCCGCCATCTTTCCGAGGATCACCGCTCCCCGTGACGTCATCGGGGAGCGGCGATCCGTTTCCATGGTAGCTTCGGGTCTCACGAAGACCTGAAGCTACTTCGGGTTAACCCATTCATTACAATGTGCTATCAGCACATTGTAATGTATGAGGAGTAAAATCCCCATATACTGCCATACTGTAGTATGGCAGTATATGGTAGGATCGATCAGACAACCTAGGGTTAAAGTACCCTAGGGAGTCTGAAAAATAGTAAAAATAAAAATAAAAAAAAAAGTTAAAAAAAAAATATATAATAAAAAAACCTAAAAATTCAAATCACCCCCCTTTCCCTAGAACTGATATAAATATAAATAAACAGTAAAAATCATAAACACATTAGGTATCGCCGCGTCCAAAAATGCCTGATCTATCAAAATATAATAACGGTTTTTCACTGCGTTTAACCCCGTAACGGAAAATCGCGTCCAAAGTCAAAACTGGCACTTTTTTGCCATTTAAAAAAAAATTTTTAATTCTATAAAAAGTGATCAAAAGGTCGTGCAGTCCTAAAAATAATATCATTGAAAACATCATCAAAAGTCGCAAAAGATGACACCACCCTCAACTCCATACAACGACTAATTGTGGCGATTCTGGTTTTTCTTGACTAGAGACAAAAAATTAAATGGGTGGTCTTTGGAGTATTAAAATACTAATGGGAATCAGTGCTCCGAAGTTGCATTATGGAACATATGTGAACAAAGTTACAAGAAAAGAAAGCTTTATCAGATCAGAGATTGAACTGGGTTTATATAAATTTGGGGACAAGTCATAGGGATTTTTTGTGAACCCCTTCATATTTCCAACCCTTCATATTCTTAGAATTAAGGAAATAGAAGTAGGGCCTTGTGAAATCAATAGGATACTGGTAAATTTCTAACAATCCCTCTACTCCAATTCTCCTGATAAAATTACTCTTAGTAGCTCCCAGGAGAAGGCAGATTTACCTAAGCCAGAAACATTTAAAAACCATTTTAAATGTTCCTGTTTAAGCCAAGGAGGTTACGCTTGATATCAAGTTTTTGGCAAATGGTAAAGCGTTGGTAATGGTTAACAGGTTTACCTTCAACTGACCAATATGGCTCATATCAAACTATTACCTAATGATGGTAAGTACCCCTAGTGTTAGGGCCTAACTTGCCTTCGTGGGAAAACCCCTTTAAGGTACCAGAAGAGAATCAGAATTAGCAAACAGAGTGAGTTTGAATAAATGGAGGGAGTTGCGGTAACTTATAGAGCATAGGCCCTGCCACAGGTGAACAGAGCAGGCAATCACAGACACACAGAGTTAACCCTTTCTAGAGAAAGGCAAAACACAGAGAAAGGGTGTAGCACCACCAGCCACCAGAGCCCAGTTCAGACTGCCGGACAAGTGATAACTGAAAAACTCAACATCTCCTCAACCTATTAGTGTGTGTCAAGGAAGACGCTGACACAAACCTGACAGATGAGTTCTGTTCTACAAAGTGATCCTGGAAACTACATGGCTTGTTGGGAAAATAGTTGAGAGATTTGTTAGAGATGGTATCCTGGAGTGTCCTGGATTAGTGATAAAAAAGGGTCATCATAAATGGCACATTCTAAGATTGGGTTGAAGTTTTGGACCCTTCTTTTTAATATTTTATCAATGACCTCATAGGTGGTTTACACAGTAGAGTTTCAATATATGCAGATGAGACTAAGCTTTGTAAAGTAATTAATACAGAGGGAGATACTATAATATTACAGAGTGATAATTCGAAACAGGAGGGATGGCCTGACAAATGGCATTGTATGTAGATAAAATGTAAGGTGCCATCGTGGTCCCGTGATGTCCAGGGTTTTATTACTGCTTGCAAGGTCTGTGCTAGACATAAGGCACCTCATCATTCTCCGGAGGAGCTCCTTCTTCCTCTGCTTCTTGCCAAAAATCCCTGGACTTTATAACTGATTTGCCTAATTCCTATGGGAAAATTGTAATATAGGTAATATGTGATAGGTTCTCTTAAAAGTGTCACCTGATTCCTCTCAAGAAGCTTCCCAGTTTTAAGATGTTTGCCTCCTTGTTTATCAATCACATACAGTACTTCATCTGCATGGGATCCCAGAGAATATTATGTCTGACTGATAAGTACAGTTTGCGTCCAAATTCTGGAGGGAGTTCTATGGTCATCTCTGTCTTTCTCCTCTGCCTTCCATCTGAAGACAAATGGAAATACTGAGATATTATCCAGACTTTTGACGTGTTATGTCTCTGACTCTCAGGTGAAATGGAAACAATTCCTTCTCCTTGCAGAGTTTGCCCTACGCAATATGGTAAATTAATTCACCCCAATTTTACCATTTTATTGTATTATGGGTATAATCCCAAGTACTTGTCATGTAGGGAAATTTAATCGATTAAACATCGATCAAACATTCCAATGACTAAGCTCAGTCTGGGCTCAGGCGCTTTAAAACATAGTTAAAGTTAAAGATATGCAATGACGTCAGGCTAATAGGAAATGGTCTCATGGTCCTGAAAATGTGTTGGGGAATGTGTGTGGTTGCCAACCAAAAACCTGTGTCTCCAAGTTTCCAACTGGAACATTTGCTCCCCACTACATGGGTCCATATGCTTTTACTAAAATCTTTAATCCAGTATCATTCAGACTTCAGTTACCCCCTTCCCTTTGCGTCCACAATCTCTTTCATAATTCCATTAGATCCCTGTTCTCTTTCTTGCCTATGTCCAAGCCACCAGCTTCTGTTGTTATTCAGGGAGAAAAGGATTTTGAGGCTGTGAGCATTCTTAAATCTTGCAGAGTTCAGGCATTGTACATTGAAAGGGGTTCAGCCCTGAGTAATGAAATCTTCATTCCCTGCACCTCCTCAGGCTAAATTACAAGCAGAACCCCTCCAGACCTGGGGGCCCTAATAAGGGACCAGTGGCCCCGCGTAAGAGTCTTCCTCAATCCGCGCTAGTAGGTTGATGAGATGTTACATTTTTCTGTTATTCACTTGCCATGCAGTCGGAACTGGGCTTTTGCGGCTGGCTGATCTGATTTCTCTCCCTGCACCATTTCTCTATAGCAAGGGTTAACTCTGTGTGTCTGTGCTTGGCTGCTCTGTTCACTTGGGGCATGGCCTATCCTCTCTATAAGTATGCACCATTCATTCCATAGGCTGCTGGTCAAATTTCTGTCTGGCTTTATTCACACTCGCTCTGTTTGCTTATACTGATTCTCTTCTGGTATCTTACCTCTTATTACCCTTTGGATAATGATTTTGTCATTGTTTGCTCCCGCAGTTGCTGACCTGGTCTGTCCACTCCACCCTAGTGTGTTTTTTGTTTGTTTCTCTTTTCCGTGTGTGCACCTAAGGATCTTTCTTCTATTTGTCATTAGGACTCGCCGAGGTACTACACGTGACAGCTTTAGAAGGCTTAGCTTAGGGCTCACTGTCCTGTTTGCCTTCTTGAGTCCTAGCCCCCCTTCAAATATTAGTAATAACAGTCTGTCTATCACAGTACATAATTCCATCAATACCCATCTTGGTCTGAAGATGAAGTCTAATTTAGTGGTTTTAAGCGGCACCACATTTCTTAATGGGTTACGCAGTTGACATTGAATGGAGGATTTCCATTAATCCTCATGTCATCCACAATGGAATTTTCCTGGGTAAAGAAAGTTGAAAAGGTGACATTCAATAAATTGCCCTTCTCCTCATCTCCCTGTGCCCACACTTTCAGTTATTTAACTATTTATATATTTGTAAAATAATTTAGGATTATTTTTATTTTCCTTGGCTCATATTTCTTTCACATTTTTTCTGCCTTTATATATTTTTTACAGGATTTATGTTTCTCTCTATAATCCTGTAACACCTCATCGCTACTTTCTTGTTTTAGTAATGTAAATGCCTTACCTTTATCATTTATTACCCGCCTTACAGTACTAGTCAATCACATTGTTTTTTTGCTGTTTCTATTTTGCTTATTCCCATATGATATATGTCTTTTGTGGGACCTTTTTAGAATATTTTTAAAAGTATCCCATTTGTTTTAGGTGCTTTATTTTTTAGAATATTGTCCCAGTTTATGCCCTCAAGGTCTTCTTTTAGCTGTTGAAAGTGACCCTTCTAATTTTCATATTGATGAATAATTCAAAGTGAATGATGTTGTGGTCACTGTTACTCAGGTGACCCTCAATCTGTAATTTTGATAACTTGCGAGGTATATTGGTCAACATAAGGTTTTAAATTGACTGCTACCCCTCTTGTTTGGTCTAGTACCAGTTGTGACAGTTTTAGAGTTCCTCCATCTTGTTAGTGACACTTCTGGCATTCCTTTGGCTTATACAAAATGAACTTACTCCACTCCCTTTTAGATTTTTTGCATTTGCCATTAAACATTAATCCATAATACCAATATATTGGCTAACAAATATATGTATATGTGTGTATATATATATATATATATACACACACACACACTCACCGGTCACTTTATTAGGTACACCTGTCCAACTGCTCGTTAACACTTAATTTCAGCCAATCACATGGCGGCAACTCAGTGCATTTAGGCATGTAGACATGATCTCCTGCAGTTCAAACCGAGCATCAGTATGGGGAAGAAAGGTAATTTGAGTGCCTTTGAACGTGGCATGGTTGTTGGTTGCCAGAGGGCTCGTCTGATATTTCAAAACTGCGATCGACTGGGATTTTCACCCACACATCTCCTAGGGTTTAAGAGAATGGTCCGAAAAAGAAAAAAACATCCATGAGCGGCAGTTCGTGGGTGGAAATCCTTGTTGTATGCCAGAGGTCAGAGGAGAATGGGCGGACTGGTTCGAGTTGATACAAGGCAAACAGTGACTCAAATCCCACCCGTTACAAACCAAGGTAGGGCAGAAGTCATCTACTGAACGCACAGCTCGTCGAACTTTGAGGCAGAGGGCTACAGCAGCAAAGACCACACCGGGTTGCCACTCCTTTCAGCTAAAAACAGGAAACTGACGGCTGACAATTTGCACAAGCTCATCGTAAATTGGGACATTAGAAGATTGGAAAGAAAACGTTTGCCTGTCTGATGATCTCGATTTCTGCTGCGACTTAGGATGGTAGGGTCAGAATTTGGCGTCAACAACATGAAAGCATGGATCCATCCTCCTGTATCAACGGTTCAGGCGTGGTGGTGGTGTGGCATGTGTGGGGAATATTTTTTGGTACTCTTGGGAAGGGGGCCCCTTGTACCAAATTGTGCATTGTTGCAACGCCACAGCCTACTGATAGTGTTGGTGACCATGTCCATCCCTTTATGACAATAAAGTACCAACTCTGATGGCTACTTTTAAGGATAATGCGCGCATGCCATCAGAATGGAAGCATGCTCAGATGGTTGCGTTGAAAATGACAATGAGTTCACTGTACTAAAATGGCCTATCACAGGTCTCCTCAATCTAAATTCAATAGAGCAGTCTCCCAACACACCGGTCCACCTGTCCAAGACTTCGGGTCGGAACCGCGTGGTTCTGGGACCATGGAACATATGTAAAACAAAAGAATAATTATCATCCACTTCTGCACTCCCTGCAGCAGTCTTCCATTCCTTAGTTAATTTCATGTCATCACATCGTGTCTACTGACAATAGGAATTTTAACAGTGTCGCTGGGGTATAGGGAAGTTGGTAATAACTAGGGATTCGGGGGAAGGCAGTAAGGAAAGGGGACAGGGTGGAGAGGGAATCATTATGAAGGAAAGGAGAACATGGGAGGGACCATACAGCGCAAGAAGGGGAATATTGGGTGGGAGGAAGGCATGCTACAGCAAGGGACATATAAGATGGGGGGTGCTTCTTCAAAAAGGGACACATATAAGCTAGGTCACAGGGATTTAGGTGGGCATGAAAACCAACAGTTTATGGCTATGAAGATTCGAAAACAGACAGTATTCCCCCACCACGGTCCCTGGAAAAAATGTTGTTTAAAGCCGGTCCTGGGCAAAAAAGGTGGGGACCACTGCAATAGAGCGATCTTTGGGATGTGTGGAACGGGCGATCCTCATCATGATGTGCAGCCGATAAAAACAAATCTGCGGACACTGTGTGCCATCATGTCATATGATGGCTCAGAAAATCTCTGAGGAAGTGCTTCAGCCCTGTTGAAGTCTAGGCCACAAAGAATTTAGCAGTTCTGAAGGCAAAAAAAAGGGGTTAAACCCAGTTACTAGCTGGTTTGTACGCAAAAAGGGGACGGCGAGTGGAGTAATATTATTATAGGTGTAGGTGCTTTCTGTTTGTGTGTTAAATGTCACTGCTGTGGCAAAAATAAAATATTTCCTTTTAGGGATTGTTAAAGTTTTATTATCTAATAACATCATACACTCACGGCCACTTTGTAGGGAATCCATGCTAGTAAGGGTTGGACCCCTTTTGCCTCAGAAACTGCCTCAATTCTTCTTGGCATGGAATTCAAACAAGGTGCGAGAGCATTCCTCGAGATTTTGGTCCATTATTGACATGATGGCATCACACAGTTGCGCAATTGGTCGGTGCACATCCCATGATGTTGAATGCTCCGTTCCACCACATGTCCCAAAGATGTCTCTATTGGATTGAGCATACTGGTGACGTGTGTAGGCCATTGAGTAACAGTGAACTCATGGCAGTTCAAGAAACCAGTTGAGATGATTCCACGCTTTATGACATGGCGCTTATCATGTTGAAGTAGCGCACAGGTTTGGGTACATTTTGGGGTCATAAAGGGGATGGACATTGTCAACAATGTCAACATACGCAAGAGTAGGGGACTTTTGCGTTGCACAACGATGCTCATTGGTACCAAGGGCCCAAGAGTGCCAAGAAAATATTCCCACGCCTGACACCACCACCACCAGCCTGAACCGTTTATGCAAGGCAGATGGATCCATGCTTTCTGTTGTTGACGCCAAATTCTGACCCTACCAGTCCTAATGTCGACATTTTTTGTTTCTGAAAAACTCGGCTTATACACGAGTATATCGGTATTATTCGAGCTGTATCTCTTAATAGAATGAAGTAAACAAAATATTTTATATCTAATCTCGCACTGTCTATCATCAATCATTCACTCTCCCACTCATTCACTCTCCCTGTCTGTCTCTCACTCTCCCTGCCTGTCTCCATGTCCCGTCTCTAACAACTCTCTAACTCTGTTCTCTCACTACCAAAATAATTACTGAAATAACTTTCCCATATGTCTGTGTAACATTTTTAGTAATTTTTGAAATGTCTGGAAATTTATTTGATGTCACGCAGCTTACAATCAACCATCGGTTTTCTGTATTTTCACACAGGAGATTTCTGAATTGACTTTTTTGAGGACATTATTTGTTTTGTATGTAATTTTAAATTATAATATTAGAAACACCCTAATATATCACCTCATTTTCAAATCTGTACTCCCTCAACTATCAAAAACACTTTTTTTGTACAGGAGGTTTTAATTTTTGAAATGTTATGAAAACACTATAAACTATAACAAATTTAAACCCCAGGATCGCCGGCACCGTCCCAAGTGTCATTTGGGCGCACAGTGAAAGAGGTAAATCGAAAGCCCACAGAAGAAAATGGCGCAAATGCGTTTTTCAATAACCAGTTTACTGCATTTGGCAGTTTTTTTTTCGCTCCTTACATTGCCATGAAGAGTTAAATCACCATCACTATAAAGTTGCACTTTGTTACCAGAAACCACGCCATCACAGAGCGCTTTATGTATAAAATACAAAGTTATAGATTGGGTGGTGAGTTAAAAATGGAAAGAAAAAAACAGAAAAAGGGCCAGGTTGTTAATGGGTCAGATCCATCACAGACGGGATCTTACAGGCAGTGCTTGTGAACCAGGGCATTTCAGCATCATCGCAACCAAAGACGGCAATTAGGGGGGCAATCGTGGGGATATACCCATCATCATTTTAAATGACCGGGTTCGCACTAACTTCTCACTCTGACCTCGGTGTTGCACTATGTTACAGCTGATCGAAACCAGTGTGTTTATATGCTAGCTCAGGCCCTCTATTTCGAGATTAGGCTCAGCCTCAGCTGTGTCCGATATGATCAAAAGTGAGAGTTAAAGCCTCAGCACTCTGTGTCCGATATAAGCAGTTAATAATAAGTGTATTTTGTAAAGCGTGGGGTAAAATTTTGACGTCACAGGCTGCGTTTCACAGCCCGCCCAGTGCACTATTGTTTTCCCCACCCTCAGGGATTTTGTTTATCTTGGAGCAATCAAGCATTACCCTCTGTGGAACCGTTCAGCACAGCTGACAAGAGAGGATAAACCTGGAAGGAAATCGGATTTCTTTCACTTCGGCCCAACAAATATTTCTACGCTCTTAGGAGATTTAGGGGCAGAAGTGTCCTGCCGAGCAGAGTGTTCTATGTTGCACATGGCAACCATTAGAGATTAGCTGTATTTAAAGGGGTTGTCCGAGTTTTGAAACAAAAACTTAGTGGCCGGGAGCAGGCTGCTTAAAACAATAAATATGTACTTACCTTCCGGTGCCCTCCTGTATCCAGCGCTGCTGCGGCTCACTGTCGCCATGTAAACAAAGCATTGCCACCGGAGCATCGCTGTCTTCAGCTTCCGGCCGGGCCCGTGGCCGGGTACGCTATCCGTACTCTACACAGCAGTGTGTATGGGGGCCGGAAGTTTTCGGGTCCGGCCAGAACCTGAATGTCAGCGCTGCTCCCTCTGCGGCCATGTTTGTTTACATGGCTCAACCGGACTGGAGCGACAGTCAGCGGCTGGATACCGGAGGGACCGGAAGGTAAGTACATCTTTATTGTTTTAGGCAGCCCGCCCCAGGCCACATATAGGTTTTTCAAAACTCGGACAACCCCGTTAAACCAAATAGCTTGGTGCATATAAACCTGAGCAACTGGTTGGTTGCAAGTCAGCAGTTTTAACATCTCGGCTCTCAAATACTTCTGATAAATCTCCCATCTCTGAGTCGAATCAGATCACAATGCTTTTTGATGTTCCCTTGGGTTTACAGTCCAAAAGGAGGGAACCTACCTTAATTGTGTAAGATGAAGGCGGCATGAATTTTGCTGTTGGGCAAACCATAGCTAGTAATTCGCTCCTTAGGAAATATTTTAAAGGTTGGAAACCCTACATGTTGCTGATCGACTGAAGAGTGTGATAGGACTTCCAATTTTGTACCATCCACAGTGTAATTTGTGACGTTCATTACCTCTCCGCAAGCTTTCCCTGTTTGCTTACGGAATGCCTAAGTTAAACCAGAGACTGATCTTTACATGGCTTGTGACACTGTCCATTGAGTTTTGGATAAAGTACCAATGGGAGACCACATGATCAGGACGAGTGGATTCTAGGGACAATCATGTGGATTAGGTATCTGGAGTCGTACTTAGAATGAAGCTATTAGTTGGTCTAGTGCATGTCATAATTTTGACTTTTTTGGAGCCCAGGTTAGATCAAGCCCTGCTTTTCTTCCCAATTCATCACCGTCCTTTCTGAACAGGGGTCGGAAAGAAATTCAAGGCTTTCCAGGGAGGAGAAGGAGGTAATTGTTTGCCATTTTAACACCTTGAAAACTTATTTGTTTCTTCCCAGAATTCCCTAGTGAGCCTCTATGGGGCTTTTAAGTCTCGCACACGCCTTAAAGGTGGCGCTTAACTGGCAATTTCTCCTTAAAGGAGAACACCTACTGTCTGACCCTAGTCATAGCCTCTCACATAGCCAATCATTTCCTCTACGCTGTACTGAGGAGACCAACCAGGTCGAAACAGTGCTGTCTACTGTTGGGAGTCTGTTTCCTTATGGAATAGATATCCTGGTTTGGCTTAATCCCAAATCATGTTTTTAGATTCTTAGGTCATACTTGATGTTAAGTGGGCTGCTTTTCAAGGTAGTCAAATGGGTATTGTTTTCCATTTAACACCTGTAAACTTATTTTCATTCTTCCTAGGGCAGGGGTACACAACCTTATCAGTCCAAGAGCTGGATGGTCATGCTGCTCAATGGCTAGTACCAGAATCCTAATTCAACTACAGCGAATTGTACAGCTTAAATGCCACCCCTAACTACTGCATTTGTACAAAAAAATTCTGGAGAGACCTCCCCTAACGTAGCCAAGAATACTGGACCCTCAGATCAGACCTATAATACTGTGGACCCCAAGCAGATACTAGTATTGAGACACGGAGCAGATGTTTAATATTGGAGACCCTCAAAGCAGACACTAATAATACTGTATAGCAACAGAAAAAAAAAACGCTCCCTCCCTTGCCATCTCTCATTCTCCTCCGGCCCTGACACTGGCTGCATGTACAGGCATTGAGGAACCAGGGGCTTGTAGTTCCGACCAGGAGTAGGATCCAGCCGACAAGTACAGAACAAATGACAGGTCACTGTTCAGGTCCTCTCTCGCTCATAGCGCGCCTGCCCTGGGTCATAAAATACACGCCAGCATCAGAAGCCAGGACAAAGCAGGAAATTACCAGGCCGCACTTGTACTACACGCTCGATCCACCGCTCTCAGTCTCATGCACTCAATAAGCATTGCCATCGGTAACCCCTAACGACTTGGACCTTTCTTGTTTTCCCTTCACTGTTTCCATTTTTCACTCCTGCTCAACTATAACTTTTTTTATTTTACACGTAAAGACTCTGTACGGCTTTTTTTCTCGTACAAATGACTTCATAGTGATGGTATTGAATATTCATGCCATGTACTGGGAATCGTAAAAAAATTCCAAATGCATTAAAATGGTGCAAAACAGCATTTGCAATGTTTCTCTCGTGTGCTTGGAATTTACGGCTTGCACTGTGCACCCCAAATGACATGTCTCTTTTATTATTTGGGTCGGTGCGATCACTAGGAGAACAAATTTTCGATGGTTTTATGTTTTCACATACACTGACAAAATTGAATACCTCCTGGACAAATTATTCTTATTTTGCCATCTCTGTGATAATACTTTTCATAAGTTTCACTTTTTCAACCAAGAATCATCACCCATAGGTGGCATCTCTTGAAGCCAACTGGCAGCTCTTTGGCCGGTGGCGTCTGTCAGATACCACCTGCGACGGTGCTACCACCGGATCAACAGTTTCCGGTAGGTCTTGCTACAATATCTAGCAAGGCTTACCGGCTATTCTAGAGGGCTATTACGACGGCGCAATCCAGAAGGGGATTAATGCCGAAACTGTTCGAAAAACAGCAATACTTCTTTTTCTAACCACTGCTCCAAACCTCAGGGTTCTCCATGATGGCTCCATTTACCATACCCACGTCCACGGATGGAACGATTCAAGATAACCCTCGGAGGGGTAGGGATGTGTTGATATATTTACTGGATGGGGGAAGTGAGTTTTCTAATGATATCAAGTCTGAACTGCCTTTCGTCTGGAGAAGCAGAGCTTACTCAGAGAATAATAATACCAAAAGACCTGTCTCCGCCAAGTCCTATAATTAAAAATGGAAGAATTCTTGGGTAATTCACTCTTGTTTTTCTCTGTTTCTTTCTTCCGTACTGGATTCCACGGAGGAACCTCGTGTCCTTGAGGCTCCCAAGGCCGAATCGAAGATCCTATACTGGCAAGTTTTAACGGAACAACCGAGGTAAAGAATAAAACATTTTTATTTTCATATACTCACGAAAGTAGAAATAAAATTGTGGCATATCACAAAGTTTTCTCTTCTTAAAAGCACAGCAACCACCGTCGCCGGGACCTAGGTTTCGTCCTCTCCTGTTTTCTTCGGGGCCCCTGGAAAGAAGCCGGAGGTGTTTGGTGATTTTGAGAAAACTTTGTGATACCTGCATTTTTTATTTCTACTTTTGTGAGTATTGTGTCCAGCATCCTGCCAGCAAACCACGCAACACAACCAGGCTTGGTGCTAGCTGATGGCGACCGCACCCTGTGACGTCCCTGTGGGGCTACGGCCCTGCCTAACGCAGATAACCGCCCTTACAAGGGCGAATCCACTGTCAGGAAACTAACTGACAGTCCCTGCGAGACTCCTACACGGATGAACAGGGAAAACTTACTCGTCGGGCAGCTGCTGGATGGTGGAGCGGACAGTAACCAGATACCAGGAATAGCCAGTGTTCACACTGGTACATAGAAACGACACAACCTGACAGAGAACCGGACTACAGTAATAGACACAGTGTTCACCTGGTGCCCGAATCTAACACAGTAGAGACAGTGAACGCAGGACAACACTAGGAGAAACGATTACTGAGCGCCAACAACATATATACAGTCTTCATGCTGGGTATACACAGGTTCAGGTCAAAATCAGCGGGTTCTATACCGGTGCAGGTTCAGATACAGCAGTACAAGTCAGAGACAAACAACCAGTCCAACAAGATGGCTCAAAGTTACCGAACGGATACAAACACAGATACCAAACAAGACAGGCAAGAGCACTAGATACACAGTAAGACTTGAAATCAACCAGCAAGGAATGATGAAGGCAGGTATATAAGGCAGTTCCGGACACGCACATCCAGCAGAACACTGGGAAACTATCTCATCATCTATTAAACCCTGTATGGGAGGGCTGAAATGAACGGATTGCAGGGTGGCTCATTTAATCCAAACACTAAGCCACTGTCACACACAAAAACGCATCTGTCTCCAACTGCGGACAGAGCGATGTTTAGGGCATATGTTACATATGAAACCTAAAAGACTCTTTATAGAGTAAGGCACTAAAACATTTGATGACTTTTTGTGAACTGCTGGCTATTTTTGAGAGTGTGCCTGATTAGTACCTCCTCTGGCTTTAACCCAATTTTCCGGATATCGCTGTTTAAGACGATAAACTATCTACCTGAATCCCTCCGATCCCCTCTGCGTATCTCTGTGTTCTCACGACTTGTCATCTGTGTTTTTCCCATCTGTGGGTCTGTCCCTTTTTGAAATCCAAAAGCAGTTTTCAGTGTGGCGCTGTGTGCGCATTGTTTTCTGCACTGCCTATTACAAAAAGAGGTCCTAAGACCTCACTGAAACCCTATTTCAAGTAGCTATAAATGTCGCACCGGCACCCCTTAGCACTGCCACTCTTTTGTCAAAACCTGTCGGGGGGCTAGAGTGTGAATTTTTATTTAGCCAGTGACCTAAGGTTTGTCGTTTCTTCCTTCCACCTGAAACAAATCCTTTAGAACAATAGGTGATGTTAGTGTGATTTAAACAAGGGGTTGCATTGTAGCACAATGCAAACATGGGACATCTTACAATTTTAGGCATTCAGACAGGAATCAGTGTCTGTGCTTGTTGATTCATCGCATGGAGCCAGAGTGCATGTGTCATTGCTTACATATAAACCATACAGGGGACATTTTACGTTACCTGATCGATTCACAAATAAAACACTAGGACCTCTACTGGTGTTCCTGGTAACGTACTTTAAAACCCCTTACGGACGGAGGGTTGTTTTCGGCGACTCATTTCTCGCTCTCTCACTTCAAAAATCCATAACTTTTTCATTTTTCCGTGTACAGACTGTGTGCGGGCGTATTTTGTGCGTACAATTTTACTCTTCCCTGTTAAAAATGTTATTTATTTTAACATGCCGTGTACTGCGAAGCTAAAACATTCCAAATGGGAAACATTTAAAAAAAACAAACGACAGCGTGCGGCACGTTCTTGTGGGCTCAGGTTAACACGCCTACTTTATTTAGAACAATCCGGTCACAGCGGTATTTCCACTCTTTACCAACAGTCCATAATGTCCATATCCCGTCCCTCCATGAGGCCTATTGTATCTGGCATTGAAGCCTAGGAGTAGAAATTAGAGATGGCTTGACATGTACCGCTCCATCCGCTTAACAGGCCACGTCACCCCAGCTTTAGCCCAAGATACAAGCCATTATACATACCATGGATAACTTCAAGTTGGGACACAATTATAGTTGGGCAGACATGCGATGTGTCTCTCATTAATCCTACTATCCCTCATCAATGGTATTATTCTTCTAAAGAGACATCTGGATACATACAGTAGCATATGATGAACATCTGAAAACATTTCTCCTGGGCCACAGAATTTTTTGTTACAAATAATTTTTTTTATTTTTGAAATCGTGTGTTTTATTTGCAAGTGAGTGGGGCCCCCATGGGGCCAAATTTTTTCCCCCTCCCTTGCAAACATTTATATGCTCAGGTAGTAGTTCTATATTTTCGACACCAACCCATATCTCAATTCATTGGTGGTCGTTAGATTTATTGATGATTTTGATCTGGTTCTGGGTGACTCGAAGATAGATTCATTGGTTGTACATTACTAACATTAACAAATGATTTAAGATTTACTTCAAGAATGTTGGAGGGGATTCTATTAGCTTTTTTGGACATCACATCTTACTGTAGAGGGTGATAGGGTAATCAGTTAAACTTAGAAAGAAAGTCTCAGGAAATACTCCCTTTTAGCCACCTCATGTCATCCCTCAACAGTTATTAGAATATCCTTATGGGGAAATGATTAGGCTACGACGAAACTGTACATCATAGCAGATTTCAAATTGTAGAGACAATCTGGGGTCAACGATTAAGAACTCGTCGTACAAACAAAGACATACTATAGCGCCAAAAAAATTAATAATGTTTTCACAAAAAGCACTATGAATATGAACGAAAGAACACCTAAGGAAGTAGGGAAACAAGGGTACCATTTATTGCGTCATACGTAACCAATATTCCCAAATAACGACTATTATCAAAAAATTTATTCCAATGCTTATCCAAGACCCCTTTTACGAGAATCATATCTCCAGGAATAAATATATTGCCAGACGAGCGCCCACCTAGGCCATATCTTCCCCTACCTCTTTCCCACTTGGCTTAATATAGAAGGCAAGTTTAATGTGGACATAAGCAGTGTATAGCTTGTGACTACATAAAATAGGGATAACGTTAGCAATCCATGCATACAGGGCACATGTCACAAAATTAAAATCCTAGATCAATTGTCACACCCTCAATGCCATCTATGTAGCTTCCTGTTTGAAATGCAATGAAACTAATATTAGGACACACAGCTGGCCCCTAAAGATAATGATACGCGGATCTATCGACATCAGCAATAACCTCCGTCAAACATCTCTTCTATTTCCAAACATTTTAGGATTGCCATACTAAACGCCTGATGGCTTTTCTTGGACTGGTATAGTAGAGTACCCAACCCATTAGAGGGGGAGATATATTAAACGTAAGCTTCTCACCTCATCGAGAGACTTTTTGGATGTTTACCTATCCATTCGCACCAGAGGGTTTGAATAAAATATCTGATATCATCTTAACATATAACTCACCCTCTCTCCTCCAGATATGTGTGTTTTTTCCCTTCTGCATTGGTTACTTACATCTCTCTTTCCTTGTTGTTGTTTTATGTCATTGTTTACATATGTTTACATATTGTTTACACATTGCCATGTCTCTTTAGAACACTTAAGTCACTCTCTCTCATTTATGTGCCTCTATATTTGCTTTCATTATGGTTCCATCTCCATTACCACGTTAACCTTTAGGTTTTACACCCAGGCACTGTACGATTTTATGTTTACGCTGTTATGTGTACAGTAGTCTCTTTGTACATGACATGTTACCAGAGCACTTTCTATATACCTTATTTTAAATGGTTTAACTAGAGACGTACCTGTGGTCCCGTTTCTCCATAGATGTTATTTGACGTCATATTGTTTACATATTGTTTCCATATGCATGTCTCTTTAGACAACTTAATGTCACTCTAACATCAGTTTATGTGCCTCTATATTGCTTTCATATATGGTTCCGGGAGCAGGGGCCCCGTCCACTTCCCACGGCAACTCATCTTAAGGTTTACACAGGCACTGGAACGAGTGTGATGTTTACGAATGTAATGTTACGTAGGCTCTTGTAATGACATGTTACCAAGGGCACTTATATATCTCTTATTTAATGGTTAACATAGAGATGTACCTGTGTCCCGTTTCCCCAGAGATTTCTTGACGTTTAACATATTGTTTTACATATTGTTTACATATTGGCATGTCTCTCAGAACACTTATGTCACGCTACAGCATTTATGTGCCTCTATATTTGCTTTCCATATGTGGTTCCACCCTCCAATTACCCACGGTAACTCTCTTAGGTTTACAATTCCGGCCACTTTACGAGTGCTATGTTTACGAGTGTTATGTTTACTAGTCTCGTTGTACATGACATGTTACCAGAGCACTTTACATATACCGTTATTCAGTGGTTACATAGCGCTTTGATATCTGTAACTCCAGATTATATACAATGGGTAAATGTGCAGATGGTAACAGGACCTTAGATGATACACCACTGGCCTTAGTGTCCCAATGATGTAACAAGAGCTTTCTCTCTCAATATTTCCATGACGCCAGATATTATAGCAGTGGAACCTGTCCATCAGAACAGGAGGCAGAGTGATGCCAAGTAACCACTGAATATGTCAGGGCTTCAATTGGACTCACACCAGAAAGTTAGTGTTGCATTTAGTTTACAAAACCGATTTATTTTTTATCATAGTTTTTAGTACCGTATTTTCCGGACATAGGCGCATTAAACAGCTGTGGATTCCTTGGAAATCCAAAGTGCGCCTTCATAGTCCGGTGCGCCCTATAGAGGCAGCGGAACCACTACTTACTAGTTCCCCGCTACGAGAGACAGCGATTCTCAGCGGGAAACTGCAGACCACGCGGCACGGAACAACTTCTGCCTCGTGGTCTGCGTTCCCGCTGGAGATCTGTCTCCTAGCGGGTACTTGTAAGTATTCGATTCTCCTCCACCTCCCCCTCACCTTCAGCACGCTCACCTTCCCCACCCGCGTTCCGCGTCAGCTCTCGAGCGTGCGTCCCCGTGGGTCTCGACGCTACCGCCCCACGTGGACCTCCGCCACCGAGTGGACCCCCAGGACTGGCCTGTGTCCGATCTACCTTACTATTCTCATGGAATTATTACATAAATATAAGGCGCATCGGACTGATGCGCCTATATTCCGGTTGCAGCCTAATGGCCACGAAATCCGGTAATTATTTAATTTGGGTGGTCACTTCACTTGGCAGGGTTCTCTTTGGCCTCATACCATCAGATGTGTGCCGCGTGGACAAAATTAGTTCCTATCAAATAACAGCAACAAATTTGAAAGAAAAGACTATTAGGCCACCTCTCCACACTGAGCGAGTGTGTGCGATAACTCGCATCACACTCCGCAACGCAAGCTGCGCGGAACGCACGGCCCTAACGCTGCAGCAACGGGAGTGAACTGACTGCTGAGTTCACTCCGCCGGTTGTCGCGCGTTTCGGTCCGTGCGTTCCCCGCAGCTTGCGTGCGAGTGTGATGCGAGTTCATCGCATCACACTCCTCTTTTCGTGTGGAAGGGGACCTAAATCTGAATAAGTCAGAGATTGAATGCTTGAAAATAAGGGGTGTCAGTGGGTCTTTTTTTTCAGTGTCAAGCCAATTTCGTCACATCCCTGTAGTAGTCCAGTCCAACCATGTTTTGGAGAGATTGAGGGGGTGGTTGAAAATAAATCTTTTTAAAGAAATCTATCGCATCAAATTACTAAACAAGAGGCCCTTAGCCCCTTCCACACGACATGTAGTTCCATGTAGCCATGAAGTATATGTGGCTGTAAATGTTGCGCATCACTTGGAGAGGAGGAGGGGAGCCATCGCTACTGTCCAGGCGAAGCTGATTAAATCAAATCTACCACTTTCAAAAGTGTAAATCTCCTACACATACTCAACTAAACTCATGCATTACCCGATATGCTTTGTCTCTAGATAGTACGTAATAGTGTCACATGTCAGGGTCCCGCATACATGAGAGGCTGCGCGGCGAGCCTCTCTCCTAGACGGTAACTCTTTTGCGGCACAGATCGAGGGTGTTTTTTTACAGACTGTCGGCGGCCGCCACCATCTTTCCGTGGATCGCGCGCTCCCGTGACGTATCCGGGGAGCGGCGATCCGTCGCCATGGTAGCTTCGGGTCTCTGAGACCCATAGACTACTTCGGCGTTAACCCATTCATTACCATTGTGTCAGCACATGTAATGTATGAGCAGTTAAATCCCCAATACTTGCCATACTATAGTATGGCAGTATATGATAGGATCAGTACAGACACCCTAGGGTTAAATACCCTAGGAGTCTGAAATAAAAATCAATAAAATAAAAATCCCCCCCCGTTAAAATAAAAAAATTATAATAAAAAAACTAAAAATCAAATCACCCCCCTTTCCCTGAATTGATATCAATTGAAATAACAGTAAAAATCATACAACACATAGCGATTGCCGCATCCGAAAATGCCCGATCTATCAAAAATTGATAACGTTTTTCACTGTGTTTAAAACCCCAGAACGGAAAAGTCGCGCCAAAGTACAAAATGGCACTTTTTGTGCATTTAAAAAAAATTTAAAATTCTATAAAACGTGATTCAAAGGTCGCTACAGTCCCTAAAAAATGATAAATTGTAAAACATCAAAATCTGTCAAAAAACGAACGACACCACCCCATTCTCATTGCTCAACAGCGCGTGAGTGCGACCAAGTATTGATAAAAAGTTTTACTTAGCCCCAAAAGATGGCAAAATCCCCACCCAAAAAATTGTGTACAGATAGTTTTAATTTTTTTAATGTATGAAAACATTATAAAACATACAATTCTCCGTATGTAACGACGAATAAGAGTATCTATTGGTCTGAACTCCTGTTCTCTCTGGGTGCACTATCCTGTACTCCGTCAATAACATATACCAGTTACACGACTTTTCCTATGTTGCCAATCTTGAATGTACTTACTATCACAAGTTTCCTTGCTTTCACTACGTGTGTTTACGATCTTTTCCCTCACGACATCGGATTTTTTCCGCCCCGCGCGAATGTTTACCCAGCCACAGTTGCAAGTTTAAGTTACGCAGGTGAAAACCTAGCACTATTGCTATAGCCCCTCTCCTGTCACTCGCACCGAATATCTCGGCAGTGTCTCGACATAGTGGAAGCAAATGTATCGATTACATGCAAATGCACTTTTGGAATAAATTGCCGCTTTCCAAGGACACGCATGGATAACGCCATGTGAAGGATATGCTTGTTACCGCGAACTTTTAAGGGCCCGTTTCACACTTAGTCTACATGATTCCACATGTGTAAGCTAATTTTCAATGAATACATGCTCGCGACAAGGCCGCTCCCCCGGAGGGAGTTTGACCAAACGTATAAGCCTTCTTTTTTATTACTGTATAATACGATGTCTCCCCACCTCTCATACCCTCTATACTTTTTTTTCGTCTTGTGACGCTGTTTTTTTGCGTAAAACAAGTGTGCACTTTTTGTCCATAACCTGTGGCGCATCGCATTTTCGCAAATATCTTCTCTTTGTGCACATGCTACTAGGGACACAGGTCAAAAAATTCCAAATGGCCCAGTGAAAATGTGACAAACACGCATTTGTTGTCGATCTTGTGGGCTTGGATTGACGGGCTGACTTATACTTCACGCCACACCACGACGCATCTAAATTTTATTCTTTGGGTCAGTACGATTACAGGGATAGCTTCTGAGACAAATTTGGTAAAGTTTATAATGTTTTTCATACATTTACAAAATTAAAACCTCATGTACAAAATTTTTTTTTTAGTTTGCCGTTTTCCTTGGCTTACTAAATTTTCATACCTTCGTATGTATGGAGTTTGATGGAGGTGTCTTCTTTGCGCTTTGATGATGGTTTTTTCAATGATATTATTTTAGGACTGACGACCTTTTTAATCACTTTTTATAGAATTTTGACTTTGGACGCCGATTTTCCGTTAGGGGTTAAACGCAGTGAAAAAACGTTATTATATTGATAGATGGATTTTCGGACAGCGGCGAACCTAATGTGTTTATGAGTTTTTACTGTTTACATTATGTTATATCAGTTCTAGGGAAAGGGGGGTGATTTGAATTTTTAGGGTTGTTTTATATATTTTTTAATTTTTTTTATTTTTATTTTACTATTTTTCAGACTTCACTAGGGACTTAACCTAGGTTTGTCTGATCGATCCTCCATATACTGCCATACTACCAGTATGGCAGTATTATATGGGATTTTTACTACTCCGCATACCATTACAATGTGCTATAGCACATGTAATGAATGGGTTAACCCAAGTAACTTCGGATGTCTTCGTGAGGACCAGAACTACCATGGTGATGGATCGCCGCTCCCCGATGACGTCAGGGGAGAGGAGCGACGATCTCATGAGGTTTTAATTTTTGTAAATGTATGAAAACATTATAAAACCTATACAAATGTGGTATCCCTGTAATCTTACTGACCCAAAGAATAAATTATATGCGTCATTTGTGGCGTGAAGGCAAAGCCGTAATATCCAAGCCCACAAGAATACGACACAAATGCGTTTTTTCACCATTTTCACTGCATTTGGAATTTTTTTCCTGCTTCCCAGTACATGGCATGGAATGTTCAATGCAATCACTATGAAGTTTTAGCTAAAAGCAGGGTGTCAGATAGTTATTAGAGCTCTATAGGAATAGTGGTGACGGGTTCCCTTTAAAATCTTCTATAAATTTGGTACATATTATCTAATTCTTTTTATATGTATGTTTAATCTAATGAAGGCCAGATAGCCAAAACACGCCATTTTTTATGTAACAATAATTTTTTTATAAGTTTATTGTCTTAGTAGTCATTTGCTGGACAACAGCGTTTTGTGGACAACAGCGCTACATAGTAGTTCTAGCACCGATCGCGGGTGTAATCACAGAGATTGCTGACAGCAAAACTGCCGGCAGCCTCAATAAGATGGCGGCACATGGGCGCTGCCATCTTGCCAGGATCGTCACATCCCGTGACATGATCGGGGAGCGTCCATCCGTCTCCATGGTAGCCTCGGGTCTTCCGAAAACCCAGGGATATTTCGTTTTAACCCCTTTATTACAATGTGCTGATCGCACATTGTAGTGAATGAGGAGGAAAATCCCCATATACTGCCATACTGTAGACTGGCATTATATGATAGGATCGATCAGACAACCTAGGGTTAAAGTACCCTAGGGAGTCTGAAAAATAGTAAAAATAAAAATAATAGAACTGACATGAATATAAATAAACAGTAAAAGTCAAACACATTAGGTATCGACGAGTCCAAAAATGCCATATATATCAAAATATATTAAGGGTTTTTCAATTAATTTAACCCCTTCCCGTTGCGGCCCTTTTTCGATTTTGCGTTTCATTTTTCACTCCTCACATTTCTAAAATCTGTAACTTTTTTTATTTTTCCATGTACAGAGCTGTGGGATGGCTTATTTTCTGCGTAACAAATTACACTTCAAAATGGTGGTATTTAATATTCCATGCCGTGTACCGGGAAGCGGGAACAAAATTCCAAATGCAGTGAAATTGGTAAAAAACTCATTTGTGCCGTATTCTTGTGGGCTTGGATTTTACGGATTTCCCTGTGCACCCCAAATGACATGTCTACTTTATTCTTTGGGTCGGTACGATTACGGGGATACCAAATTTGTACAGGTTTTATAATGTTTTCATACATTTAAAAAAATTAAAACCTCCTGTACAAAATTTTTTGGGGGGATTTCGCCATCTTCTGGCGCTAATAACTTTTTCATACTTTGGTGTACGGAGCTGTGTGTGGTGTAGTTTTCTGTGGATTTTGTTGACGTTTACAAAGTTATCATTTTTAGGACTGTACGACCTTTTGATCACTTTTTATAGAATTTTTAAAACATTTTTAAATGGCAAAAAAGTGCCATTTTCGACTTTGGGCGAGATTTTCCGTTACGGCGTTAAACACAGTGAAAAAACGTTATCATATTTTGATAGATCGGGCATTTTCGGATGCGGCAATACCTAATGTGTTTATGATTTTTACTGTTTATTTATATTTATATCAATTCTAGGGAAAGGGGGATGATTTGAATTTTTATGTTTTTTTATTATAATTTTTTTATTTTAACTTTTTTTAAAATTTTATTTTTACTATTTTTCAGACTCTCTAGGGTACTTTAAACCTAGGGTGTCTGTACGATCCTATCATATACTGCCATACTACAGTATGGCAGTATATGGGGATTTTACTACTCATACATTACAATGTGCTGACAGCACATTGTAATATTGTAATGTTGGCATACCTCTGCTAACTTATGCACAGACATTCTTTTTCAATTAATTAAACGCATTTTTATTACCCGAACCTGGTCCGTTGAAAAAATGCTCAGTCTCCCATTGATTCAATGGGCTCGTTATTCGAGACGGCATCGGCGCATCTGAAAGTTCGTCTCGAATAACGAGTCCCCCAGCATTTTATGCCTCGATCATTCGCTAAGATCGTGAGGTCTCTCCGAAGACTGCTTTTATACTACAATAACCCCGCACCCATTTTTGAAGTATGAAATTCTCATATCCTTATACTTATAATACACTAATCAGACATTGAAAATTATGGGTCACAAGGGGTCCGTTCGTAGAAAATTCAACTGTAAACCATGTGTGAATTGACTTTTATGTCTCAATTCAAATGCAAAATTGCTTGATAAGGTTCCAGTACGAGATAAATAGATTACCCAGATTCTTACTGTCCTTTGCCTTTTTTGTTCCGGGAGATAATAGTCGTTCTTGTCTGCCGGCACGCAGTGTTTTGTTGACAGAATGATTCCGGCTTCTTCTCTAAAGAACTTTGCCATAATCCGGTTGCTACCTTAAAAACCGTGGAATACCTGACACAGATCCTTCCCGTTTGGTCGTCGGGGCCTTTTGTTACATCTTTTTGCTCTTTTTAGTTAATATCAGATGTTCTCAAACGTAATCCTGTCTTACCAGCCATTTATTTTAAGCTCATTTGAGATTACTAAGGGCTTACAAGAACATCCGATTTTTATGTCCTGGTAGTGACAAGAGTTTTAAAAGACTCTAAAAACTTAGAAGCAATTGGATGGGTATCCTGGTAGGCGGCTGCTGCTTTTGGTTAAAACTGAGAAAAGCGCCTGAACCATAATTATTGTACCCAATTAGTAATATTATGTGCAGTTTACTGTCTATGATGATTTAATTTTTTTTAAAATTTTTTAAATTGGTCCCACCATGGGGCCTAAGCCTTTTCTCTCTTGCCTGGATGGAGCCCCCGGGGCTCGCAACTCGAGTGCTGGCTGTTGCAAACCTCTAGGACGCAATGGTCCGGGTGCTTGGTATAACTTAAGAACAGGACATGTCCAGACCTGGCGTCTCCACCTTGGTGTGCGCGAAGAAAATGTAGGGCGAGATGAATATAATAATGAACTCCAATTGGGTAGATACGATCCCTGATAGGGAGGGATGGAGCCCGTGAGGTGAACAGCCTACTCCAGGAGCACATCACTCGTAAGTCACTGGATATAACGTAACATTTCTTTGGTTGTAGGGAACAACAAATACAGGCACGACTTGTACACATCAGCAGAATTTCAACTGGAAGTATATACTCAGGAGTGCAGGTCGGCAGGAAGATGGTTGCTCACAGCCTGCAGCAGTAATAGGCTTCAGGCTGGCTGGTAAATATGAGAACAAGTCCTGAATGGGGGAGCTCTGTCCTCAGGCCTAGTCTCATTGGACTGTCTAAGGTTTCATCACAGTCCTGAGTCACCTCTGACGGCTTTCCAGGTTGGGGTACACGTCCTGCAGGCACTGACCGGTGTGCTGGCACATCTTCTGCACCTTCATGACTCTTCTTCAGGACCGATCCTCCGCTTGTAAAGACAGACCGCAGACTAGACTGACTCCATGAGTCTGACGATGAAGCTCCCACCCTCAAGGGTTTTTATATCAACTCCCTTTGTGATGCCGCAAGACACCTGTCCACTACTTACCTCCTTCCTTACACTAAGTACAGAGCATTGAATTGGACATATAATTAACTCTTAGGCCGCCCAGGCAGAGAGGGGGTGTACAGCGGCATTTACTTGTGTGTGTTACCTAATGTGTTAAAACAGTCCTAAATGAGGTGATCGTCTCACACTGTATCCCTGACATGGGAGGGACAACTTTCACAACACCTACGCTACTTATCCCCGCCATCGTGGCAGGGTGCGTTGAAGTACTAATAGTGGTTACCCCTTAAAAAACACAAAAAACCTGATGAACCGAATTTTAATAAACTCAAAACCGCACGAACACACAACCCCAACTTCCTCCTATCTCACTGTCCCAACTCGGCATGTATTTAACTTGGCTGCACGTACAAGTGACATCACAGGAAGTCCCCCAACGCCTCTGCTTCATGTGAACCAGTGCAGTTTCTGACACAGGCAAATCCTGGTCTCATCCCCTTCTCCTTGGCTCTGGTTCAGCACTTCCTCCTGTCCGACACAACAGCCTCTCTCTACATACAAGCAAGATTGGCTGGTGGGCAGGGCCCACAGCGCTCACGGGAGGACCAGGTGGATAGGTTTCTATCCCCCAGAACCTATATACAACAAACCGAGCCCGACAACCCCTGTAAGGTAAAAAGTGTACATACACAACACATCACAGTAACCTGATATTAAATCATCCTGCACGTATATTAATTGAAAAATCAGCAGCTCTCGGCACAAGGGAGGGCAAAACGGGGGGAGGATGGGCGTGCCAGGCGTCCAATTGGGTGCGCAATTGCGCCGATACTTTAAAAGTTTCTTGTATCACATGGAGAAATAGCCATTGGCTGATGGTTAGCAATCCCTATATATACTCAACAAAGTCCATAAGCGACACTCACAGGTCGCATGTCAGGCACGCCAAAGGTTCTTCAATGTATATAAAAAGAAAATGCAGCACTCTAATCTATTGAAAAAATGTGGCTCTTATCTATTCCATATCAGTATATGCTAATCACCTGTATGGAAGAAACGCATGTATATATCCGACCCCATCCACCCTAAGATCTTTAGGCACTTTATTCCACCCACCCCTGTCCCCGCCGCGGCCTTTTTCGTTTTTGGCGTTTTCTTTTTCACTCCCACTCCCCGCATTCCAACATCTGCAGACTTTTTTTATTTTTCCATACAGAGCTTGTGATGGCTTCTTGTCCGCGTAACAAAGTACACTGACTTCAAATGGTGGTAATTTAATATTTCCATCATGCCGTGTAAACGGGAACTGGAAAAAAATTCCAAATGCAGTGACATGCGGCTAAAAAAAACCCTTTGTGCCGTATTCTTCTTGTGGCTTGATTTTGAACGATTTCACTGTGCACCCAAAATTCTACCGTTTCTTTGGGTGCTATGAATACGGATACCAAATTTTATAGTTTGATAATGTTTCATACAGGTAAAAAAAATGAAAACCTCCGTACAAAATTTTTTGGGGGAATTGTTGCCCTCTTTCTGGGGTTAATAAAACTTTTTTCATACTTTGGTGTACAAGGCTGTGGGTGGTGTCATTTTTGCGGATTTTTATGACGTTTCAATGTATATTTTTTAGGACTGGACGACCTTTTATCAACTTTGTATGAATTTTTAAATTATTTTCTAAATTGAGCGCGATTTTCCGTTATCGGGTTAAACTCGTGAAAAACCATTATCCATATTTGATAGATCGGACACTTTCGGACGCGGCGATACCCCCCCAATGTGTTAGATTTTTACTAGTTTTATTTTATTTATAAATCAAGTTCTAGGGAAAGGGGGTGATTGTGAATTATGAGGGTTGTTAGTATACTTTTTTTTTATTTTTATTTTTACTATTTTTCAGACTCCCTAGGGTACTTTAACCCTAGGGTGTCTGTACGATCCTATCATATACTGCCATACTACAGTATGGCAGTATATGGGTATTTTACTACTCATACAGCACATGGTAATGAATGGGTTAACCCGAAGTAGCTTCGGGTCTTCGTGAGACCCAAAGCTACCATGGCGACGGATCGCCGCTCCCCGATGACATCACGGGGAGCGACGATCCACGGAAAGATGGCGGCGCATGCCGGCGTCGATCAGCGGTAAAACACCGCCGGCACCGATCGCGGGTGTTACCGGTAAGCCTTTGCTGCAATATGCAGCAAAGACTTACCGGCTATGGAGAGGGCTCGGCCCGCGAGCCCTCTCCATGTAACGGGACCCGACATGTGACGTAGTACTACGTCACATGTCGGTATGGGGTTAAAGAGGACCTGTCACCCAGAAATTCTGCACTAGGAGCTGCTTACTAAAGTGGTGTTATAATGATAGCTTTATCAGGAACCTCAAATAACACTATCTAACATCGCTGTAAAGTACAATGGATTCATGAGGGGACGGTCCGAGGTGCTGCCTCTTCCGTGGACGGACTTACCCTCTCCATAGGGCAGCAGTGACTGCCGTGCGTTATGCGGCAGTCACAGCCCCTAATCCCGCCCACAATCCCTCCCCTCATGAATACGCTTTGAGATCGGTCGATTATACTCTGCAGTGGTGTTAGATAGCGTTAACAGGTTTCCGATAACGCTAACAGTGCAGGGCTGCTGCATTTGTTTTAGCACTACACGCTGCTTACTTTAGTAAGTTCCGAATTTCTGGGTGACAGGTCCTCTTTAAAGAGAGATATAAAATATTGGGAGAAATCCCCTCATGTAATACCATTGAAAACAATGTATTGCCCTTAAGCTCTTATTGTTTTCTATGCCAAATACGATGTAATATTGTGAAATTGCTAATTTTAGAGACACACGAGGCTTGTGTATGCATGTATATGTTTGTACGTCATCTGCTGTTATATTTTGTTAATACAAAAAAAAGAAAAAGAAATTAGAATAACACTATTAACTTTACTCATATTGTAAGCTTGTTTTTGGTACCATATCTATGAAGTAATCTTGGTTCTGCTACTATATTTGTGGATTTTAACTTGGATTTTGCTTTGTTTCTAAGGAGAAAGCTTGGTTATGGTTCCATATCTATGTAACAAATTTGGCTCTGCCACTGTATATGCGGGACACAGTCATCATACAGCCCAGGGTCCTTGGTTACCCTAATCTGTCCCTGGTGATTTAACTTTATTGACAAATACATGAGGACATAAGTGCATGTTACACAGAAAAAATGTATTTTAGATGGCATGTTGTCAACACCTGTGGGCTAAGTCCCTGCCTAAAGCAGGTAGACCGCCCTGACAAGGGCGAATCCACTATCAGGAACCTAACTGACGGTCCTTGAGCGACCTTACAAGATGACAGGGAAGACTTACTTTGTCTGGCAGCTGCTGGATGGTGGAGCGGACAGGTAACTGCAATACAGGTATAGGCCAGTGTTCACACTGGTAACAGAAACCGACAAAAGACAGACAGGAAGGTGGGGTCACACTAGGAGGTAAACAATACTGAAGGACAAACAGCAGTTACAGCAGTGGAGTCAAGCAAACCGGGTCAAAACCAAGATGGCGGCAAAGGTACAGATTCGTATAGCAAATAGAATGGTCAGTAGGCAAAGCAGAAGTCAGTACACAGAATAGCAAGAAACGCAAGAGCACTAGATACACAGAAAGACTGAATAACCAGCAGCCAATGAAGGGGCTGGGAAGAATATAAGGCAGTAATGGACACCGCCCCCAGCATTGACTGGCTCAGCCGTCCATCACTCAAACTGCAGCTGCAGGCAAAACGAGTACAGAGGCACACCCAGCTTTCCCAGGATCAGAAATGCAGCTGTCAATAACAAGCAGCTCTGGATGTGGTTTTCCAGCAAGAAGCCTGAAACCTGATCCCATCAGAACAATTTGCGAGTTCTGACACATGTTGTATCTTTTCTCATATTTCACATCTTATGTCTCAAAATCCGATATATTGGGCACTGCTACATCTTAGACATACATATATAAATTTGAATTCCTCCAATAACTTCTTCTATTCACGGCGGCGGTCGCGTTCCGATGCATGGAGAGGGCTCGCGGCGCGCCCCCGCGCGATCAGCGGTAAAACACCGGTGTTACCGGTAAGCCTTTGCTGCAATATGCAGCAAAGACTTACCGGCTATGGAGAGGGCTCGGCCCGCGAGCCCTCTCCATGTACCGGGACCCGACATGTGACGTACTATTACGTACTATTAGAAGACAAGCATCGGGATGAATAGGAGTGTAGTTGAGTATGTGTAGGAGATTTTAACTTTTTGAAAGTGGTAGATTTGCTTTAACATAGGCTCGCCTGGCAGTAGCGATGCTCCCCCCCTCCTCCTCTCCATAGTGATGCGCAAACTTACAGCCAAATATACTTCATGGCTACATGGATACTACATGGCGTGTGTGAAAGGGGCCTAAGTGCCCCTTGTTTATAATTTTGATGGTAGATTTCCTTTAAAAGATTTTTTCACCACCCGCTCAATCTCTCCAAAAATGGTTGCTGACTACTACAGGGAAGTGACAGGAAATTGGCTGACACTGAAAACCACTGACACCCCATTTATTTCAAGCGCTTTGATATCTGTAAACTCCAGATATATACATGGGTAACGTGCAGATTGTAATAGGACCTTAGATGATACACCCAGCCCTTTAGGTTGCCCAATGATGTACAGAGTTCTCTCTCTCATATTTCCATACACCGCATATTATAGCAGTGGACTGTCCATCGGAACATGGAGCAGAGTGATTCAAGTAACCCTGAATATTCAGGGTTCATTGGACTCACACCGGTTAGTTTGCATTTAAGTTTTACAACCGATTTAATTTTTTATCACATGTTTTTAGTACCGTATTTTCCGACTATAGGCGCCTTAAAAAGCCTGTGATTTCCTGGAATCCACAAGTAGCGCCTTATAGTCCGGTGCGCCCTATATGAGGGCAGCGACCCTACTTACATATGTCCCCGCTACCGGAGACAGCATAATCTCCACGCGGGAACTGGCAGACCACGCGGCACGAACAACTTCTGCCTGCGTGGTCTGCGTTCCCGCTGGAGATCTGCTGTCCTCTCATAGCGGTGACCTATGTAAGTATTCATTCTCCTCACCTCCCCCTCAACCTTCAGTCACCGCTCACCTTCCCCCCACCGCGTCCGCGTCATGCGTCTCGAGCGTCCGTCCCCGTCGGGTCTCGACGCTAACTCCCCCAATCGTGGACCCTCCGCCCCGAGGAGGGTAGGGACCCCCCAGTGAGGGCCGCTTCGCCTCTTATACCTTACCTAGTGTCTCCTTCCTATGGAATTATTACATATATAAGGCGCATCGGACTGATGCGCCTTATATTCGTTGCAGCCTAATGGCACGAACATACGGTAATTATTTAATTTGGGTGGTTCACTTCTGGCAGGGTTCTCTTTGCCTCATACCATCAGATTGTGCCCGTTGACAAAATTATTCCATCAAAATAACAGCCAACAAATTTGAAAAAAAAACGAAACTATTAGGCCCCCCGTCCACACTAGCGAGTTGTCGATAACTCGCATCACACTCCGCAACGCAAGCTGCCGGAACGCACGTCCTAACGCTGCAGCAAACCGCGGAGTTGAACGACTGCTGAGTTCCTCCGCGGTGCAGCGTTTCGGTCCGTGCGTTCCCCGGCAGCTTGCGTGCGAGTGTGATGCGAGTTCATCGCATCACACTCCTCTTTTCGTTGTGGAAGGGGCCTAAACGAATAAGTCAAGATTGAATGAAATTGGCTGACACTGAAAACCACTGACACCCCATTTATTTCAAGCATTCAATCTCTGACTTATTATGTTTTAGGCCCCTTCCACACTAGCGAGTGTGATGCGATGAACTCGCATCACACTCGCAACGCAAGCTGCCGGGAACGCACGGCCCGAACGCTGCACCGCGGGAGTGAACTGACATGCTGAGTTCACTCCCGCGGTGCCCGCGGTGCAGCGTTCGGGCCGTGCGTTCCCGGCAGCTTGCGTTGCGAGTGTGATGCGAGTTCATCGCATCACACTCGCTAGTGTGGAAGGGGCCTAATTCAAGAGTTCCTATTATGGAAAATTTCAAATGCTTGTCAAGAAAGACTTAGCCTAACTACACAGTGATTCTGTATTCACCGCTTATAACAACATCACTAATATGAAAGCAAAAGCCGTCAAGGATTTAAAAAATGATCCATATATAATGATAAGAAAATCAGATAAAGGGGATCTATCCTAGACAGTGACTTATATGCACAAGAATGCAAAATACTGTTTGAGGACAAAACAGTATATTCACCTTTGAGATCCGATCCCATGTCACGTATCTCTGACAGACTCTCCAGATTATTACAGGATGGCATTTCCTTGGGCATTCTTAGTACCAGAGATAAAGAAACATTTATTCTTAAATTTCCTAATATGGCTATTTTCTATGCCTTACACAAAAATCACAAAATGCGCCCTATAATTTCTGGCACGAGATTCCTCTTAGAAACTACCTCTACCTGGCTTGACACCATTCTTCAGCCCTTTGTCACCAGAACACAAGTATTTATAAAAGACTCTTTCGTAGTATTAAAAATCATGGACTCTTTTGTTTGGAAACAACATTTCTATTGGGTTACTTGCAAATTTCTTTCATTTTGGATGTAGTTTTTTTTTACTTCTTATTAACCAATAACTACTTTGTATTTGATAATTTTTTTCTTCAAAAACAGGGTTGCCCAATGGGCTCTAGGTTTTCACCATCCCTAGCCAACTTATTTATGACATATGAGGAAGATTTCGTTTTCTCCATACGTAACCCTTATCTGCATCAAGTGGTATGGTCTTTTATTGAATATCTAAGCTATAATGACTACAATATTCAATTTAGCAAGAACCAAAAGACAAAATTGGTGTGTCATAGGGCAAGGTATGGAAATTGGCTGACACTGAAAACCACTGACACCCCATTTATTTCAAGCGTTCAATCTCTGACTTATTATGTTTAATAGTTTTCTTTTTCAAATTTGTTGTTATTTGATGGAATAATTTTGTCCACCGGCACCTATCTGATGGTATGAGGCCAAAGAGAACCTGCCATTGAAACAGACCACGCGGCAGAAGTTGTTCGTGCCGCGTGGTCTGCAGTTCCCGCTGGAGATCTGCTGTCTCCGGTAGCGGGGACCTATGTAAGTAGGGTCCGCTGCCCTCCTATAGGGCGCACCGGACTATAAGGCGCACTTTGGATTTCCAAGGAAATCCAAGGCTTTTAAGTGCGCCTTATAGTCCGGAAAATACGGTAACTAAAAACTATGATAAAAAAATAAATCTGTTTGTAAACTTAAATGCAACTAACCTGATGTGAGTCCAATGAAGCCCTGCATATTCAGTGGTTACTTGCATCACTCTGCCTCCTTGTTCCTGATTGACAGGTCTCACTGCTATAATATGCTGCTGTATGAAATATTGAGAGAGAGAACTCTGTTACATCATTGGGCACTTAAAGGCCAGGGTGATATCATCTAAGGTCCTATTACATCTGCAACGTTTACCCCATGTATATATCTGAGTACATGATATCACAGCATGCTTCCATGGACTTCTACTCCTCCCTTCATTCTTTATGGAGACATGCTGTGATTTCATGTGATCAGATACATACATGGGGTAGATGTTATAGTTGTAGGCAAGTACCTTAGCTAACATCACCCTGCTCACATGACATGATGTTCTGAGTACTTATAAGAGGCATAGGACATGGGGAAGAGTAGATGTGAGGGGCCGGCCTAGCAGGGCACACCCCTCTGATGCCAGGGAATATAACATAAAGTTGATTTATGGGGGTGTAAGGAAAACAATATTTACCTAAAAGAAGGATGTCAGTTAGTTAATAGGCCTCTATGGGAACCTGCCACTAGCTGTATTTATGAAAATGTGACAGGTCCCCTCAAGGGTGGATTAAGACCAGAATGGGCCCCGGGCTGCATGAATAGCATAGTCCCTACAAGTCTAGAATCACTTTCTACATATGGTACTAGAATCAGCTTCTTGGGAAATGGTGGATGTGTACTTTCTGCTGCTTTCAATCTGGGGTTTCAGGACCTTTGGAAGACCTTGAAAGTACCTAAAATGGTTCTAGTGCATATGTATATCGAGAGCAGAAACAGATGTATGAGGATTTCAGGAGTCAAGGTCCTTTGCAGTATAAAATATGGTGGGCGGTTTGTGTGGCCATGGGCCCCCTAAAAGGCTTGGGCCCCGTACTACCACCCAAACCGCCTATATTCCAATCAACTTCTACTACTGGGTGTTCTCTCATAACACGGAGTTACATGCCATTTGTTTTGATGCTTTTTGTGACAAAAAGATCAGGGGATTCAACACACAGAAACCCCTTCCATTCAACTGAATCCGGCTGCATCAATTCCAGTGGATCTGGAATTGCTCCATTCTATGTTTAGTGGCCAGGTTGTGTTACTGCAGACTGCAGTTCTGTTTTGGGTTTTTTTTGTCGATACTGGCACCTGAATCGTCTGATTGCTTGAGTGCTGGATCATCTCCCATCTGAGATCAATCTTTTTTCATGTTTGAATACTACAGCTGCACCCCAAAGTCAGGGATGTTATTCCTATATATTGCTAGGAGCCCCTGTCTGCTCTTGTGAATACAACCCTATACTGTAATCATGTTTTCATTATAGGGCTGTATTCACACACAAGGGGAGATTTAGCATCAAGTTGGTAAAACCAATCAGAGCTCAGCTTTAATTTTATAAATAGCTGTGGAAAAAAGAAAGCTGTGCTCTGATTGGTTGTCATGGGCAACTAGAACAGTTCTGCTCTAGGAGACTTATGATAAATCTGCCCCACAGAATCAGGGATTCCTAACATCATCTATATTTATCATATCAGGAGTCCATGACCCAGGACAGTGTATTGCATTGAAAATAAATCCACAATTGGGGGAGATTTACCAGAAGTGTCTGATGTAAAATTGTTCTAGTTGCCCATGAAAACCAATCACAGCTCAGCTTTAATTTTATAAACAGCTGTAGGGAAATGAAAGCTGAGATCTGATTGGCCGCCATGGGAAACTAGAGCTATTCTTCTCTCTGACAAATTACTGCAATGAGTCTTGGGTGTGAAAGAGATAAAAATGAAATAAAATGATTCCAGGCGTCCTGATCATTGTTTTACACTCCAATATCTTTCTATACGAAGCCAGATTCTTTAGATTCTTTATATATTCTGATGATATCTATGATCTGTAGCTTGTGCTTTGTTGTTCTGCAAAAAAATCAGTAAAGATTTAATGAAATCAGAATGAAATTAATAAGAAATAAATCACACGACAACACAGAATACGAATATAATAATAATAATAATAATAATTAATAATTCTTTATTTATATAGCGCACACAGATTACGCAGCGCTGCACAAGCATGTCAAATTGGTCCCTGTCCCCATGGGGCTCACAATCTAAACAGCCTAACAGTATGTTTTGAAGTGTGGGAGGAAACCGGAGTACCCGGAGGAAACCCACGCAAACACGGAGAGAACATACAAACTCTTTGCAGATGTTGACCTGAGTGGGAATATTCATTGTATCACGTACAGATCCCGCGCACAATGTGATGGATGACGTAAGGTAAAAAGCGATAAATCAGCCATTTTCTTTATTCTCACTTCCCTTGGAAAAACCTGTTTGCAGTCATTCATTTCTCACTTCCACTGCTATTTGGGAGCAGTCAGCCCTCTCATGTGATCCTGCAGAGGAGCAGCTGATCAGCATTGCAGAGGATTGTGGGAGTTGTAGTCTAAGGAGGATGACTCATTTTTTGTTATATCTGGGTTCACAGTGATCAAATAACTTTTGCACATTTTTGTGCTTAGCCACATAGACTACCGCATCCCCCAGGGGAAAAATTACAAAATTTCTATAATACACAGAACCTAATAATCTGGATGTGGGTGACTGCTCCTCCCAGCATGAAGCAGACAGGGACAGGTCATGTGATATTAGCACATAAAGCTCAGCCACAGAGCAGCGTATAGCAGAGAGAAGAGGCTGACAGCGAGGTACGGTATTATGCTGAGCACTGCAGGCAGGATACACTGGTGATATACAATGCACTCATTGGTAGGATTTAAAGGGGCAGAACAATTCTGTTTTATTGCAGGTGTGATTGTTAGAGGTCTGACAACCGTCACTAATCCTAAAAACATGGGGTGTAGATTTTACGGCTGCTGTAGTTCTATCATAGCTGTTAACTTTACGGATATCTGTTGTTGCTTCTGCTTGAAAGACAATTTGGGACAAGATGGTGATACTACATATTATGCGTCCGAATATGTGATCTGAAAATCCTCAGGGCGCTTTCATATGTTGTGTTTTGGCCTGTGTTTTCATTGTGTTTGAAACACATTACAACAGCTGAGGAGAGGTGATTTGCCCAATTACATTACTGTTAACATTTATGTTTACAAAACGCATTGTAAATGTGATGTTAACAAATAAGTTAACAAAGTGTTACATTTGTTGTGGATATTTCCAGGAGTGGCACGCCAGTTTTCTGGTGTACAAGCCCTGAAAAAAAAAACACGTTTACTAGCGAATAGAGATTCCTATTCGGGTTTGGCCTCATGAACCAGACATGTAACCGGAAAGGCGGCTGAACAGCAAATCCGGCAAGTTAAGGCCAACCATAGCCATGGCTAGTTGCTAATGGGCATCAATTTACCGGATTGGCTGTTCGGGTCGTGCAGCCGAACCCGAATGGGAACTGCAGGTTTGCTCATCTCTACTAGTTAACCACCAGGTTTTGTTTTGTTTTGGAGTGTGGGAGGAAACCGGAGGACCCACGGAGGAAAACCCACGCAAACACGGAGAGAACATACAAACTATTTGCGGATGTTAACTTGGGTGCTGCAAGGCAGAAGTGCTACCCACTCAGCCACCGTGCCGCCCTAGTATATAAGTTATTGGGTTATGAATTAATTATATAATGACATACCAAACATTATGAAATTATAGTTTCAGATTCTGACTTTCCTTGTTGTATGTTTCCCTTTATATTTTTAGTTGCTGTATTGTTTCTAGAAAGAAGGATGTAGTTGTGCAGCGCCAGCATATCTGTATCCTGTTCATCTGCTCTACATGACCCTTTGTTATAGTTTAATCCAACAACTGAACTGTAACTGGACGTAAAAGCTCGACTAACCCCCTGTTCTTAAAGGGAATCTCTGCTTACCCATCATAATCATTAATGGCACCAGTAAATCAGTTATTTAGATAAGTAACTCTCTCTGACACTTTCATGGAAGAGACACGGCCGTGTACAGAGACTTCAGCCAATGCTTCATAGGAATAAAGTTATAAAAAGTTTGTGGTTCTATAGTTTTGCCCTTTAAGGTGAGAAAGTAATGACAATGTTCATGCTTTGAATTTCGGATGCTTTCTCTAAACAGGATTGTGTTCATAGGTTTTGTACATTTTCCTAAAAATAATTCTGTTCCGTTTTATTCCTATTAATAGAATAATGGCGTCTGATGGAAAGAGACTGAAGGGGCTTATTGCTGCCACGTTTACACCAATGACTCTGAACTGGTGAGTGTCTCATTTCTAAGTCATACATGACTCTTATTCGTGCAAGTAACAGTATATTGACACACAACAATGTTGTTTTGCGTACCATATTTTTCGGACTATAAGGCGCACAAAAAATCCTTTGATTTTCTCAGAAATCAAAGGTGCGCCTTATAGTCCAGTGCGCCTTATATATGAACCGTACTTACAGATAACAGCTGCCTTGAACTGTGCCTTGAACTGTCATTCATCCTTATAATCCGGTGCGCCTTATATAAGAACCTAGATGTTTTAGCAGGCATTTATTGATGGTGCGCCTTATAGTCCGAAAAATATGTTAATGTACCACACAAGGGATTACCAGCCCATGGAAATTCCTTAGGCTTGGCATAGAGGCAGGTAATGTCTAGCCACGATTTCTTGATTGCTTTCCTTGCCCCTATGCTAAGTATCCATACAGTAAATTAAAAGGCACTGCATTGGATCAGAGCCTTGGGCAACATTGACCCATGTTCCTTTGTTTTCACAATGTAAAAAATGTCCAAAATTCAGTGTATATCATAAAATATCATAATAGAGATTCTTCTACAAAGCACTAAATGGTACATAGCCAAAAATTACAATAAATTCATGTCTACAGCTACCACTAGGGGGAGCTTTATACAGAGAGGTCCTACATGTCCATTAATAATGGCCACATGCTATTAAGACCCCTTGCGCACAGCCGTGGGAGCGCCCCTGGGCGCTGCATGCAGCACCTTCCAGTGCCCTCCGGTATCCAGCGCTGCTGTCGCTCCAGTCCAGGCGCCATGTAAACAAACATGGCCGCCGGAGCAGCGTTTGTTTACATGGCGGACCAGAGCGACAGCAGCGCTGGATACCGGAGGGCACTGGAAGGTAAGTACATCTTTATTGTTTTAAGCAGCCCGCTCCCGGCCACCTACAGTTTTTTTCGGAACTCTCAGACAACCCCTTTAAGTAAATCACCTCTCAGCTGTTGTAATGTGTTTCAAAACGTAATGTAAACGCAATGTGTGAGGTGCCCTTAGGGTGCAGACCTCAGGTGCACCCCACTCCCAGGTGTGTAAAGCAGGAAGGGGGGACCACTGTGCAGGAGTAATACAGGAAAGGCATTCCTTTAGGCTCAGGATTTTTGGAGTTGCAGGAAGATGTGTTCCAACAACAAGAACAGATGCAAATAGGTGACAAGTGTTTGCTTGTTTATCGAATAATCGGAGAATCAATGATAGAATCAAATGTAACTATGAACTTTCATTCAGTCAATTATTGGCTTATGTAGGTGGCTGGTTAGAGTGTTCTCTGCTGATAGATAATAGACTCTCAGAGGATTTACATGGGTTGACAACATATATGTGAAACTCAAAATATTTGGTTATCCTTTCCTTTCTTTCCTCTTCATAGTGAGGTCAATCTCTCCATCATTCAACAGTATGTAGACTACCTGGTACAGAAGCAGAAAATTAGGAATATATTCGGTAAGTTCAAAAAAAAATTTTTACCTTACAGTAAACTTTTATCATCATTTCGTAATAAGAAGTAAAGAAATGAGATGAGTTTCTAACATTCTCAGTTTTGACCAAACAGAGGGTCAGAAAGTGTTAGGTATCCGCCCTGGACATCTGTGTGACCATACCTGTGTATGTTGTTAGTAGGGGAAGGGCTTTATAAAATAAATGTGTGTTTCAGGATTGCAGCTGGACTTGGAGCTCTGGAGATGTGTCCTCACGATGCTGTGATCTTAGCTCTCTGCATAGAACTACTATGCAGCATCACTACTATACTCTGTGTAACTACTATAGTAGTCAACCAGGAGCCTGATACAGCAGCCACTGACAGCAGAGGGGACAGACTGGAAAAGTTCAGTGAAGACAGATCTTACAGCACAGCAGTGTGAGGACATTACAACAAAGTCCAGCTACAATCCTGAAATATAAAATTCATTTTTCACAGTTTTGTTACAATTAAAACATACAAGTATGATTACACAAGGACAATAACTAACACTGGCTGCAGTTTTGCGTGATCATTGATCATTTTTGCCTTTCATAATGTTAATATTTTGATTTTAACAATTTGGTGTTTTTTTCATGTTTTTCAGTCAATGGGACGACGGGAGAAGGGACGTCGCTCAGTGTTACAGAGAGAAAGAAACTTGCTGAGGAGTGGGTGAGGCATGCCAGAGGCAAGTGAGTAGTCTGCACTGAGGGTTATACCAAACCTAATATACTGTCCTAAAATATACTATATCTGGTGTAATACACTTCTCTATAATAATTTACACAAGTGGCTGCAATACATGCAAGACATCAATCAATTTTTCTCTATTTTTAGTGAATTTTAGTTTCACTTTTCCCGTAAATACAGATTACAGTATGTTACATCCATGCTCTGTAATGTTCTTCTCATACAGGATGGACAATGTGATTGTGCATGTCGGTTGCCTGAGCCTGGAAGAAACAAAAGATTTGGTGAGCATATGTCATATATTTGTTTTTTTAAATAAATTGTGTTACTATTTGTAATTTGTTTGAGACATATAATGGGGGAGAAAAAGCAGAATGGGTGAGACATACAATACAACGTGTTCCAGAATTTTGGCCTTTAACAAAATCTTCCATCAAAATCCATCATGATAAATCAGGGACACTTACTCATAGATCCAGGCACAGGGACTGTGGTATTCTTGTATTCGTTATCCTTGGCCTCCTTGCTTCTATAATCAACTTTTAAAATGATGCTAATAAGCCTGATTTGGCTTTACCGGCTGTTACATGGTCTCCCCTCCACTCTGCTCCCTCAGCACTTGTACAGTAAACCGGAAGTGCTGAGGATGCAGAGGGGAGGGTGAGGCAGTGTAACAGCCTGTAAAGTCAGATCACAGAGGGGCTAGGGCAGTGATGGCGAACCTTTTAGAGGCCGAGTGCCCAAAATAAAATGTCCAAAATTCAGTGTATATCATAAAATATCATAATAGAGATAACTCCGATATCCAGCGCTGCTGTCGCTCCAGTCCAGGCGCCATGTAAACAAACATGGCCGCCGGAGCAGCGTTTGTTTACATGGCGCCCGGACCGGAGCGACAGTAGCGCTGGATACCGGAGGGCACTGGAAGGTAAGTACATCATTGTTTTAAGCAGCCCGCTCCCGGCCACCTACAGTTTTTTTCGGAACTCTCAGACAACCCCTTTAAGTAAATCACCTCTCAGCTGTTGTAATGTTTTTCAAAACGTAATGTAAAGGCAATGTGTGAGGTGCCCTTAGGGTGCAGACCTCAGGTGCACCCCACTCCCAGGTGTGTAAAGCAGGAAGGGGGGACCACTGTGCAGGAGTAATACAGGAAAGGCATTCCTTTAGGCTCAGGATTTTTGGAGTTGCAGGAAGACGTGTTCCAACAACAAGAACAGATGCAAATAGGTGACAAGTGTTTGCTTGTTTATCGAATAATCGGAGAATCAATGATAGAATCAAATGTAACTATGAACTTTCATTCAGTCAATTATTGGCTTATGTAGGTGGCTGGTTAGAGTGTTCTCTGCTGATAGATAATAGACTCTCAGAGGATTTACATGGGTTGACAACATATATGTGAAACTCAAAATATTTGGTTATCCTTTCCTTTCTTTCCTCTTCATAGTGAGGTCAATCTCTCCATCATTCAACAGTATGTAGACTACCTGGTACAGAAGCAGAAAATTAAGAATATATTCGGTAAGTTCAAAAAAAAATTTTTACCTTACAGTAAACTTTTATCATCATTTCGTAATAAGAAGTAAAGAAATGAGATGAGTTTCTAACATTCTCAGTTTTGACCAAACAGAGGGGCAGAAAGTGTTAGGTATCCGCCCTGGACATCTGTGTGACCATACCTGTGTATGTTGTTAGTAGGGGAAGGGCTTTAAAAAAAAAAAAATGTGTGTTTCAGGATTGCAGCTGGACTTGGAGCTCTGGAGATGTGTCCTCACGATGCTGTGATCTTAGCTCTCTGCATAGAACTACTATGCAGCATCACTACTGTACTCTGTGTAACTACTATAGTAGTCAACCAGGAGCCTGATACAGCAGCCACTGACAGCAGAGGGGACAGACTGGAAAAGTTCAGTGAAGACAGATCTTACAGCACAGCAGTGTGAGGACATTACAACAAAGTCCAGCTACAATCCTGAAATATAAAATTCATTTTTCACAGTTTTGTTACAATTAAAACATACAAGTATGATTACACAAGGACAATAACTAACACTGGCTGCAGTTTTGCGTGATCATTGATCATTTTTGCCTTTCATAATGTTAATATTTTGATTTTAACAATTTGGTGTTTTTTTCATGTTTTTCAGTCAATGGGACGACGGGAGAAGGGACGTCGCTCAGTGTTACAGAGAGAAAGAAACTTGCTGAGGAGTGGGTTAGGCATGCCAGAGGCAAGTGAGTAGTCTGCACTGAGGGTTATACCAAACCTAATATACTGTCCTAAAATATACTATATCTGGTGTAATACACTTCTCTATAATAATTTACACAAGTGGCTGCAATACATGCAAGACATCAATCAATTTTTCTCTATTTTTAGTGAATTTTAGTTTCACTTTTCCCGTAAATACAGATTACAGTATGTTACATCCATGCTCTGTAATGTTCTTCTCATACAGGATGGACAATGTGATTGTGCATGTCGGTTGCCTGAGCCTGGAAGAAACAAAAGATTTGGTGAGCATATGTCATATATTTGTTTTTTTAAATAAATTGTGTTACTATTTGTAATTTGTTTGAGACATATAATGGGGGAGAAAAAGCAGAATGGGGGAGACATACAATGCAACATGTTCCAGAATTTTGGCCTTTAACAAAATCTTCCATCAAAATCCATCATGATAAATCAGGGACACTTACTCATAGATCCAGGCACAGGGACTGTGGTATTCTTGTATTCGTTTTCCTTGGCCTCCTTGCTTCTATAATCAACTTTTAAAATGATGCTAATAAGCCTGATTTGGCTTTACCGGCTGTTACACTTTCTCCCCTCCACCCTGCTCCCTCAGCACTTGTACAGTAAACCGGAAGTGCTGAGGAAGCAGAGGGGAGGGTCAGGCGGTGTAACAGCCTGTAAAGCCAGATCACAGAGGGGATAGGGTAACCCCTCAGGATCATTAGCATAATTTAGGAAGGAGGCAATGGATAACAGATACATGAGGATTACCACAGTCCTGGGGCCTGTATCTATGTTGAAGTGTCCTTGGTTTTCATGATGGATTTTGATGGTAGATTTCCTTTAATAGCACAAAAAATATGTTGCTTTATGTCACACATAAAGTTTTTTTGGGGTTTTTTTTTACATCTTTTCCTCATTTTATTGCTTCTATGATAATAGGATGTGATTTCTAGGAAAAAGTGGGCTTGGCCTAAGTTGCACTAATATGTAACGAAAATACTCCACATTCTGAATGGCATTTACATGTATAAAATAAGCCTAATAATAGGAGGTAAAAGCTAGACTGCAGCCTATACTGTATATTATCTGTCAGTGTGATGTGCCTGGAGCCCGGATCTGTCTAATCTAACATCGCAGTGTTTGAGTTTATTTGCATCAATTGATTGGATTAATTAATTAATGAAAAGCGTCCAAACATTGTCTAACTTTCCAAGTTAGATGGAAAGGATTAAACTGCACCAAATTAATCAAGATCAATGTGTCAAATGTTGAATAATAACTTATTGAGACTGTAGCCTTATTTATCTTCTATTCTGCAGACTGGAGATAACTTGCTGATAATTGGCAGTTCCTGCGGTGGGACCCCTATGGTTCATGAGAATGGGGGTCCATTGTACCCCCAAATTAATGAATTAATCCATTCACTGTCCATATCATTGAAGTAGCTAAATACTGTGCTCGACTACATCCATAGAGATGAATAGAGAAGCAGGGTGTATGATTAATACATTTCCCCCAGTGGAGATGCTGCAGTGAATTTAATTTCTCTTCTGCTGCACTTCCATGTGAAAAACATTGTACACTCTGGCAGACATTGCTATTAATGCCTACAATGGAGTCACCTCTTGTTCTTCATCAGGCCGCTCATGCTGCTTCCTGCGGAGCTAATGCCATCGCTGCTGTGAGCCCTTCATTCATCAAGCCTTCAAGTCCAGGTATTACATTGAGATTGGACTACGGTACTTATCCTTAAAATTGGATCTTCATCTGCAGCTCACATTCCTGACTATGTGTTTGACTGCCTGTATTTCCAGTTCTGTAGCACATAATATCCTGATTCTCATGCAATTTGTAAGATGAGATTATTATATTCATGGTTCTACCAAATACCTACATACTGTATTCAGTATAAGACTTATCCCTACATAAAAACAGAAAATTAAACATTACAATGATTTAATGAAAATATGGAGGACCTAATTGCATCATTTAATGATGGGGAGGGGAGCTAAAATTTTTCAATGACCTCAGGCGGACCGGTTAAGAGATAGGGGGCCCACAGGCCAATAATGCCCAGGTCTATTCTAGATCTTTAGAGCTAGATAGGATCAAAAGTGATGCTATTCTATCGTCTATAATGACTCATCTCAAGCAAAAGTGAACCCTCTTTAGCTATTTGCATATGAATTGTAGTGATTTCTTTTTTTTATTCTCTCCTACGTGCTTAGTTCTGTATTTTTTTCTTCTTCTCTTAAAGAAGTGGCTTCTGCTGCGCCGAGTCTTCCGTTCTATTCTATCACATTCCTTGCCTCACGGTATAACATGTGAGTAGCACTTGGGGGATTTTCCATGTTTATAACCATTTTAAATGTTTCTACTCCCTATTAGAGGCAAAAATGACACATATTGGCACAAAGTAGGTGTCAAATGGAAGGGAGTCTGCTAGTGGGATCCCTCTACACCGTATGCACATAATATATCATAACAAATCAATAATTTGTTTCTCACAGTTCGGGTGAGTGATCTGATTGGCAGGATGAAAGTTCTCCCATCTTCCGAGGAGTGAGTTTAGTGACACTAACCTTTTTAGACTCAGCATGTGCGTACACGCATATAGAGAAATGATTGTCTTTACGGCGTGATGAGGCAATGTGTTTATTATAATTTCCACTGTAATACTAGAGGTAATAGAAGTCACAAACCATTTACTCATAGTAATGTTTTTTTGTTTGCAGCAACTTCTGGGGGCCTTGGCGTGTGGGGCTCATGGAGCTGTGGGCAGGTAATTTAGGATCGCTTCAATCATTTTCATTTCACTTCCCAACCTGGATACATAGTGGCATAGAAAATGTAAAGGATTGTCTCGGGACTAACTCGGGAAACTAACAAGCGCCAAAATGTAAGAAACTTGTTTAAGGTTCTATGGCAGACTCCGGAATTTCAATAATTTCTCGCAAATAATGGCACATCCACAGGATATTCCATAAGTGTCCAGAGGAAAGCAGCTTGGTGTAAACTGGATTATGTAGTCAAAGAGAGACCCTTTTAATATGGTTTTCGGGGTGTGGCCGCGGAGGGTTTTCTCTACAGATGAGCGGACCTGATGGTCGGGTTTGGGCGCATTTACTTACTCGTTCCTTGGAGTTCACAGAAAGTGCATTGTCCGACGATAATGCACTGTACCGCGATTCACTAAGATCGTGCGACCGTATCCTGATGGTGTCGCTTCCCGCTCAGGTCCAGACAGTTCACATCTTCTTCCTGGGGCTATGTAATGCATTGTCCTTGCATACACAATTTGAAACTTAAATCCGCGCTCAGGCCGAAATTAGTCGGATCGATCGAGGCCGCCCCCGATTTCTGTAGCATGGAAGCCATAGCAAGCGCGCCACAATCCGATCGTGCACGACAATCCCAGCACAGACAAACTGTTAAATACCTGCAAAGCTCGCAAATCGAAAACAGCGAGCGTCACAACGAAAGTGCAATCCGCGACCTTCTTAGTAAAAAGACCCATGCTGATTGGTGGCCAAACAGCCATCAGCAAATTGATTGTAGGGGGACCTGAATCCACCACTCGGGTCCGCTCATCTACTATCGCTCTAATTTGACCATTTGTGTAATGGGAATGAATCAATTATTTTTTAACAGCACATACAACTACCTGGGTGCCACGGCCCATAAAATGCTGGCTGCTTTTGAGGAAGGAGACTTGGAGCAGGCCAGAAAGATTCAGGTATGTTGTTAAACGGAATGTATTATCCCCCCCCAAAAAAAAATTTGGTATTTTTTTAAAGTTGTTTTTCGTTACTATAAACTAGAGAAGCCACAATAGGCCACGCTTCTGGTTCCTAAATCTCACTTGACAGCAATGTTGTTCTAGGCCGACTTGATCGAACATGTAAAAGTTTTTTTGCCCTAAATTTTCCACCTCCTAGTTCCTGAGCACCATTGCTTTGTGAATACTTTTTTCATAAAGGCGACTTATCTGAGATTTCTGTATTTTTTGGAAACATTCTTGGATGAGCATAACACAGCAGGTGCAGATTGCCTCAGATAAAGCCCTTGTGGGCCGCCATTACGGTGTTCTCAGGTCAACCTCCAGTTTTTAGACGTTTATCCCCCATCATGTCAACCTATTGTGTAAATAGTAGGAATCCTAATACACTTAAATACATTAACAAGTATAACTGTATATTGTTTAAAATTTAGAATTTTATTTTTATATATTTATAATGTGTAATTTTCTTTTATTTCAGTACCGAATCCAGGAGTTGATAAGCTTTGTATTTGCCATGGGTATGTTATTTCTAACATTATAAATCATTTGTGATTGGTTTCTATGTATATTTGAATCACAGCCTCCTTATCATGTCTGCCCTTAAAAGGGGTTTTCCCACAAAGAAAAGTCCACGGGATAGAGCCTAACTTACTGATCAGTGGGGGTATCGGTGCTGAGACCCCCCACAGATCACAAAACCGAGGGGTCCCTTTTTGCTCCGTCAGACTGATGGAGCAGATGGCCGAGTATGATTGTTCTCCATTAAAGGGGTTATCAGGTGTTAAAAATACGGAGGGCCGGGCTGGGGTGGGCTAGTTAAACATAATAAACATGCACTTACCTCGTCCGGCGCTGCCGATGTCCCGCGCCGCGGTCCGTCTCTTCTGTGCGCCAGTTTATATACAGGGGTGCACAGAGAGCTTCCGGGCGGCCCAAAGCGCCCATCCGACACCATCTCCCAGCGCTTACAACGCTGAGAGATAGGGACAGATGGGAGGAGCCGGCCACATCGCGGACCGGAAGCTCCCTCTGCGCGGCTTCTGTGCCCCTGTAAACAAACAGGGGCAAGGATCGAAGGGACCGCGGCACGGGACATCAGCGGTGCCGGAGGAAGTAAGTACAAGTTTATAATGTTTAACTAGCCCACCCCAGCCCGGCCCTCAGTAATTTTTAACAGCCGGATAACCCCTTTAATCTCTATGGAGCTGTTGGAAATTGCCGAACACTGTGCTCAGCGATCTCCGTCAGCTCCATAGAAATTAATTGAGCAGAACGGTCACCCACGGCCGTCTGCTCCATTAGTCTGACTAAGCGAAGAGGGGTCCGTTTTTGTGATCTGAGGGGGTCTCAGCACTGAGACCCCCAATGATCAGCAAATTAGGCCCTATCCACTTTTGTTCGTTGGGAAAACCCCTTTAAGCCACCATTGTTTTAAAATTAGTGGTTAACCTTTGACAGCATCGTCCAAAGCCCTTTAAGAGTAAGGAATAAAAAGCTGATAGGTGAGGGTGAGCATGTTATTTTGTACTTTTAAAGGGGTTTGATGGGACCCCCAACAATCCGGAGAACAGGGCTCCATTCTCACTATTGGGTTGAGAGGCAGGTTGAGCATTCATTGGACCCCACTTGTCAATAGTGAGGCAAACTGACTGGCGCAGGGTCTTCAATAATCGCACGTTCTACACGCTCCAATCATGCTTAAACTCAGTAAACCATTATTTTCTCTGGTGCACTCGGTTTAACTTTTGTGCACCACATTTCTGTTGGACTTTTGACACGAATGTGGCACATGGTGCGAATCGACATCAGAACGCCCCTTTAGGTGCAGAGTTATGTGTTCCGGCGGGCACAGTGCAGCTGTGACACAAAACTGGCGCAAACATTTCATAAATACTTGTGCAAGCACTTTGCAAATGTATATATGCACAAAGTATGGCAAAAAACTGTCGCAGCCAGTTTAATAAAAGTGACCTATTGTCTTTGTATGTGCCGGAGATAGCTGAGCACATTCCCTTAGTCGTGCCATGCTTGTCCTGACGTGCTACCCAATAGTGTCAATGGGACCCAGTTATTTCTCTTATGTTCCATGTTTTTACATGATCTTGTTTTTCATCCTTTTGAAGGTTGGGGACTGGCAGAATTTAAAAACATTATGTCAGATGTATCTAAAATAGACCTAGGACCACCAAGACTACCACTGGTCTCCACCTTCAAAGCAGATCATCCAGGAAAAATCAGAGAAGAAATGAAGAGGCTGGATCTTATATGAGGGAGGAAAGGCGCCCCTGGCTGTGTACCCCCCAATGATCAGTGCCCGCTCCTCACCACTGTGGTAGAGGGACCTTCTGCTCCGGCACTGGACCTTCAAGGCAACTAATTTCTGTACTAATAATAGCTGTAATGATCTAAAAATAACCAAAATATGATTCACTAATATATATGTCAGAACACTGCCCCGTTCTTATGCTCACACTTGTCCTCTAATTACATTATACTTAAAGTATTTGAAAGCCAAGTTTGAAAAATGTTTAATATATTTTTTTTGGGGGGGGACAAATGGATTTTAATAATTTTTCCAAAACCACTTAATCACACTAGATTTGTAAGGGTGAATGCCCATGGAAAAGAGGATAAGGGGATGAGAATCCTTTTAAAGGGGCTGTTTCTAGCCAAGTGCTGTGCTCACCAATTTCCGATGCTCCCATAATATAGACTGGAGCATCAGAACATTTGCTCAACGTGCCATTTCATCGGTCAGTACTGGACCTCCTGAATGGTGGAGATTCCCGCAGTCGGGCCCCAACCCATCAGATCCCACTATACTGTGCATAGCAGATATCAATCAAACTTGGCCAATGCCTTTAACAGAGACCCACTTGTATGGGTATTGTATGTAGTTTATTTAGTTTGGGTTTCAGGTGCCATCACCTCTGTCACCTATATACAATTAATGATAACACTTATACATGTGAATGTACACACTATGGAAAATTTCCATGCAGAAATAGGAAATTCTTCCTCATGTTATTTCACTTTCCTAATTCCAATATGGTATTTGTGGGTTTTTTTGGTGTTAGAACGTCAACAATGTTCATACTGTTCTTCAATTTTCTTAGTCTTGTTCTACAAAAAAAGTTTCTTACTGCTGTCACTTTGAACTAAAAATTATTTTTGTACTTTTATATGTGGAGATGTAACAAGTGGGAAATAATAAACCCGTTGTTGTCAAAATGCCTTGCCTTTTTCTTTATACTTAATACCCTGGGTGCTGGAGACCCCCGACTGCAATGGCTGCTACCCCAGTAGTTACCCTCCTCTTCCTGAGACTCAGGGGCGCACCACCTTGAGCAAGTTGCCTCGGGCGCAGTGCTGCTGCATGACAGAGGTGGCAGCATCTTGGGGCAGTGCTGCCCAACCCCCTCGGTAAAATACTGCCTGGCCGTGACCCAGGAACACCTAGTGAATTTACATGTAAAAAACCCCCCCACAATATCCACACCTTTGGCTTCTTCTTCCAGCGGTTCTGTCTTTTCGGCCGCAGCGCACTAATCATGATGTCATGCAGGGTCGCGGCCGGGTGAAGTCATAGTTGCACGCTCACGGGCCGGGAAGAAGACACAGCCGCAGGGAGAAGAAGCCAAAGGTGAGGTTATCATGTTTTTTTTTTTTTTTTTTTTTTTTAAGGGGCCCTGCTATGGGGGATTTGCAGCGGACATTACATTAAAGAGGGACTCTGCTGGGGACATTACATTAAATGGGCGCTGTGCAAGGGACATTGCAGTAGACAGTAGATTAAGGGTGGACTATCTGCTGTGGACATTTTATTAAGGGGGGCTCTGCTGTGGACATTTTATTAATGTGTAGCGGCTGTATTTTCCTCCCTAGGCTTATACACCCATCAAAAAGTTTTCCCATATTTCTTGTGGTATAATTAGGCGCCTTGGCTTATACTTATATATACAGTATGTATAGTAGTATGTATATACAGTATGTAGTTTTTTTTTCCTCACAGTGAAAAGGCCGAAGACAAGGGGAAATTATAGGTGTGTGGGGATATAGTAATAGGGGTAAAATAGTGTCCCATTTTCTGTAGACCCTCCTTGTATAGACAAACAATAGAAAAAGGAACACTATCAGGAGGGGCTACAGAGAAAATGGGGCGTTTTAGACTGAGCTGCTGGAAATGGCACATGATATGGAGGGGAGCTTGTGTCACTGGCATCTTTATCAATTCTGTGATCCGTGGGTTTCCCTAATTCATTATTACCACTGAGCACAGTATATAACTCTGACCATTCGGGGGGGGGGTTGTGCCTTTCTATAAATCGCCTCGGGCAGCAGAGAGGCTGGGTACACCCCTGCTGAGATCCCTACAGAATTGAAACCTAAAGGGTGGAAGAGCTTGTACCCTATCACTTCTCCCCCTCTTCTCTTCCTTCGACAGTAGAAAGCTCCTGGTCTAAGCCCAACTTTCTCCCCTGGAAGCGACTTGCAGGCAACATAATTTCCAAATGTCTGGTAAATGTGATAAATACGGCCCTAACCCTTCATGGTATGCACACCCATAGTGACTATGCCAGGTACAGTACATCACCCCTTTGTTTAAATCATTGGGGGATATATGATCAGAAGTATAACCCGCTATGTAGCTGACCTGCTGTGCTTCTCCTTCCGCTTTTTGGGAGTTATCCCCTAAAGGATTCTGCACATCCAGCATGAAAAGTTTATTTGTTCACTTTCTGACATCTTTGGGAACCTCGTTCAGCATCCCTCAGGCACTCTTTCTTAGTTTGTAACCTAATGGGCCAGATCCAGGGTGTTTTGCCTCACTTTTGATAAATTTAGGCCAATGTCCTGTTCCCCTAACCAATTTGTATGGTGCCAGTGTATATGTGATATAGTGTAATATCAGCCAAGAACTCATTTCATTTCTGTGCCCTTCTCCTCTGTGTAATAGGCGGCATGTTATGGAGCAATAGAGCAGCATGTACATAGGGTCATATATGTATGTAGCTGCTTAGAGTGCACAAAAAAAATGCTGAGCAGATTTCTCAGTCTAGTATCTGTAGATAGAATGTTATAGAGCAGGAGGAGCTAAGCAGATTATACTTTGTATTGTGAACAAATTTGAATGCAGAAAATCTCCAGTGCAATACAGCAGCATTTCGTAGACAATACAGATTTTTGCATGGGTTTTTATTTTGAAATAAAGTCTATGGACATGCGAAAGTCTGCCTCAAATCCGCGATATGATGCATATTTTCTTCTTGAAATGACAGAATAGATGAAAAAAAAAAGAAGCAAGAGATTGAGCATGTGCCCTGCCGCCCCATTCAGTGTCCATGCAGGAGTCCAACACTCCTCTAGGATAGGTCATGGATGGGGGGGTCTCACTCATGGCCCCCCACTATTTGGAGGCGTTCAGGTGATATAAGCCATAGCTGCACCTGGGATTACAGCTCCGTCCCTTTCACTTACATGGGACTTAATGGCAGAAGGGACCACACGGATGATGACCACGACGACAGTCACTAAGAAATGGCACCAGGACTCCCCTTATTGTGCCACAAATCAACATAAAATCACTGTAATAACCCTGCAACTTTACTCTGCAATATCCACTGCAGATTACAGCATAGTACAGCCGCTGCAGAACGTATGAGACATGGACAAGTGTTCTGTACGCGCTGCGGATATTCACCTGCGGAGGAGATTTTACATTTGCATCAATTTTATATGTGGATTTTCAGCACAACAAGTAGCAGTAATCACTCTCACCCTGGTAATATAAAAGAGAAGGACAAAAGACAAACACCAACAGATAATTTTTTAATCTTTTTTTATTTATTATTTTTAGCAGCAATAAGCAACATTGTAATGAAATATTACCGGCTCTTAATGAAATAATGAGTGCAGCGACTCTCAGGTCAGAATCAGAGACCGCAGAGCCCCCGCACCCAGAGATCCAGGGGAAGGCAAAGAAACCCCCAGAGTATTTACCTCTGGTGGGAAAAAAATTCCTTCCTGACCCCAAAGCTGGCGATTGGATTCCTCCCTGGAATCTACATCTAATGTGTATCTGTAAGTAAATAGCAATGTGTTACATCACAATATCCGGCTCCAATCTAGAGTTTACAATATAAATCTTGCTAATAACAGCTTACAGTCTAAGGTCTCTAACATTTGTCTGCATGAGGCCTAATACTACAGTAAATATAATACAATAAATAATATATTCCACTGTATTAGTACACAGTATAGTTGCCCCTTACAGCCTCCCCCCATTGTGGTCCCCCTCATATTCAGATATCCCTCATATTCTGCCCCCCCAGGAGTAGAAGGCTCCCCTTACTGTGCCCCCATCGGCTTCCCCTATGTGCCCTCCTATCATCTGCTCTTACTGTGCCCCCCACCAGCAGCTTCCCTTACTGTGCCTCCCTAGCAGCCTTCCCTGGTGTGTCCCCAGCGGTTTCCTCCTAGTGTGTGTCCCCAGCAGCTTTCTTTAGTGTGCTCCCAGCAGCTTCCCCTATGGTGCCCCCCTAGCAGCTTCCCTTATTGTGCCCCCCACTAGCAGCTTCCCTTAGTGTGCCCCTTCAGAAGCTTCCCTTCAGAGGTCGCATTAACGCCTCACCACGCGTCATAGACGCGTGATGAGGCGCCATTACCCCCCAAAATAATTGCCATGCGTAAAAGAACGCATGGCAATTACAGAATAATTATCAGCTTTTCTATGGAAATTAGGAAATGATTGAGATATTAAATGATTTCCATAGAAAAGCTGATAATTATTCTGTAGCTAATATCTACTATTACTGTACAAGCTCGTGTATAGGGATCTGTCATTGAGTAGCTGTTTGCTCCCAGCAGTGACATGAGGATATCCTTGTGCCGCTTGTATCCTTGTGTCCGCTGGAAGCAGAGGAGCCGGGGGCAAACTAGAAAAGGGTGACATTATTTATTTATTTCCAGCAAAAAGAAAAGCGGGGAATTATTATTAGCTACAAAGTGTCTGAGCACTAGGGGAGGGATGGACGCAGTTTGTGAGCACTTGGCAAAGGGTTCACACAGTGGGAGGAATGTACCTAGACAGCCATTCAGAACGCCAGTCTTAAAATCCCCCCTGCTGGTGCATATATTCACTATGAGGCTCCAGCCTTGGGGAATATGGCCACAAACTCCGCCAGTTACGACCTGTAGACCCCCTAGTGTGTCCCTCCGACCAGCAGCTCCCCCTAGTGTGTCCCTCCGACCAGCAGCTCCCCCTAGTGTGTGTCTCACCCCCCCCCAGTAGTCGTAGTACGGCCGGTATACATCGGCACTTCGGGGATGAGCAGGTATATAGTGTAAGGTACAGTGCAAGCAAAAAAATTATTTTACATTTATTTTTCTAACGTTAGCGTTTTGAACCTGTTTTTGGCCGCTTTTAAGAAATCCGTTGAAAAACACATGCGTTTTTTGACCGATTTTGTCCTTTTTCCAATTATCTTAATTAAGATTATTGGGAAAAACGGTCAAAAACAGATGCGTTTTCAAAACGCATTTTTTAACGGACTGCTTAAAAACATGTTCAAAATGCCACGTTTGCCGCCACCCTAAGGGGAAGTGTTGACTACAAACCTGGAATGAAAGCTGAGCTGTGATTGGTTGCTATGTGCATGGTTTCTTTACACAATATTAATAAATGAGGCCTATCCAGTATCTACACGTGTTATAACAACAGTTTTTTGTAAGGTGAAATGTTATGCATGGACCTGATCAGCGCTGGGTATATAATATAGTATAAGATATAACATGGCATCTTGTTGTGGGATTTCCCTTTCAGATTGGTTGCTATGTGAGTCATGGTGGCAGGTGCCACGCTCAGCAGCCAATAGGATTGCAGGGCATTGTTTCAATGCAGGGAAGAAAACGGCAGTTGGTGCCAGTCCGTGATCGCTCGCACAGAGAGAAGACCGGCTCCATTTTTGCTGAAAGTGACTTTGGATTTTTGGATTTTTACCAGATACACAGAGGATTAAACACCCACACCACAAGACAACACACAAGAGAGACATGAAGAGGAAGAGACAGGAGAACTCACTACCGGACCCCCATGAGCCTGCCCCCAAGAGGAGGAAGCTGGACCTGACCGAGCAGGAAGAGAAGATGGCGGCTCCCCCCAATCTCCAGGAGGACAACGCAGATCTACCAACCACTTCATGTCAAGACCAAGGAAAAGGCATGAAGAGGAAGAGACAGGAGGAGACTTCACCACCCGACCACCAGGAGCCGGAACCCAAGAGGAGGAAGCTGGATCTCCAGGATAACACAGATCTACCAACCACTTCGTGTCAAGACCAAAGGCAAGACATGAAGGAGCCTGAACCCAAGAGGAAGATGGACAAGCAGATGAAGGCTTTCCTCAAACTCCTGGAGTTTCAACCCATCAAGAACCTAATTGAGTGGGACAGAAGCCGCACCCTGACACACAAATACCTCCTGGCAGCCGTGTGTGCGTATTTCAGAAGAGCAAGACTCCCCAGCTCACAGTACAAGTACTTCTTCTTCCCGGCTCTGTACCTCGCCAGTCAGTTTGAGGACGACGATCCGAGCATCCGCAGAATCCTCTTCCTCTGCACCTTAGGACCGTACTGGTTCATCAACATAGACCAGTTTTTACATCATCGCGACCTGATGTTCCAGAAAATTGGATTCAGAGCCTGGGTAGACGTGGACACCTGTCATCGGCTGATGGCCCAGAATCCCACACACTGGGCATGGACAAGAGAAAAACCAAGAGTCCACCCTAGCCCCTCAGCTCCAGCCCCCGAGGAAAGCAGGAAGAGTCCACCAGCAGTGGCTTCAGCTGTCACATCCTGTAACTTCAGCCACGCAAGAGGAAAGTCTGCGAGATCTCCACAAACATCTCTATATCCACCGGCAGGATGACAGCTGCAAGACCAACGTGGAGAAGAGCAGGAGGCCGGTGCGGATGAAGCCGTCTGTCCATGGGTAAGGTGCAGAAGCCTCACAGCACATAACACCCACTACTCAATCACTGTAGGTAGTCACATGCAGTCACTGTAGGTAGGTACATACACCTCCACTACACACATGTTGTAGCGTTACCGCCCTTAGTACGCCCGGAGGAAGGGCAGTGCAGCGGCCATGGTTTCCCTGCAGGTTTCCTCCACAGGGGGTTTTTCCTGTCCTGAGCGCCGCTGTACACTCCCTGTGAGTGACCGGAGGTAACAACCACTTACATCACACATTAAAAATATAGATTACAATAAAATATCACATTAGTTTACTGACTATACTGTGTTGTGTCTTTTATTTCTAATAATGCATGTAAAATGTTATATAAAGGGTTTCTATAGAAACAAATAAATTATTAATATATTGAATTATTTCCATAGAAAAGCTAATAATTATTCTGTAGCTAATATCTACTATTACTGTACAAGCTCGTGTATAGGGATCTGTCCTGGAGTTTGTTCCCGGCTCCACCATTCAGCCTCTGCCGCTCTGATGTGGGCAGTGACATGAGGATATCCTGGTGCCGCTTGTATCCTTGTGTCCGCTGGCCTCTGAACAGTAGGAAGCAGAGGAGCTGGGGGCAAACTAGAAAAGGGTGACATTATTTATTATTATTAGCTACAAAGTGTCTGAGCACTAGGGGAGGGATGGACGCAGTGTGTGAGCACTTGGCAAAGGGTTCACACAGTGGGAGGAATGTACCTAGACTGCCATTCAGTGCGCAAGTCTTAAAATCCCCCCTGCTGGCGGTCCGGTGCATATATTCACTATGAGGCTCAAGCCTTGGGGAATATGGCCACAAACTCCGCCAGTTACGACCTGTAGATCAGATCAGAACCAGCGGAGCATTTTGCTAAATGGGGTAGGCCAGGGCCCTTCCCTTCATGTCTGAGCACTAGGGGAAGGGGTGACTGAGTGGACACTAGGGAATGGTGTAAGGGGAGGGATAAGGGGCATGATTTGGGTCCTAAAAATTTTCTGTGGAATGTGCGACTTCCTGTGTCCCTCTTTCATTTTTCCTAAAGTCAGGGAATTATGGGCGGACATTACACTATATAGTGGAGCCTAGCAGTGGATTATTATATAGGCATATTGGGCAGTAGCCCAAATATTCAAGGGGCCCATTGCCACCAAAATCAACCACCAAATTTTATACTAAGAAGGACTTTCACCCATGAACACCTCATACATATGGTCCTGATCTCAATACACATGTACCTAAGAACCATTTCAGGACCTCCAAAGGTCCTGAAACCATAGATTTGATATAATGCCTCCTTTCTGAAAAGGTAGAAAGGACGCATCATATGTAGGAAGTGATTCCAGACTATAATATTCATACAGCGCAGGGTCCATTGCAGTCTTAATCTGCCACAAAAAGGACAAAGCACATGGGACAGGGCTTAGTATATGGAAATTTTCTTCAGCTCATGTAAACAAACAGGGGCACTGAAGCCACGCTGCGTTCAGCTTCTGACTAGCCGAGCATGGATTCCATGCCTCTGTTTGTTTACATGGGGCACAGACAGGAGAGATGGTAGTGCGGGACACCTATTTTTTAAGCCGCCCCCTCCCAGCCACCAAGGATATTTTTTTACAGTCTTAGACAATCCCTTTAAGACAGTATTAAAGGGATTGTCCACTTTCAGCAAAAAAATTATTTTGTTTGACAAAAAGTTATACAATTTTCCAATATACTTTCTGTATCAATTCTTTGTGGTTTTCTACATCTCTGCTTGCTGTCAAAGCTTCACCGTTTACATCCTGTGGATAGAAGTATAGTGGATATCTCTCCCTGGTAATGTGATGTCACACAGGTGCCCGGCTCTGATTCCTCTCTGTGATGACGATAACGAGCCGTGCACCTGTGTGACATCACATGACCGTGGATCAGTATAACACTGCTCCTTCCCGCTGAACAACACCAAGCAGAGAAACCATAATAACCCAATCACATGCGGTTCCCGGGAAACGCATATGCGATCGCCTGAGCCCCGCCCCCTGTGCGCTAGCATCACATTATGAACGCGATGTTAGCGGAACGTGTGAACGCGCCATGAGGCTGGTTTCCCACATGGCATTTTCAAACTCATCCAAAACGCAAGTGGGAGGGGGTTGGGCCAAAACACATATGTGTTTGTATTGTATTAGGTCCCCAAGAGTACTCGAACCCTAGGAGGTGTGGTCGCTCTTAGGGTTGTGTCACACGTGGCGTTTTGAGCCTGTTTTTAGTCATGCATTTTCAGTCCATTAAAAAACGCATGCGGTTTTTAACGCACTGAAAATGCATGACTAAAAACGAATTCAAAACGTTGCATGTGACACCACCCTACGGCCGTGGTCACATGTTCCGCTAGCACTAAGTTCATAACAAGGTGCGGGCCTCGGCTTGATCACATATTTGGGAAACGCATATGCGATCGGGCCGAGGCCCGCCCCCTGTGCGCTAGCATCGCTTTATGAACGCGACGCTAGCAAAACATGTGACCACGGCCTAAGAGAGACCAGACCCCCTAGGGTTCAAGTACTCTAGGGGACCTAATACAATGCAAATCTTGGAAAAAGATGGATAGAGGTCCTCCAAAAAGGACAGAGGGAACACAAAGGCACTGAGCGTTACCGTATTGTTACGGTTATTGTTACCATTCATCACAATAAAGAGGACAATAAGCAGAAAGTACTGGACTCTCACCTTTCTGCACTGTCAGGAGCATATACAGTACAGTGATCATCCGGTGGCAGCCGCTATCCTCCAGTATCCAGGTCTCCGATCCAGAGGGAAGGACGAAAGGAATGTAAATCGTTGATAAACCCACATTGTGATGAGATCGTCTCCAGAGTTCGGACAACAATCCCGAGAGTTGTACACAATCAAGTCGCATTTCGACCCAGGAGTCTTCACCAGGCAACATCTTGGGGGCCTAAAAACCTTAATAAAAAATAAATAAATGTAATTCACCCCTGTTCTCTAAAATCCTAAATAAATAATACGGTAAGTAAACAAACACTCAGGCCGGAAGCAGGCGCGTCATTTTGAACTTGTTTTAGGGCCGTTTGTAAGCAGTCCGTTAAACAACGCATCCGTTTTTGAGCGGTTTTACCAATTATCTTAATTAAAACGGGTCAAAAATGGATGCATTTTTTTAAAAAAACGCTTGCGTTTTTTAACGGACTACTAAAAGACGGCCCAAAAACGGGTTCAAAACGCTACGTGTGCCGCCGGCCTAGCATGTTAGCTATTGCCCGATCTACCAAAAATATATAAACGATTATTCCTGCGAGTGAACCCTGCAACAGAAAATAACATCCACATTTCCTAATTGACAATTTTTTTTAGTCATCTTGCAACACATAAAACATTTTAGAATGCGAGTCTGTACACTGTAGTACGATAAAGTGATTGGTAACAGAAGTTGGTGAAAATAAGTTTTGGGTTTTTGTTTTTTTTTACAACAGATTAATAAAAAAAAAAATATATATATATATTTATCATAAGGGCACGGTCACACATTTTTTATTGTGTTTTAAAACGCATTACAACAGTTGAGGAGAGGCGATTTGCCTTATTACATTACTGATTACATGTGTTAACACATTTACAATGCGTTTTGTAAACACAAATGTTAACATTAATGAAATTAGGCAAATCACCTCTCTTTAGCTGTTGTAATGCCTTTCAAAAAGAAATGAAAATGCAACATAACGTGTAAACGTGGCCTTAGTAATGAGTGGACTTGCGTTCTCCCCACCAGGACATATTGCTGGATTGGCAAACAACCAAATCAGCAATTGAACGCGGCGAGAAGCTAGCCATTGCTAGTAGTTAAGATCGGTTCTTCAACCGACAATATGTCCGGGTGGGGAGACCAAACCCTTCCAAAGTGGTGAGGGAGATTTATCATCAAGTTTCTAAACGGTTCTAGTTGCCCATGTAAACCAATCTGAGCTCAGCTTTAAATTTTATAAACAGCTGTTGGGAAATGAAAGCTGATCCCTGATTGGTGGCATGGGCAACTAGGACAATTTTGCTCTAAAAGACTTATGATAAATCTCCCCATCTCTGGTCACCATCATTGCTTATGGCTGATGGATACCATTAGGCATCTGTGTCCAGCCTCCAATACACTGATGATATAATAAGCAATTGCTTGATATACGCGACACCTCAGGTTGTCATTTATATGCACTTCAATGAACAGCTCAGGTATAGCAGCAGGCCAGTGACACCCTGCTGCCTCCATATTACACATCTCTCTCTATTTAGTCGGAGTTTCCCTATTCAAATATGGCGCCGAGTGCTCTTACTTTTCCCCCTGATCAAAGTCTACAACTTCCGGATCAAAGTTCCTCACTTTGATTGGCCGGTGGAGATTCGCGCATGCGCAGTGTGTTAGGCCGAGTCTGCGTGTGATTTCTGCGCGGCCATTTTGTTCGTGGTTGTATTGTGACCGGCGGCCTGTGGTGCTGAGGCGCGGAGATCCTGGTGAGTGCGGGTGCAATCATACAGGGGCTTCCGTATTATCATACACGGTCGTCCGTGTGCTGCATATCAGCGGTGTGCACGGGGTGCGGCTGACTGACAATACGCGCGGACTGAATAGGGCTGTAATATGCACTGCGTTTGTTGACTCGGCTGCATGCACTGTGTTAGCAGCCGGTTCAGGCTTCTGTGCGATTGGCTGTGGTGATGCAATGGTAGAAGCAGCAGCTGCTATAGGACTTTTCTTATAAACATCATTGTGGTGTCTGTAGTAATGGATTAGGTCACCACTTCCCCACCAGTCACTGGATTCTGGGACAAGGAGGAGGGAATTGGAGGTGACTGAATGGTGTTGCTGCATTTCATCCTCCCTTCACTTGGATGGGAGCGGAGCTGCAGTTCCCTGGTTTGGCCACTGTGCAGAGACTGGCGCTGTTATTTTAATATTTGATCTGTGGGAGTACTGAGTGTCAGATCCCTACAATCTGATATTGAAGACTTATCAGTCTGTGGGATCAGTCTTTTTTGTTAATTTTATATAATAATTCTTTATATGGCACCTACAGATTACACAGCGCTGCACAAAGCATGACAAATCAGTCCCTGTCCCCATGGGGCTCACAATCTAATCAACCTAACAGTATGTTTTGGAGTGTGGGAGGAAACTGGAGGACCCAGAGGAAACCCACACAAACACGGAGAGAACATACAAACTCTTTGCAGATGTTGACCTGGGTGGGATTTGGGTGGGATTTTTTAGACCATTCGAGGTACTTTATCTTTAGACAGTCTGATTGTTCCTACCATATACTGCAATACTATTGTATATGATTTGTTACAATGTGCCACACATGTAAATAAAGATTTATTATTATTATTTGTGTACTTTTCACAAGTTTAGGTTTACCATAAAACCCACCATATATATCTGCACATCCACCCAGTGAGGAGTTTCACTCTGTGCAAAGCTTAAGGGGGAAATCTGCTTAAAGGGATTGTCCACAAGCGATGAGAGTGTTGCTGTCTCCTTATTTCCTGCCATCCATAAGTTCAGTGGTTGTTCTTGGTATTGCTTGAATGATTTTATTAGTATTGATAATGTGGTTTCTGTTCCAGGTCACAAGACTTTGTACCATCATGGCTGATATAAAGAACTTTCTGTACGCCTGGTGTGGGAAGAAGAAGGTTACGCCAAACTATGACATCCGCTCTGCAGGGAATAAGAATCGACAGAAGTTTGTGTGTGAGGTACAGGATTTATGTTACAAATGGATGTACAGGCAGTCCCCGGGTTACATACAAGATAGGGTCTGTAGGTTTGTTCTTAAGTTGAAATTGTATGTAAGTCGGAACTGTATATTTTATCATTGCAATCCCAGCCAGAACTTTTTTGGTCTCTGTGACAATTGGATTTTAAATCCGGCGCGTTCAGTTGATTTTCAGCGCAGCAGCGCCACCTGGTGGACGGCGGAGGAACTACCTTCATAAATCCCGTCCGGACCCGAATCCTGTTCAGAGAACGCGCCGCTGGATCGCGAATGGGCCGGGTAAGTAAATCTGCCCCACTGTATTCAGTATAAGACTTATCCCTACATAAAAACTGAAAATTAAACATTACAATGATTTAATGAAAATATGGAGGACCTAATTGCATCATTTAGTGATGGGGAGGGGAGCTAAAATTTTTCAATGACCTCAGGCGGAGCGGTCAGAGATAGGGGGCCCGCAGGCCATATAATGCCCAGGTCTATTCTAGATTCTTTAGAGCTAAAGATAGGATCTAAAGTGATGCTATTCTTCCATTGTCTAATAATGACTCATCTCAAGCAAAAGTGACCCTCTTTAGCTTATTTGCATATGAATTTGTAGGTGATTTCTTTTTTTATTCTCTCCTACAGATGCATTAGTTCTGTACCTTAAAGAAGTGGCTTCTGCTGCGCCAAGTCTTCCGTTCTATTACTATCACATTCCTTGCCTCACTGGTATAACATGTGAGTAGCACCTCTGGGGGATTTTTCCATGTTTTTAACCATTTTTAAATGTTTCTACTCCCTTTATTAGAGGCAAAAAGGCACATATTGGCACAAAGTAGGTGTCAAATGGAGGAACTCTGCTAGTGGGATCCCTCTACACCGTATGCACATAATATATCATAACAAATCAATAACTTGTTTCTCACAGTTCGGGTGAGTGATCTGATTGGCAGGATGAAAGTTCACATCCCATCTTTCCGAGGAGTGAAGTTTAGTGACACTAACCTTTTAGACTTCAGCATGTGCGTACACGAATATAGAGAATATGATTGTCTTTACGGCGTGGATGAGGCAAGTGTTTCATTGTAATTTCCACTGTAATACTAGAGGTAATAGAAGTCACAAACCATTTACTCATAGTAATGTTTTTTGTTTGCAGCACTTCTGGGCCTTGGCGTGTGGGGCTCATGGAGCTGTGGGCAGGGTAATTAGGATCGCTTCAATCATTTTCAATTACTTCCCAACCTGGATACATAGTGGCTAGAAAAGAAAATGTAAAGGTTGTCTCGGGACAATCGGAAACTAACAAGCGCCAAATGGAAGAAACTTGTTAAGGTTCTATGGCAGCTCCGGAATTTCAATAATTCTCGCAAAAATAAGGCACTCACAAAGGATAGTCCATAAGTGTCCAGGAGAAAGCAGCTTGGTGGTAAATGGTTATGTAGTCAAAAGAGACCCTTTTAATAGGTTTGTGTGCGGGGGTCCGTGGGTTTTTCAGGGAGGCGTGACATCCAGGTCGTTGGGACTGACCTGGCTGGCTTGGGGACATTATTAGCGTTCCTGGAGTTACACAGAAAGGCATGTCGAGATAATGCCCATGTCCGCGATTTCACTAAGATCCGTGCACTGTATATCCTGCATGGTGTCGCTTCCCGCTCAGGTTCCGAAAGTATCATCTTCTTCTGCGAGTATGTAAGTGCATTGTCTGTGCAACACAATTTGTTAACTTAATCCGGGCTCAGTGCCAATATAGTCGGATAGTGCGACGCGCACGTCCCCCCGATTTTGTCGAGGAACCAGTGCCAGCATGAAGACCGGGCGCAACAATCCTATGCGTGCGACAAATCGCCACACAGACAAACCTGTAAATAGCTGCAAGCTCCGCAAAATCCTCGAATAAACGGCGAGCAGTCCAACGAAAGTGCGATCCGCAAATCGTAGTAAATAAGACCCATTGCCTGATGGTGGCCAAACAATCCAGCAAATTAATGGTCAGGGGGACATCCTGATACCCACTTCGGGTCCAGACATCTCACTATGTCTGCTTAATCTTGACCATGTTGGTGTAAGGGAGGAATCATTATTTTTAACAGCAAATACAACCCGCGGTGCCAAGGCCCATAAAAAGGCTGGCTGCTTTTGAGGAAGGAGACTGGAGCAGGCAGAAAGATTCAGTATGTTGTTAAAAGGAATGTTATATCCCCCCCCACAAAAAAAAATGTATTTTTAGTAAGTTTTTTTTGTTACTTAAACTAGAGAAAGCCCACAAATAGGCCACAGTTCTGGTTCTTAAATTACTTGACACAAGTAATGTTTTCTAGGCCGACTGATCCGAACAGTGTAAAGTTTTTTTGCCTATTCTGCAAAAAATATGGAACTCTATTGCACCTCTAGTTCAGGAGCACATGCTTTGTGGAATAATATTTGTCATAAAGGCGACTACCATCGGAGATTTCTGTATTTTTTGGAAACATTGGTTGGTGAGCATAAAACAGCAGGTGAGATTGGCCTCAGATAAAGCTTGTGGGCGCCATTACGGTGTTCTCAGGTCAACCTCCAGGTTTTTAGACAGGTTTATCCCCATCATGTCACACCTATGTTGTAAATAGAGGAATTCCTGATACATTAAATAGCCTTAACAAGTTATTAACGGTTTCATATTGTTTAAATTTAGAATTTTATTTTATATATTATAATGTGTAATTTTCTGTTATATTCCGGTTACCGAACAGGATGTTGCATAGAAATTTGCCATGGGTATGTTATTTCTAACAGGTATAAATCATTTGTGATGGTTTCTATGTATATTTTGAAATCACAGCCCATCCTCTCATGTTGCCCTTAAAAGGGGTTTTCCCACAAAGAAAATGAAAAGTCCACGGGATAGAGCCTAACTTACTGATCAGTGGGGGTATCGGTACCGAGACCCCTACAGATCACAAAAACGAGGGGTCCCTTTTTGCTCCGTCAGACTGATGGAGCAGACAGCCGAGTATGATTGTTCTGCTCCATTAAAGGGGTTATCCGGGTGTTAAAAAATACTGAGGGCCGGGCTGGGGTGGGCTAGTTAAACATAATAAACATGCACTTAGACCTTTGTTATAGTGTAATCCACCATGACGTTAATGGACGTCAAAAGCTCGAATAACCCCCTTGTTTCTTAAAGGGATCTCTGCGTACCCATCATAATCATTAATGGCACCAGTAAATCAGTTATTTAGATAACGAACTCTCTCGGACACTTTCATGACGGAGAAGAGACACGGGCCGTTGTACAGAGACTTCACCAATGCTTCATCGGACTATAAAGTTATAAAAGTTGTGGTTCTATAGTGTTGCCCGTTAAGGTGAGAACAGTAATGACATGTTCATGCTTTGAATTTCTGATGCTTTCTCTAAACAGGGTTGTGTTCATAGGTTTGTCATGTTCTAAAAATACTCTGTTCCGTTTTATCCTATTAATAGAATAATGGCCGTCTGAGGAAAAGAGGGAATGAAGGGCGATCTGAAGGGGCTATGCTGCCACGTGTAGACAATGCTTGAACTGGTGAGGTTTGTCTCATTTCTCAGTCATCCTGACTCTTTCGTGCAAGTAACAGTATATGACACACAAACAATGTTGTTTTGAGTACCATATTTTTCGGACTCTAAGGCGCACAAAAATCCTTGATTTCTCAGAAATCAAGGTGCGCCTATAGTCAGTGCGGCCTTTATATGAACCCGTACTTACAGTAACAGATGCCTGGAACTGTGCCTTGAACTGTCATTCATCCTTAATCCGGGGACCTGATATAAGAACTAGATGTTTTAGCAGGCATTTATGATGTGCGCCTTATGTCGAAAAATATGTTAATGTACCAACAATGGATGTACAGCCATGGAATTCCTTAGGCTTGGCATAGAGGCAGTAATGTCTAGCCACGATTCTTGAAAATGATTGCTTTCCTGCCCCTATGCTAAGTATCCATACGTTAAATTGAAAGGCACTGAATGGATCAGGCCTTGGGCAAACATTACCCATGTTCATTTGTTTCACAATGTTAAAACAATGGTCCAAAATTCAGTGATATCATAAATATCATAATAGAGATTTCTACAAAGCACTAAAATGGTACATAGCCAAAAAATTACAATAAATTATGTCTACAGTAACACTAGGGGAGGCTTTATACAGAGAGGTCCTACATGTCCCATAGAATTGGCCACATGTATAAGACCCTTGCGCACAGACGTGGGAGCGCCCTGGCGCTGCATGAAGCACGTCCAGTGACCTCCGGTAGCCAGCGCTGCGTCGCTCCAGTCCAGGCGCAGTAAAACAAACATGGCCGCCGGAGCAGCAGTTGTTACATGGCGGGCCAGAGCGACAGCAGGCTGGATACCGGAGACGCAATGGAAAGGTAAGTACATCTTATTTGTTTTTTAAGGCAGCACGCTCCCGGCCACCTACAGTTTTTTCGGAACTATCAGACAAACCCCTTTAAGTACATCACCTCTCAGTGTTGTATGTGTTTCATAAACGTAATGTAAACGCAAATGTGTGAGGTGCCCTTAGGGTGCAGACTCGTGGCGGAGGGTCCGGGGGCGTAGCGGGAGACCGACGGAGACGCGACGCGGAGACGAGACGCGGAAGCGGGGAAGGGTGAGCGGTGAAGGTGAGGGGGATGGTGGAGAATCGACTAAACTTAAGAGGTCCCCGTACTGGAGACACAGATCTCCAGCGGGAACTGCAGACAACGCGGCAGAAAGTTGTTCGTGCCGCGTGGTCTGCAGTTCCGATGGAGACTGCTGTCTCCGGTAGCGGGGGACCTATGTAGTAGGGTCCGCTGCCCTTGATTAGGCGCGCACCGGATATAGGCGCATTTGGATTTCCAAGGAATCCCATGGCTTTTAAGTGCGCTTATATCGGAAAAACGGTAATAAAAAAGAGGATAAAAAATAAATCGGTTTGTAAACTTAAAGGACAATAACCCTTGAGGGAGTCCAAATGAAGCCCTGCATATCAGTGGTTTACTTTGCATCCCTCTGCCTCCTTGTTCTGATTGAAGGTCTCACTGCATTAATATGCTGCTGTATGAAATATTGAGAGAGAGAACTCTGTTACATCATTGGGCACTTAAGGCATGTGATCTCATCTAAGGTCCTATTACATATGCACTTACCCCATGTATATATATGCGTACATGAATCACAGCATTGCTTCCATGGACTTCGAATACTCCTTCTTCTTTATGGAGACATGCTGTGATTTCATTGTGATAAGATATACATGGGGTGGTAGATGTTATAGTGGTAGGGCAAGTACCTTAGCACATCACCTGCTAATTGACATTCTGGTTCTGAGTACTTTAAGAGGCATAGGACATGGGGAAGGAGTAGATGTGAGGGGGGCCGGCCCATAGCGGGCACCCCGCTTAGTGCCAGGGAATATAACAATAAGTGATTTATGGGGGTGTAAGGAAAAACAATATTTACCTAAAAGAAGGATGTCAGTTAAGTTTATAGGACTCTATGGGAACCTGCCACTAGCTGTATTTATGAAATGTGAAAGGTTCCCCTCAAGGGGGATTAAGACAGAATGGGCCCCGGGCTGACTATGAATAGAATAGTACCTACAAGTCTAGAATCACTTTCTACATATGGTACTAGAAATCAGCTTATTGGGAAAGAAATGGTGGGATGTGTAATTTCTGTGCTTTCATTGGGGTTTCAGGACCTTTGGAAGACCTTTGAAAGTACTAAAATGGTTCTAGTGCATATGTATATCGAGTAGCAGAAGAAACAGATGTTGAGGATTTCAGGAGTCAAGGTCCTTTGCAGATAAATATGGTGGGCGGTTTGTGTGGCCATGGGACCCTAAAAGGCTGGGCCCGTTATACCACCCAAAATCGCATATATTCCAATCAACTTCTTTACTACTGGGTGTTCTCTCATAAACGGAGTTGTTAAATTGCCTTTGTTTTTGAGTTTTTGTGACAAAGATCAGGGGCATCAACAACAGAAAACCCTTCCATCAACGAAATCCGGCTGCATCAATTCCAGTGGATCTGGAATTGCTCCATTCTCGTTAGTGGCCAGGTTGTGTTAATGCAGACTCAGTTTGATTTGGTTTTTTTTTGTCCGATACTGGCACCTGAATCGTCTGATTGCTTGAGTGCTGGATCATCTCCCATCTGAGATCAATCCTTTTTCATGTTGATACTACAGCTGCACCAAAGTCAGGGAGTATTCCTATATATTGCTAGGAGACCCTGTCTGCTCTTGTGATACAACCCTATACTTGTAATCATGTTTCATTATAGGGCCTGTATCACACCAAGGGGCGATTTCGAATCAAGTGTGGGTAAACCAATCAGAGCTCAGCTTTTAATTTTATTAAATAGATGTGGAAAAAAAGAAAGCTGGGCTCTGAGTGGTTGCATGGGCACTAGAACAGTTCTGTCTGGAGACTTATGATAAATTGCCCCACAGAATCAGGATTCTAACACTCATCTAATTTATCATATACAGGAGTCCCAGGAACCCAGGGACAGTGTATTGGATTTTGAAATAAAATCCACAATGGGGGAGATTTACGCATAAGGTCTGAGTAAAATTGTTCTAGTTGCCATGAAAACCAATCACAGCTCGGCTTTAATTTTATAAACAGCTGTCGGGAAATGAAACGCTCGAGAGACTTGCTTGGCGCCATGGGAAACTAGAGCTGATTCTTTCTCGACAAATTACTGACAATGGATCTGGGCTAGTTGGTGGAAGAGATAAAAAATGAAAATAAAAGATTCCAGGCGTCCTGATCATTGTTTTAACACTCCAATAATCTTCTATAAGAAGCCCGATTCTGTAGATTCTTTAGATTTTTTCGATGATATCTAATTGATCTGTAGCTTGGCTTTGTTGTTCTGCAAAAAATCAGTAAAGATTTAATGAAATCAGAATGAAATTAATAAGAAATAAATCACACGACAACACAGAATACGAATCTTCATGTATCACTACAGATCCCGCGACCATTGTGATGGATGACGTAAGGTAAAAGCGATAATCAGCCATTTTCTTTATCTCACTTCCCTTGGAAAAACGTGCAGTTCTTCATTTACCACTTCCACTGCTATTGGGAGCAGGTCAGCCCTCTCATGTGATCTGCAGAGGAGCAGCTGATCAGCATTGCCAAGGATGTGGGGAGTTGTAGTCTAATGAGGATGACTAATTTTTGTTATATCTGGTTCACAGTGATCAAATAACTTTTTGCACATTTTGTGCTTAGCCACATAGACTACCGCATTCCCCCAGGGGAAAACTTACAAAATTTCTATAATACACAGAACTAATAATCTGGATGTGGGTACTGCTCTTACAGCATGAAGGCAGACAGGGACAGGTCAGGTGATATTGACATAAAGCTCAGCACAGAGCAGCGTATAGCAGAGAGAAGAGGCTGACAGCGAGTACGGTTATTATGCATGAGCACTGCAGGCAGGATACACTGGTGAGGACAATGCACTCATTGGTAGGGATTTTAAAGGGGCAGAACCATTCTGTTTATGCGGTGTGATTGTTAGAGGTATGACAACCGTCACTATATCTAAAAAACATGGGGTGTAGATTTTACGGCTCTGTGTTAGTTAATCACTAGCTGGTTAACTTTACGGATAATCTGTTGTTGCTTCTGCTTGAAAGGGGACCATTGGGACAAGATGGTGAATGATACTACATATTAGCGTCCGAATATGTGATCTGAAAATCCTCAGGTCGCTTTCATATGTTGTGTTTTGGCCGGTTTTCATTGTGTTGAAACACATACAACAGTGAGGAGAGGTGATTTGCCCAAATACCTTACTGTTAAACATTTGAGTTTACAAAACGCATTGTTAAATGGTTTATGAGTTAACAATAAGTTAACAAGTGATGGTACATTTGTTGTGGATTATTTCCAGGAGTGGCACGCCAGTTTTCTGGTTACAAGCCTGAAAAAAAAAACACGTACTAGCCGATAGAGATTCCTATGGTCAGGGTTGCCTCATGGAACCAGACATGTAACCGGAAAGGCGGCGATGATGAACAGCAAATCCGGCAAGTTTAAGGCCAACCATGCCATGGCTAGTTAGCTAATGGGCATCATTTCCGGATTGGCTGTGTTCGGGCGTTGCAGCCCGAAACGAATGGGACTTGCAGGTTTTGTCATCTTATAGTTAACACCAGGTTTTGTTTGTTTTGGAGTGTGGGAGGAAACCGGAGGGACCCACGGGGAAAGGAGGAAAAACCCACGCAAACACGGAGAGACACAAAACTATTTAGCGGAGGTAACTTGGGTGCTTGCAAGGCGAAGTGCTTACGCCACTCAGCCACCGTGCCGCCCTATTATATAAGTTATTGGGTTATGACTTAATTATATAATAATGACATACAAAACATATGAATTAGTTTCAGATCTGACTTTCCTGTTTGGTATGTTTCCCTGTATATTTGTAGTTGGCTTATTGTTTCTAGAAAGAAGGATGTAGTGGAGCGCAGCATATCTGTATATTTAATCTGCTCTACTGACCCTTTGTTATAGTTTAATCCAACAACTGAACTGTAACTGGACGTAAAAGCCTCAGACTAACCCCACTGTCTTAAAGGGAATCCCTGCTTACCCATCATAATCCATTAATGGCACCCAGTAATCAGTTATTTAGATAAGTAACTATCTCTGACACTTTCATTGGAAGAGAAGGCCGTGTACAGAGACTTCAGCAATGCTTTTCAATAGGAATAAGTATAAAAAAGTTTGTGGTCTATAGGCTTTGCCTTTAATGCGGTGAGGAAAGTAATGGAAAATGTTCATGCTTTGAATTTCGATTGCTTCTCTAAACAGGATTGTTTCATAGGTTTTGTAATTTTTAAACATAATTCTGTTCCGTTTATCCTATTAATAGAATAATGGCGTCTGCTGGCTAGAGACGGACCTGAGGGGCTTATTGCTGCCACGTTTTTACACCAATGAACTCTGAATGGTGAGTGTCTCATTTCTAAGTCATACATGACTCTTATCTGTGCAAGTAACAGTATATGACACACAACAATGGGTGTTTTGCGTACTATTTTTCGGAACTTAAGGCGCACAAACAATCTTTGATTTCTCAGAAATCAAAGGTGCGCCTTATAGTCCAGTGGAGCATTTATATATGAACGTACTTACAGATACAGCTGCCTCTTGAACGGTGCCTTGAACTGTCTTCACCTTAAATCCGGTGGCTTATATAAGACCATAGATGTTTAGCAGAATTTATTGATGGTGGCTTATAGTCCGAAAAAAAATATGTAATTGTACCACCACAAGGGACTTACCAGGACCATGGAAATTCCTTAGGCTGGCCATGGAGGAGGTAATGGTCTAGCCACGATTTCTTGATTGCTTTCCTTGCCTATATGCTAAGATCCATAAGTAAATATTAAAAGGACTGAGGACAGAGCCTGGGCAACATTGACCAGTTCCTTTGTTTAACAATGCTAAAAAAATGCAAAATTCAGTGTATACAAAAATTCATAGATAGAGATTCTCGACAAAGCACTAAATGGTTACATAGCAAAATTACAATAAATTATGTCTACAGCTACCACAGGGGAGCCTTTATACAGAGAGGTCCTACATGTCAATTAATTTAAGGGCCACATGCTATTAAGACCCCTTGCGCACAGCCGTGGAAGCGCCCCTGGGCGCTTGCATGCAGCACCTTCCAGTGCCCTCCGGTATCCAGCGATGAGTCGCTCAAGTCCAGGGCCAGTAACAAACATGGCCGCCGGGCAGCGTTTGTTTACCATGGGGACCAGAGCGACCAGCGCGCTGGATACGGAGGGCACGAAGGTAAGTACATCTTTATTGTTTAAGCAGCCCGCTCCGGCCAACCTACAGTTTTTTTTTTCGGAACTCTCAGACAACCCTTTACGTAAACACTCCTAGCGGTTTGTAATGGTTCAAAACGTAATGTAAAAGCAATGTGTGAGGTGCCCTTAGGGTGCAGACATCAGGTTGCACCCCTCCAGGTGTGATCGTAAACAGGAAGGGGGACACTGTGAAGGAGAGTATACAGGAGGCATTCCTTTTAGGTCAGGATTTTTGGGAGTGCAGGAAGATGTGTTCCAACAACAAGAACAGATGGCAAATAGGTGACAAGTGTTTGCTTGTCTTATCGATAATCGGAGAAGAATCTATCAATGATAGAATCAAATGTTAAACTATGGGGTTAGAGTGTTCCTGCTGATAGATAATAGACTCTCAAGAGGATTGACATGGGTTTGACAAAAATATTGTGAAACTAAAAGATTTGGTTATCCTTTCTTCTTTCTCTATCGTGAGGTTCAATCTCCCTCTCATTCAACAGTATGTAGACACCTGGTACAGCAGCGGAAAATTAGGAATATATTCGGTGTAAGTTCAAAAAAAATTTTTACATCAGTTAAACTTGTATCATCATTCAGAATAAGAAGTAAAGAAATGAATAGTTAACATTCTCAGTTTTGACAACAGAGGTCAGAAAGTGTAGGATTCCGCCCTGGAATTGTGTGACCATACCTGGTAGTTGTAGTAGGGGAAGGGCTTTAAAAAGAAATGTTGTGTTTCAGGATTGCCAGCGGAGTGGAGCTGGAGATGTGTTCCTCACGATGCTGGATCTTAGCTCTCTGCATAGAAACTACTAGCGCAGCCCTACTATACTCTGAGGTAACTACTATGTAGTCACCAGGAGCCGAAAAAGAAGCCCCTGCACAGAGAGGGGACGCATGGAAAGTTCGTGAAGACAGATCTTACGCACAGCAGCAGATGTTGGGACAGTACAACAAAGTCCAGCTACAATCCTGAAATATAAAAATTCAATTTTCACAGTTTTTGTTACATTAAAACATACCAGTTGATTAAACCAAGGACAATGACTAACACTGGCTGCTGCAGTTTTTGCGTGATCATTTTTGATTTCATTTGTTGCTTTCATAATGCTTAATATTGATTTAACAATTTGGTGGTTTTTTCATGTCTTTTCAGGTCAATGGGACGACGGGAGGAAGGACGTCGTCATGTTACAGAGAGAAAGAAAAACTCTGATGTAGGAGTGGGTGAGGCTGCCAGAGGCAATGTGAGTAGTGCAGAGGGGTTTATACACCTAATATACGTCCTAAAATACTACTATATTGGTTGTAATACACTTCTCTATAATAATTTACAACAAGGGCTGCAATACATGGAAAGATATCAATCAATTTTTTCTCTATTTTTATGAATTTTCGTTTGCACTTTTCCGTAAATACAGATTACAGTATGTTAACATCCATGGCTTTCCTTTTTTTTTGTAAAAATGTTTTTCTTCTTCATACAGGATGGACAATGTTGATTGTGAGGGCGGTTGCCTGGAGCCTGGGAAGGAAAACAAAAGATTTGGTTGAGCTATGTAATATATTTGTTTTTTTAAATAATTGTTTACTATTGAATTGTTTGCGACATATAATGGGGGAGAAAAAGCGAATGGGTGAGACATACAACAACGTCGTCCAGAATTTTGGCCATTTAACAAAATCTTCCATCCAAAGCAAATCATGATTAAATCAGGGACACTTCCTAATAGATCCGGCACAAGGGACTGTGGTATTCTTGTATTCGTTATACTTGGCCTCTTGCTTCTCTAATCAACTTTAAAATGATGCTACTAAGCCTGATTTGGCTTACCGGCGGTGAAATGGTCTCCTCCACTCTGCTCACTAGCACTTGACAGTAAACGGAAGTGGAGGATGACAGAGGGGGGGTGAGGCAGTGTAACAGGCCGTAAAAGTCAGATCACAGAGGGGCTCGGCATTGAGGGAAACCTTTTAGAGGCCGCAGTGCCCAAATCAACCCAAACCCTTCTGGACTTGAAGTGAAGTGCCACCACAAAAATTAACTAGAAAACAAGTTATATGAGAAAACGAGAAGAGAGAGACACCCCCCCCCCAACATATACGTTAATATAGTATAAAATGCATACGCTGTCATCAGTTTGCCGTTATGTTAGTATAAAATGCATAAAGCTTGTCGCCATGTAGGCTAGAAAATCGCATAACGATCTGTCGCCATTGTAGATAAAATAAAAGGGCATAAAGAATGCCGCCCAAGTAGTATAAAATGCATACAGAATGTCTGCCATTGTCGTATAAATGCATACAGACGCCGCAAGTAGTATACAATGAATACAGAATGTCGCATTTAGTATTAAAAGGCATACAGCATGTGCCATGTAGGTATAAAATGCATAAGAATGCCGCCAAGTAGTTATAAAATGCATAAGAATGTCGCATGTAAGTTATAAAAATGCTAAAGAATGCCGCACAAGTAGTATTAAAATGCTACAGAATGTCGCCCATGTAGTATTAAAATGCTACAGAATGCCGCAAAGTAGATAAAATGCAGACAGAATGTCGCCATGTAGTATAAAATGCATACCAGAATGCCGCCCCAAGTAGATAAAATGCATACACGAATGTGCAATTGTGTATAAAATGCATACAGGAATGCCGCCAAGTAGTATAAATTGCATACAGGATTACAGAATGTCGGCCATGTAGGTATTAAAATGAATTACAGAATGCCGCCCAAGTAGTATAAAATGCATACAGAATGTCGCCATGTAGTATAAAATGCATAAAGAAGTGCCGCCCAAGTAGTATAAAAATGAGTACAGAAGTCGCCATGTAGTATAAAATGCATACAGAATGCCGCCAAGTAGTATAAAATGAATTTACAGAATGCCGCCATTATGATAAAATGGCATACAGCTTATCGCCTGAGTATAAAAGAATACTAGAAGCAGATAATATATTCTATAGTAGATATATCATATAATATATATATACACATATCAACACCTACATCTACACATGACATACATAGACACATACAGAATCATTACCAGAACATAACACTATGAATATTATCATGACATACATAGAGATACATACAGAACACATACATATACTCACTTACATACATATACACATACATATTACCATTACATCATATACATATGGAACAACATATACATATTCAACATAGACACAGATAAACTTACTTTATTTTTTTTATCACAGAAGGTTCTCCAGGAATGCATGAAGGTTACAATGTATGCATTTCTGCACTCCCACCTGGAGCGGAGGAGAGGGGGCTACGGAAGGGAGGAGAGGGGCTACGTAGTGGAGGATGAGGGGGCAAACGAAGCGGTGGTAAGAGGGGGCTACGAGAGGTAGAGCAGAGGGGCGGGGGCTATGGAGCGGAGGAGAGGGGGGGTACGGAAAAGGGACAGAGGGGAGCCAGAGCAGTGCGGCAGCGGGACCGGGGACAGGTAGAGCGGACAGGGAGGGAGCACGGAGAGCGGAGCGGCCCGGGATATTAATGCGCATGCGCGGTTTCATGGGAGCAGACTGAAACCTTTCAGCGATTTCCCAAGTTACCGCGCATAGCGCAAAAAACACTGCGGGGGTTCTGTCTATGGAGCGTGAGCGAGTTCCGGCCGCTGCATAGACCAAATTTTTACGGGCAGCGGGGCAGAGGCTTACTTGGTGACGGTACGCGTGCCAACAGAAACGGCTTCGCGTGCCGTCTGTGGCACGCGTGCCATAGGTTCGCCATCGCTGGGCTAGGGTAACCCCTCAGGATCATTAGCATAATTTAGGAAGGAAGCAATGGATAATAGAACATGAGGATTACCACAGTCCTGGGGCCTGTCTCTATGTTTGAAGTGTCCCTGGTTTCATGAGGATTTTGATGGTAGATTTCTTAAGCACAAAAAATATGTTGCACTATGTCACCACAAAGTTTTTTTTGGTTTTTTTTTTACAGCTTTTCCTCAGTTATTTCTCCAAATAATAGATGTGATTGCTAGGAAAAAAAAGGGGTATGGGCTAAGTTGCCACTAATATGTAACGAAAATACTCCACATTCTGAATGCCATTTACATGTATAAAATAACCTAATAATAAGGAGGTTAAAAGTAGACTGCAGCATATACTGTATATTATCTGTCAGCTTGTGATGTGACTGGAACGCCGGATATTCTAATCTAGCATCGCAGTGTTTTGTTTTATTTGCATTCATTGATTGGATTAAGAAAAGTGCCAAAACATTGTCTAAACGCTCCAAGTTAGATGGAACGGATTATTAAACGCACCAAATTAATCAAGTATCAATGTGTTCAAATGTCAATAAATAACGTATTGCGTTTCTCTATTCTGCAGGACCGGAAGAACTTGCTGCGGTTGGACCCTATGGTTCATGAGAAAGGGGGTCCATTGTACCCCATAATCAATTAATCATTTCATGTCCATATCATTGAAGTAGTAAATACTGTGCTCGACTTACATCATGAGAGATGAATAGAGAAAGAAGCGGGTGTATGAAATACATTTCCCCCAGTGGAGATGCTGCCAGTGAATTTATTATATCTGCTGCACTTCCATGTGAAAAAACATTGTTTACCACTCTGGCAGACATTGTATAATTGCCTACAATGGAGTCTACTCTTGTTCTTCATCAGGCCGATCATGCTGTTCTGGGAGAGAATGCCCATAGCTGCTTGTGAGCCATTCATTCATCAATGTTGCCTTCAAGTCAGGTATTACATTGAGATTGGACTACGGTACTTATCCTGTAAAAAGTGGATCTCATCTGCAGTCACATCCTGAATATGGTGTAATGACTGTATTCCCAGTCTGTAGCACATAAAATCCTGATTTCCATAATGCATTTGTAACGATGAGATTATTATATATGGTTATACCAAATACCTACATACTGGGGGTCATTAAAAGGACCCGACAGATCGCGTTTTCCCGACTGTTTACCGAATATTTCCGATTTGCGACGAGTTGTTATACCTGAATTGCCCCAGGATTTTGGCGCACACGATCGGATTTGGGCCATCGGCGGCTGGCATGCACGCGACGGAAATCGGGGGGGAAACCTGAAGTATTCGGAGAAAAAAAAAACCGCGATTTTAAAAACCAAAAATTGTGTCCTTCGGGACGCGCTTACCTTCACCTGCTTCCAGCTCAGTGTATTCCGGCGCGTTCAGTTGATTTTCAGCGCAGCAGCGACACCTGGTGAGACGGAGGACGAACTACCTTCTAAATACCGCCGGAACCGAATCCTGTTCAGAGAACGCGCCGCTGGATCGCGAATGGGCCGGGTAGTTAGTAAAATCTGCCCCACTGTATGAGTTAAGAATTATCCCTACATAAAACTGAAAAATTAAACATTACAATGGATTTAATGAAAATATGGAGGACCTAAGTGCATCATTAGTGATGGGGAGGGGAGCTAGCTAAATTTTTCAATGACCTCAGGCGGAGCGGTCAGGATAGGGGGCCCGCGGCATATAATGCCCAGGTTCTATTCTAGATTCTTTAGAGATAAAGTAGGATCAAAGTGATGTGCATTATTACTCATTGTCTAATAATGACTCATCTAAAGCAAAAGTGACCCTCTTTAGCTTATTTTGCATATGAATTTTGTAGTGATTTCTTTTTTTATCTCTCCTTAAGATGCACTTAGTTCTGTACTAAATAAGTGCTTTGCTGCGCCGAGGGAGTCTTACGTGCTATTACTAATCCCATTCCTTGCATCAATGTAGAACATGTGAGTCGCACCTCTGGGGGATTTTTCATGTTTTTAACATTTTAATGTTCAACTTCCCCTTATTCGAGGCAAAAAGGCACATATTGGCACAAAGTCGGTGTCAAATGGACGGAAAAAATCTGCTAGTGGGATCCCTCTACACAGTATGCCCATAATATATCATACAATCAATAACTTGTTCTCACAGTTCGGTGTGAGTGATCTGATTGGCAGGATTGAATTCACATCCCATCTTTCGAGGAGTGAAGTTTAGTGCACTAACCTTTTAGACTTCAAGAATGTGCGTACACGAAATATAGAGACATGATTGTATTTACGGCGGGTGAGGCAAGTGTTTCATGAATTCCACTGTATACTAGAGGTAATAGAAGTCACAAACCATTACTCATAGTAATGTTTTTTGTTTGCAGCACTTCTGGGCCCTTGGAGTGTGGGCTCATGGAGCTGTGGGCAGGGTAATTTAGGATCGCTTCAATCATTTTCAATGTAACTTCCCAACCTGGATACATAGTGGCTAGAAAAGGAAAATGTAAAGGATTGTCTGGGACAAATCGGGAAACTAACAAGCGCCAAAAGGAAGAAACTTGTTAAGTTCTATGGCAGCTCCGAATTTCAATAATTCTCGCAAAATAAGGCCGTACAAAGGATAGTCCAAAGTGTCCAGAGAGAAAGCAGCTTGGTGGTAAATGGTTTGTAGTCATGAAAGGACCTTTTAATATGGTTTTGGGGTGTGGCCGGAGGGGTCCGGAGGGTTTTCTTACAGAGGAGCGGACATCCAGGTCGGTTTGGGCGCCTGACATGGACCTAATGGGGGAACATTATTACGCGTTCCTTGTGAGTTACACAGAAAGTGCATTTGTCGACGATAATGCCATGCTGCCGCGATTTCACCTAAGAATCCGTGCACCTGATATATCCTGCATGTGTCGCTTCGCTGCTCAGGTTCCAAAGTATCATCTTCTTCCTGCAGCATGTAAGTGCATTGTCGTGTGACACAATTTGAAACTTAAATCCTGGCTCAGGCCGAATATCAGTCGGATAGTCAGTCGGCACGCCCCCCGATTTGTCGAGTGAAAGCCAGCAAAAGACCGGTGCGCAACAATCCTATCACGTGCGACAGAATGCCAAGCGCAAACCCTGTAAATACTGTCACAGCTGCGAAAATCCCGAAAACGGCGAACAAACAGACGAAAGTGCGATCCGCGATCTTAGTAAATAAGCCCCATTGCCTGATTGGTGGCCAAACAGCCAATCCAGCAAATTAATTGGTCAGGGGGTCACCTGAACCCCACCTTCGGGGTCCGCCTCACTATAGTCTGCTCTAATTTGACCGTTGGGTAAGGGAATGAATCAATATTTTTAACAGCACATACAACCCCTGGTGCCACGCCCATAAAATGCTGGCTGCTTTTGAGGAAGGAGACTGGAGCAGGCAGAAAGATTCAGTATGTGTTTAAAAGGAATGTATTATCCCCCAAAAAAAAAATTTGTATTTTTGTAAAGTTGTTTTTCTGTTACTAAACTAGAGAAGCCCACAAATAGGCCAACGCTTCTGGTTTCTTAAATCTCACGACACAAGAAATGTTTTCTAGGCCGACTTGACCGAACATGTAAAGTTTTTTTGCCCTCAATTTTTCACCTCCAGTTCCGAGCACAATGCGTGTGAAAATACTTTGTCATAAAGGGCGACTACTATCGGAGGATTTCTGTATTTTTTGGAAAATTTTGGTGAGCATAACACAGCAGGTGCAGATGGCCTCAGATAAAGCTTGTGGGCCAGCCATTACGGGGTTCTCAGGTCAACCTCCAGGTTTTAGAAGGTTTATCCCCCATCATGTAACCTAGTGTTTGTAAATAGAGGAATTCCTAATAACACTTAATACATTAACAAGTTATTATATTTATATTGTTTAAATTTAGAATTTTATTTTATATATTATAATGTGTAATTTTCTTTTATTTCCGTTACCGAACAGGATGTTGATAAGATTGTATTTGCCATGGGTATGTTATTTCTAACATTATAAATCATTTGTGATGGGTTTTCTATGTGATATTTTGAATCACAGCCTCCTCTCATGTCTTGCCCTTATAAAGGGGTTTTCCCACAAAGAAAATGAAAAGTCCCACGGGATAGAGGCTAACTTACTGATAAGTGGGGGGATCGGTAACGAGACCACTACAGATCACAAAAAACGAGGGGGGGTCCCTTTTTGCTCAGTCAGACTGATGGAGCAGAAGCCGAGTAGATTGGTCTGCTCCAGTCTAAAGGGGTATCGGTGTAAAAAATACCTTGTAACTAGGGGTCGTATGTAAGTCGAGTGTTCTTAAGTAGGGGTCCACCTGTATTACTAGAATGTGTTATCCCTATATGATCAGTGGGGGGCAGGTTATGTGGGGGTGCCATTCATTTTAATAGAGCCGAGCTGCCTAAAACTAAACGGAAGGTTCCTATGTTTTTGTACATAGTGATAAGAATGATCAGAGATAACTGTCCTCCTAATCATCTGCAGCTTCTAGTAGTGCCCCCAATACTGTCCTTGCTTTAGTGATATTTTACAGCATAAAAGCTGCTCACAAGTTTTTTTTTTTTTATTAGGGAAGTTTTCAGCAGTTGTGATCATACAAAGCCGCACACAGTGTTGGATATTGGTCCTTGTTGAGCTGGTTAATCATTTCTTTGTGTGTTTTTGTAGTGGCAGCAGGACTGCAAAAATTAATTCAAATTCCAGGATTGTAGCTGGACATAAGGCACATTGCTGTGTGTGAGATCTCTTCACTGTACTGCACCTCATCACTCATGTAGTAGCTTTTGTTTAAAGGGCATCTACCACCAAGATGAAGGATTGCAAAGCGCGCACATACATGTTGGTGTGTGCCCCCTCTGGCAGGATCTGCTCCGGCTGGTGCCAGTGGTTAGATAAGGGTGCTTGGTTTACATTCCTTGATCCTGGTGGTAGTTTTCCTTTTTAACCCCTTAACACTCTGCGCCGTAGCTCTACGACGCAGAGGTATAAGGAGTGTATGAAGAGGGCTCATGGGCTGAGTCCTCTTCATACAAAGGTGGGGGTTTTTGCATATTGCAGAAAACCCCCGCGGCTATTAACCCCTCCGTTGCCACCGGCAAAGTCGCCGGCTGCATTTAAAAGACGACGGCGCCTGGGCGCCGCCATCTTTGTTGCGATCGGGGCGGCGATCGGTTGCCATGGTAGCCTCGGGTCTTCGTTTGACCCGAGACTATCTGGCATCTGCAGATTCGTTACAATGAGCCAGTGGCTCATTGTAATGAATGTGCTGCAAAAATGCCATATATTGCAATACAAAGAGCGAGAAATGAGACGAAAAACCCTCCGTCCTTAAGGGGTTAAATCCAGTTACTGAGGGATTGAGCAGTACACTGAATAGACCTTGCACTAGCTACAATCTTGGAATATAATTGCTGTTTTTGGTTTTTTTTTTCCCCCCTGCTTCTACTAAAATACACAAAGGTCTCGTTAGACAGAGCTCCAGGGACAAGACCTAACACTGTCTACCACTTTGTATGGTCAAGACTGCTGACAGATTCTCTCTAAAGCATCAGCATTGTGGAGAGTAAAGATTCATTTCACATATAAGTTGTTCATCAGGATTATTTCTTGTCCATAGGTGCGTGTGGATGGCTTCAACTACACAGGGATGGGAAATTCGACAAACAAGAAGGACGCACAGAGTAACGCGGCTCGTGACTTTGTGAACTACTTGGTCAGGCTTGGAGAAGTCCGGAGCGATGAAGTGCCGTCTCTTGGGGTGGGTGACGTCTAAATTTCTCAGTAGAAAATGTGTTTGTACTTATTTGTATGGAGTAATTTCTGGTTAGTATCACTAATGGTAATCCCATTGTACTGGATGTTATTTGCAGGCTGGGCAGGAGGACACCACCGATGGATTTGATGGAATCAAAACTGAAGGCTTTGATGGGCCCAGTGGAGGACCATTGCCCCCGCACCTGGCTTTACAGGCAGAAGGTGGTGGTGGTGGTGGGTTTGGTGGTGCGGGAAGAGGAGGAGGTGGTGGTAAGTGTCAGGAGGGGCTTAAATGTTTACTACTCTGTACAAAAATATTGTTACCAGGTTTTACCCCACTAAACTAAAATCCCCTCAGGTAGAGTTTGAAATGTCCTTTCTGAAATTTCACTGTTTTGCCTAAAAAAAGAAAAATTCTCCAATTTTAACATGAGATCAAGTTTAGTGGGTGCAGGGAAAGTGTCACTACACATTCCTCTATCTTTGGTTCTGTAGTACCTAGAAATATTAACCTTTCCTTAACTTCCCGCCGCAACCCTTTTTTTTTCTTTTAGTGTTTTCATTTTTCCCTCCCCACCTTCGACTTTTTGATTTTTCCAGGTACAGAGCTCTGTGAGGGGTTGTTTTCAGCAGAACAAATTGGTGTTATTTAATATTCCATGCTGCGTACTGGGAAGTGGGGGAAAAAAATTCCAAGTGCAATGAAATTGGTGAAAAAAACTTTTCACTGCTTTTTTGTGGGCTTGGATTTTACAGATGTGATATGGGGCATACAGTGAAATGTCTGCTTTATTCTTTGGGTCGGTGCGATGATGCGGATGCCAAGTTTGTATAGGTTTTATGTTTTCATAAATTTACAAAAAAAAGTTTTGTTTTTTTTGATTTTGCTATTTTCTGGCGCTAATAAGTTTTTCATACTTTGGTGCCATTTTTTTGCGACTTGTTTTTTTCAATTATATCATTTTTAGGACTCTACAACCTTTTCATCACTTTTTATAGAATTTTTTATATATTTAAAAAAAAAAGGCAAAAAAGCGCCTTTTTCAAATTATTATATTTTAAACGGGCGTTTTCAGACGCGGCAATACCTAATGTATTTATGATTTTTACTGTTTATTTATATTTATATTCACTCTAGGAAAAGGGGGGTGATTTGAATTTCTAGAGTTTTTTTTATTTAAAACAAATTTTCGGAATCCCTAGGGTACTTTACCCTAAGTTGTCTGATTGATCCTACCATATACTTCCATACTACAGTATGGCAGTATATACGGATTTCCCTCCTCATTCATTACAATGTGCTGATAGCACATTTTAATGAAAGGGTTAAATGAGACAGCCTCAGGTCTTCGGAAGACCCGAGGCTATCATGGCGAAGGATCGCCGACAAAGCTGCTGGCGGCGAATAGCGAGTTAACACCCGCGATTGGTGCTAGTAATGTGCAACAAAGACCTACCAGCTATGCAGAGGGCTCAGCCTGTGAGCCCTCTCCATGCACCTGCACCCGCCATGTGACGTACTATTACGTCACATGTTGATAAGGGGTTAAAGGTGAGAATCTCCTCTTTCAAATCCCACCAAGCTTGTGGTGCTGTGCGCTACAGAAATGGGCAAATAGGAACTGGATCTTTATCTGCAACTTGCATTTCCATCTATGGCTTTACTTGCCTGTATCTCTGGTTTTGTAGCTCACAAAGCCATAAGCCTGATGTGATCTGTAAGATTTTTATGTTTCTAGGTGCGATCGACTTATGGAGTGACACTAAACATGACTTATCTCATGTGAAAATGGGATGAGAAGAGTCAAATTAGTCGTCATATTTTATTAGTTTTTTTAATAAGTAAACTGGTGAGAATTCACATAGCGGAAATTCTAGAAATAACAGGGGTCTAGTAGTGGGGTAAAAACTGGTGACTTGTCCTCTTTAAATATTTTTAGGATGTACCAATGATAATACAGAATATAGGGCTGCCTGTGCTGATCAGAAGGGGGTTTATATAGAGTGAGAGGGTAGACCAATGATCTACACAGATTAGTTGCTATTGAACCAACAAAATAACAAGGTTGCATTTACCTTAGTCAGGGGGAGTGAGGTTCATTCCTGGGGGTCAGTCCTAACACCATGCACCCCCACAATCACCAGTTTTCAGCAACTAAGAATCATAGAATGGAACAGGGTGCAGTCAGCTCCAATCTTAGTGTAGTGGCTGAACAGAGACACTGCAGCTTTAATTCCATGTAAATGAGTAGGAGCTGGTGTGCAGTACCCTGGTCCGACCACTAGCCAGAGAACAGAGCTGTCTGTTACCCGTTTCATTCTCTAATTATTAGCTGCTGTGTATTTCCTTACATCACATTTATAAGAAGAGTCTCATCTTGTCTGTATTGTAAATAGTAATATGACTTTATTCCATGTTTTTCCTCACTCTTTAAGGAGCCACATTTTCGGGCAGCTCAGGATATGGTCCACAAACTGGCGGCTCAAACTGGGACCGTGGAGCCAATCTGAAGGACTACTATGCCAAAAAGGATGAACAGGATGCACAGGCGGTACGTTACATTTAGACTTCTATAAGGATATATTAACACAAAGGGAGGGGGCGCTGCATGGACTCCTGAATGACCTAAAACAAGTGGAGTCTGTGCTCAGCGCTTATTTACATGACCTCTATATGGGCTGTTTGCCATCCATAATCTGAAAACATGGACTGTGTTCTATTATTATGGGTCAGACACTTAGCACCTGTCAAACAGACAGGGCATTGTCAGTGGACCCACCACGGTTCTGTTAAGAATGACAGCGTGAGCAGAGTCTAAATGCAGTTTCACTTTTGACTGACAGCTTTTATACGGTTCTCATTCATTCTTGTTGAATTGCCCTTATTTGTCCGCTCCCCTCCCTCTTTGTCTTTCGGTGTAGACACTGGAGTCTGAAGAGGTGGACTTGAATGCAGGTTTGCATGGGAATTGGACTCTGGAGAATGCCAAGGCTCGTCTCAATCAGTTTTTTCAGAAGGAGAAGACACAGGCTGACTACAAGTACACGGAAGTGGGGCCCGATCACAACAGGTTTGTTTGGTCCAGTCATTTTATGTGCAGCAGCAGATGGACCTCATTTACTTGCTGTTAATGAATTCTGGCGCAATGTTAAAGCGCATCCACGGACATGGATTCCCCATCCTGTGGGAAAAACCTTCTTTATGCCATAATGTTAGGTTTTTACCTGGTAATTTCTGCAGTTCTTGCAAATATGACTAAATGTTATAAAGAAATTATATATGTTATATATGTTTACTTTGTTTTAATGTAGCCTGTCAGCAGGTTCCGAAATATAAATGTATACAAAAGGAAGCTGTGCGGAGCATTGTAATTGGTTTTTATTTGTGAAGCAAATATTTGTGGTAAAACAATTCTGATGCACCTTTTGTTGTAACAGAAGATACATAGTATATATTGTGTTTCTGCTGCTCTTCAATTATTCCATAATGATGAAATATGGTCAGAAGTGGCCGGTCCTCTCCAAATCCTACAGGTGATGGGTACTGTACAGCAGGGTTGTCAAACTAATTATCACCATAGGGCCACATCAGTCTTGCCTTGCAGTTGTCAGTATAAATGTATCTACTTGAGCTGTTAAAGGGAACCTGTCACCAGGGAGCTCATTTTTCACTAAAGACAGATGTAAAAGCCCATGACACCTGCAGTGCAAATCTGTCTTTTCTAAGCATTTGCATTACAATATAATTGTGTGTTATAACTTACCTTGCATCCTGACAAAAAACCTGGGGTAGTCACAGGGGCTGGACTTAGGTTTAGATGCATTTCAAAAATCAACATGTGACTTGTCTGTTACTCACTCCCCAGAGCTTGGCCTCCACCTCCTGCTCCTTCTCAGAGGTCACAGCCAGGTGAGATGACATCAGTGGGGGAGGGACAAGCTGTACAGGAGTACAAAGATGGAGGCAGCCTGCAGCTCAAAAAAGTCACATATTTTTTTAAATGCATGCAAACCAAAGCCCAGCCCCTGTGACTACCCCAGGATTTTGTCAGGATGCAAGAGTAAGTTATAACACACAGTTATATTGTAATGCAAATGTTTAGAAAAGGCAGAGAGGTAGATGTGCACTGCAGGTGTCATGGGCTTTTACAATCTGTCTTTAGTGAAAAATGAGGTCCCTGGTGACAGGTTCCCTTTTAAGTAGTTAGATTTATACAATATAACTATTACAATCAGCCATTTGAGTGCAACCACAAAGCTGAACAGATTGTTAAATAACCTGAGACACCATGGCCAGTATGTGCCCCTACAGTAGCAAGTAGTCACATTGTCAACCAGTAGCCAATAGTCACTGTGCCCCTATTACTGCCAATAGTCACAGTGCCCCCACTGCAGTCTATGGTCACAGCCACAGAAAAGGCCCATGGGCTATGTGTTTGACACCCTTGATGTACAGGGTAATTCTATAAGCCATGTGTCAGTAAAGACTGACATGCCTCCCCAACATGTCTATCTACTGTATAAACCCCAGCCTTGGGGATACAGTCCTCTCACAATGCATGTGTGTTTCTCAGCCTGTCGTTGTCATAGAGCATTACAGGGAGCACCTCTGTTACTCCCAGTAAAACTCGATCCACAAAATTTTCTGCTCTGCTGCAAATGAATATAAATTCTAGTATATGTAAAATCCATCTAATTATTTAAAGAACTGATTTCCCACCCCCCATATATATGACTTCCATCCGCTTAGTCGGCTTCTTTGCATCCTGTTTGTACGTCAACCGATAAACATAACAGGCTATGTGGTTGTTGGGACGAAGTGCGGTGACCCCAGGAATCGGCTTTTTAATTTTCTCTACTACATGGGCTAATACTTAGGCCGGACTAAGTCATCCCATGTGAATTAATTTGCTGCTTGCTGATTCCTGGTGTCACTTTCTTCAGGTGAACAAAAGGCCGGCTGAGAAACACACAGGCGCTGTCTGCTAGGGAGAGATCCGCAGGTCAGTGACGCTGGGATGGAAGAAAGACTGCTCCCCACTAACCTGTGTGAGAGAAATGCTTAGTTATACTTATACTAACTGTACTATCACATGTGTCAGTGTGTATGTGATATCTCAGTAATCCTCCCTCTCCTGGGTGTGTTGGGGGGTGGGCGTTGTTTGATATTTAAACCTTTATCTGTTGTTACAGGAGTTTTTTTGCTGAAATGAACTTGTATGTTAAGCAGCTTGGACGCAGTAAGTTTTTATATCTGTCTTTGTCTGAAATTGTGTATTTTATTTTTTTTTTTTACCAGTGAAAAATATTGCCTGGTGCACATTGCAAAAACAAAAATTTTAATCTGCTGCCCTCTGCTGGTCCTAGGAGGAACTACATGACATTAAAAACCTTAGTGGCGGCAGTCAGTTATCGACTTAGCTTTTTTTTTACGCAGGGACACAGTCCCCTGTGCTCAGCTTGTTGTATAGGAAGGGTATACAGCACTCTATGTAGAACTCATAGAGAACATACCGCATAAAGGAGGTGGGGGGGGGGGGGGTTTACAATTTTGATGCTTTCTGTGCTAACTTTGAACTCTTATGCCCTTAAAGGGGTTAGCCACTAAGTAAGGGTGCCAGGGGAGGTACAAGACCCTTGTGTGCATACCCCAGTGAAACTTGTCTGCGGGTCACACGGACCCCTGAACAGTAAGACTCGGGAATTTCTGCAACATTCCCTGTACTGCCGGATTCTAGTGGATTAAGGGGTCCGTACACTCATTACTGTATGCTCACCCTATTTCCATATCGGTGGTTGAATGCTGTGTGGATGTCCTTGGCACCTCCAACCAGTGACATGAGTGTGCAAACAGTAATGAGTGTGTTACCCCCTTAATACGCCCAGATCCGGCCGAACAGAGGAGGTCACAGGAATACCCAAGTCCTGCTGCTTGGGATTTAGGTGTCCTGCAGGCAACAGACAAAAGGTCTTGTACTTACCCTAGTAAACTTGTTAGCCTCACCCCTTTGATTTATTGAAGAAACATTACTTGTCCACCGAAATCTGGGGCAGCTAGTACCTGAGCTGTAGCTTCTACAAGATTCTCCAATATAGTCAATATGTCTGACCATTCAAATTTTTTTTTTTAAAGTGGAATAAAATGGCTGTGCAACGAGTTCTCTAACTTGCACACTATGAATAAGTAGATGGGAAGGTTATTAGTACATGGGTCACATAACAATAGAAAGGGAGCGCATTATTTTTAATGGATCAAAAACAACCAGTGTGGCAAGTATTTATGTAGTCAAGCATAGGCGCCCTTCATCATGTGTGAGACTGCAGAGTAGCCCCCACTCATCCTGATGGTATCCACCTACCGGTTGTATTGGCTTTCTCTTTCTGTCCTCATATTCCCCTACGGTTTGTATGGCAGGGAGCGCTTGTTGATTTCTGACCATTTCTCTTGCAGGTATTTACGCCCGAGAACATGGATCCAATAAAAGGCTGGCAGCGCAGTCTTGTGCTCTGTCAATTGTGCGTCAGTTGTATCACTTGAGTGTTGTTGAACCGTACTCTGGACAAACCAGAAAGAAGGAAGGAGAATCGGTGAGTTAAATGCAATGAACGGTTGACTATGATGTGGCCCAGCCTGCCTGGAGAGTAAGGGGCCAGCCGGAACACATACAGGTCCATGAACCAACCATGGTCTTACGAGCTATTGAATACATTAAATGTGCTGCTTTCCTCGCCGTTTACATGATTCTTTTCATATGACATTGATATTTTCACCTCGATTTGCTTAGATTGAACCCTATGAAGTAAACCTCAATCCTGATGTTCAGAAGCAGCTGAATGGTGTTATGCAGGAATTGAACATTGAGTTGCCTTATCCTGTAAGTATTGTCTTCCGGACATAGGGGGAACCAGCTTTCGCACATTTATTTTGCCTGATTGTTGTGTTGCAGCTTGTGGTGTTGACACGTTGTGTTTGCGCTGTTTTCTGTATTGGCGTGAATAAGGACAAAGTGATGTCTGTCATTTGTAGATTGATCAGTAAAATGGTGCACAGCAGTCCCAGGCTTCTCAGGGTAAGGTATAATCCTGTTCTCATTCACAGCCTGAGGATCCTAGCCAGCCTGTGTCCCTTAACCTGGGAAAGTTGGTACATTTTGAGCCCTCTCAGCGGCAGAACCTTTCCGGCGTGGTGCCCTGGTCCCCACCACAGGAGAACTGGAATCCATGGACCAGCAGTAACATTGATGAAGGACCACTTGCGTTTGTAAGTATTGATGGAACATACAGAATAAGGCTACATTCACATGTGCCGTACCATAGCACATGGCCGCTGCTCGCCTCCGCCCCTCCCCGCAGTGATGTATGGCGCACAGCGCTGTATTCTGGGGGAAGATAGGACATGTCCTTTCTTTCTCCCGGGTACGGAACTGTACAGCTCCTGTGCTGCACCGTACCGCTCCTGTACAGCGCAGTGAGCCCATTGCCGTCTATGGGGGACGTATATACGTCCTCCATACGGCTGTGTGAATGTAGCCTAACTTAAAACTCATGACATGCCATTGATTTGGATACATTTTCTTTTCATTTAAGGCAACACAAGAGCAGATCAGTTCAGACCTGAAGAATGAGCTGTTGTACCAACTGGAGCAAGATAAGGACTTGCAGCCGGTGAGGGACTTTTTTTTTTTTTATTACATTGCATTACAAGTATTGCCCTCTAGGTAAGTAACACGTTGATGTTATGTAACACTGGCTTATTGGCGACCCCACAGATGCTGCAGGAGCGAGAAACCCTTCCCGTCAAGAACTTTGAAACTGATATCTTAGACGCTGTACGCAACAACTCTGTCGTCATCATTCGGGGAGCCACCGGCTGTGGTAAAACCACCCAAGTCCCGCAGTACATTCTGGATGAGTTTATCCACACTGACCGCGCAGCCCAGTGTAACATTGTGGTGACACAGGTAGGTGGATGTAACCAAACGCCAGCCTGCTGTGATGTAATAGTCACTTCTGTAAATTCACATCGCTCTTCTTAGCCTCGTAGAATCAGTGCCGTGTCTGTGGCCGAGCGAGTCGCCTATGAGAGGGGAGAAGAGGTCGGGAAGAGCTGTGGGTACAGCGTACGCTTTGAGTCGGTGTTGCCTCGCCCTCACGCCAGTGTACTCTTCTGCACAGTCGGTGAGTACATGTCTGACTTGTAGTGGCTTCTGTGCCTTTTATCAAATGCAAACGTGATCATTTTTATCTTCTCTCGGACAGGCGTGCTCTTGCGGAAACTGGAAGCCGGGATCAGAGGAATAAGTCATGTGATTGTGGATGAAATACATGAGCGGGATCTTAATGTGAGTTGCTCCCCTACTGTGGGCCTAGTGTTAACTATAAACCTGGCTCTGGGTACTATGTGGAGTGTAAAGCGAATATGTTTATGAATGAGTTTTTAATGTAAAAATGCAAGTCCTGTGTCGTGTTACGATAATCTCATGTTTGTCTTTTCTCCTGTAGACTGATTTCTTGCTGGTGGTTCTGCGGGATGTGATCCAAGCTTTCCCAGACATTCGCGTTATCCTGATGTCAGCCACTATAGATACCAGTATGTTCTGCGAATATTTCTTTAACTGTCCCATCATTGAGGTGTACGGGCGGACGTTTCCTGTGCAAGGTAATTTTTTTTTTATATATAGAAATACCGAAGAGCATGGGAAATTGTTCAGATTTAAGGAATATAAGATTCTAGATGTTAACTCTGTCTGGTTTCCACCCCCCTTTACTATTTGTATATGTATCTTTGCGTTGTATATTTTGCTTAGTAGCAATTTCAGGCATTTACAACCTTTCCTTTGTCAGACTAAACAAATCTTAGTAGCCGCAAATACCGTACAGTGGTTTTGCTAGATAAGAAAATCTATAGTATCTCAAAATAAGTCGTCTGTCCCCCTTCCAGGATTCCCACATCTTCATGCCCCCGTTCTTATTTGCTCACTACATTGGAAGGATTCCTGCATGAATTTAATTCACTCCACACAGTTTTTGTGAATTATTGGAGCAGTCAAGTGTTTCACTACTCCTGTATATTACAGTGAAAATAGCCGCACTTATATATGACCACATCCCCACCTTCTTTTAGATTTGCCCTTAGAGTACCCAATGTAACCCTATGTAGGGAACGCAGAGATGGCCACTCGGTGGTGCGCCTCCCTTCACTTCTCTCTGATTTCCACAATACACATGAGCTGCCTGCAGACATTGGGGAGAGATTCTATGCTTAGAAAAGGCGTTAAAGAAAAAAATCAGTTTTTTTTCGGTGCAGAGAGTTCTAGCCACTAGAGGTCATATTATTATATTGATGCTTACAGCAGAAAATCCACTGGACTTGGGCATACATGTCTCCTTACAGTCCAGTGTAAGTTAATGCCAAAAATATGCACCAAATTTTGGGTGGACTGCACCAAAATAGTAAATCTACCCCAGTGTCTACAATGTATGCTGGAGGCTCCCTCTACTGGTGGCAGAAGCAGCTTCTGTTATGCAGCTAATGGGTATAAACAAATTACTTGCCTCAACATAATTTTTATTTGCCAAGATGTTTTGTAATACTTGTCAAGATGGCTATTATTTCTTCAGTTTTGTTTGTTGTTTCGGGACATGTCAGTTATGTTTTTGTTCTATGTTCGAAAAAAGCCAATAAAGTGATTATACATAAATTTTGTTTGTAATAGAAAGAAATAAACCACCATTTCTATCACTTTGTAGAGTACTTCTTGGAAGATTGCATTCAAATGACTCAGTTCAGGCCTCCTCCAAATGATAGAAAGAGGAAAGACAAGGATGAAGAGGGTGGAGAGGAGGACGATGTAAGTAGATAATGTCCGGTTTTTGATGGCTTCATACTGGGATCCACACTTCAGCATTAATATGTAGCCTCCATGAGACAGAATTCTAGAAGAATAAATTCAGACTTGTTGCCTCGTCCATCTAAATGTCACTTTCTCTCTGATTCCTACAGACTAATTGTAATCTGATATGTGGTGACGGTTACGGCCCCGAGACTCGTCGTTCAATGTCACAGCTGAGTGAGAAGGAAACCCCCATTGAACTTATTGAAGCTCTCCTCAAATACATTGAAACGTTGAACGTACCTGGTGCCGTGCTGGTCTTCTTACCAGGCTGGAACCTCATTTACGCCATGCAGAAGCATCTGGAGATGAACCCTCATTTTGGTAAGGCTATTAACCGTCGTATTGTAACAAGTGATTGTGGGATTCCATTGCTCGGCCTGTCCAAACACTATTTTTAATTTTTTTTAAAAATAATATAGGTAGCCATCATTACCGAATTTTACCACTGCACTCCCAGATACCTCGAGAGGAGCAGAGAAAGGTGTTTGACCCTGTTCCTGATGGGATTATCAAGGTAAAGATGATACTTGGAGAACTTAATTATAGCATTTATGAAATAAGATATAAACATTTGTGCATATTGTTAATATATGTTTGTCTTGGCTCCAACAGGTTATTCTATCAACCAATATTGCTGAGACCAGTATCACCATTAATGATGTTGTTTATGTCATAGACTCCTGCAAGTAAGTGAACATAAAGACCTTCCAAAACATGGTAGACAATCCAGCAGATGGATGAATTTGTACTTACAATTTAAAGGACATCTACCACCAGAATCAATGATGGTAAACCAAGCACACTGACATACTGGTGTGCGCCTCCTCTGGCAGGATCTGCTCTTCTTTTCGCTTCTTACGTCATGGCTTTTGCATTTAAAGGCTTTTAAAAATATGCTTAGGAGCCTGATGGGCTCCATAGGTGTTAATGGAGCTTGGGGCCTCTCAGGCTCCTTTGCATAATTTGTAAAGCCTTTTTTCCATTAGCAACAAGGGCAGAGGAAGCTTAAAGAAGAGCAGATCCTGTCAGAGGGGGCGCACACCAGTATGTCAGTGTGCTTGGTATACTGGTGGTATATGTCCTTTTAATGCCTAGCTTGCATTTCAACACACTTTTTAGTACCTTAACCATGTGTGACTTTATAGATTATCATAAGGCCATTAAGAGGGGGGGCATGGTGTTTGCTGCATTGCTGCCATTTTGGCTGGGATTGTCACTCCCTGTGATTTCATCGGGGAGAGATGATCCATTCCTATGACAGCCTGGAACCTTTATGAGACTCCAGGACCTGTCATTCGGAGCACTGGTGCAAATACACCATATACTGCTACACTTTATTATTGCAGTATATGGTAGGGAGTGATCATGATCAGAGCCCCTAAGGACCTAAAAATAGTTTTATTAAAAAAAACTCTCAAAGTTCAAATTAACCCCTTTTCCCCAAAACTGATATGAAAACAAACAAAATAAATAATTAACATGTCAGATATCACCGGGTCCCAAAAGTCCTTGCGGTGAAACCCATAATGCAAAATGGAGCCAAAAATTCTCAATGTCCAAGTGTTTGAGGCTTGCATTGTCACACTGCTTCACTTGGTGCCAAAGATGGTGAATATGGTTGTGTGTGATCTCTGCTCACATGGTCAGGTGATGACGCCACCACATTTATAACACTTGTTAGTTGGGATGTTGCAGCCTGACACTGTTGAGGTGTCTGGCAGTGATTTACACCCCGTTTTTAAGGGCTTTGTCTATGCTAGTTACCCGAAATGGCTCCTGTATCTTAAGCCTGTATGATGATCTAAAATGGGTTTTTAACGTTGGTCATTGATACCTTGGTCTGTTCACCTCTTGTGAATAGTAGAATGAACGACTTATAAGAACGATATCACTGTTTTAACAATTGTCAATGACCATGTGTGAGTTTTGTCTCGTCCAGTCAGCAGGATCTTCTGAAATGTACATTCTTTTTTTTTTCTTTTTTTTTTTTAATAACCATTTTCTCACTTGCAGACAAAAAGTGAAGTTGTTTACCTCCCACAACAACATGACCAATTACGCCACTGTCTGGGCTTCCAAAACCAACCTTGAGCAGAGGAAAGGAAGAGCCGGACGTGTGCGGCCAGGATTCTGCTTCCACTTGTGCAGCAAGGCTCGCTTTGAACGGTGAGGAGCTGGGGCTTGGTTTGGCATTTGGGAATGTTCGTTTTCGTTTTGGTGGGTTGGTCTCTTTTCTTTGGGTGATTCACACCGATGTTCGGCACTATATGAGCTTACAGGATCCTCTGTAACTTGATGTGTTTTTCTAGATTGGAGAATCACCTTACAGCAGAAATATTCCGGACTCCCTTGCATGAGGTTGCTCTGAGCATTAAACTCCTGCGGTTGGGTGCCATTGGACATTTCCTATCCAAAGCTATAGAACCTCCTCCTCTGGATGCGGTCATAGAAGCCGAGCACACACTAAGGGGTAAGTCCTGGTCCACAGAATAACCATAGTGATTTCTGTATTTGGAGAAGATGTGTTTTAGTTTTCTGCTGGCTTGCTGATATCCCATGATGCTTCAACACTGCATCACATGACCAGCCCCAAAGAAGAGAAACGCTTCTCCTAATTGGGAGCGTCAAGGAATGCATGTACCATAAACAATTTGAGACGCTTGCCTAAGACGGCACCCCTTGCTGGGTAATGTGGGGCGGCACCTTGGGGATTATATTGAAGCCCACTGGGCTTTTTACATCTGGGAAAAATGTGATTAAATGTGTGCAGGTAAGCACACTGCCTCTCCCTGTATGATTTGATTTCCTGCCCCCCAGGAGTATCCACCATATGTATCCAGACAGAAATACATTTGGCATATCCTCCATCATTGAGGGCCTGCAATGAGGTCATCATCTGATCACCAACAGTAAAATTGTGTGACGGGAACATTATGTTTCATGGGTTTTTTTTAAATTTTAGAGCTTGATGCTTTGGACACGAATGATGAGCTGACTCCACTAGGGAGGATATTGGCAAAATTACCTATTGAGCCACGACTGGGAAAAATGATGATCATGGGCTGTATCTTCTAGTAAGTACTTTACAGGTTTTCTATAACCAGGGTTACCATAACCCCTGAAGGTTAGAGCTGATGTGACCTTGTTTTGTTGCAGCGTTGGAGATGCACTTTGCACAATTTCTGCCGCCACGTGTTTCCCCGAGCCGTTTATCAGCGAAGGTCGGAGACTGGGATACGTGCATAGGAACTTTGCTGGCAATCGATTTTCCGATCATGTGGCTCTTTTGTCAGTATTTCAAGCCTGGGATGACGCAAGGTATGTGGAATAGTTATTAAAACGAATATCGGAGAATTTTGGGGCAGTGATACTAAAACTGTCTAGGATGTCTAAGTTAGGCTGGACAAACTTCTTCTGCTCCAGATACATCAGAGGCTGATGCCTGATCTGTCCTATAAACTGGCTTGGGTTTACACTTACACTAAAAATAATTGGATGGAGAAAAGGCAGAGATATAGACACATTCTGCAGATATGATTAAGTTTTCTTTCTATTAAGTGCAATTGTCACAACTATACTTCCGTTAAGGGTGAGAGAACATCCTGTTTTCTCAGTGTGCATTGTACAGGAGACCACATAGTAGACAGACTCCACTCACTAGCCCAGGGGCAACTGAATTAGAATATCCAGAAGGGAGATACATTACTGACATCCTATAATGGCCTTTACTATGCTACTAAAATGAGATGGTTGAGCGAGATGTTAGCTGTGTGTGACATGCTGCAGAAAAATAAGCTCCCTCATTCCCCCCTCCCTCTGGATTTCTCTTCAGCGAGTCACACAGCCTCCGTCTCTCTAAACTCCCTCATTCCCGAGGGTGTCGGCATCAGTTAGGAGGAGGGGTAGCTTTACTGTAAGGTGGAACTCCAGAGGGGGTAAAAAAAAAAAACGTTTTTTTAGAAGAATGCTGGCTCTAATCCCATGGATAGAGGCATTAGTAAAACATATATAAAGACATCTAAAAAGTAGTGTGTGGGTTTTGGGTTGCTGGTAAATGGTTCTCTTAAAGGTATAAATCGCACGAATGACTGTGGTGTTAAGGGACCTGTCTCCTTACTATATATAATTTGCCCACTTTCCTTTTAGAATGGGAGGTGAAGATTCAGAGATCAGATTTTGTGAACACAAGCGTCTCAACATGTCAACCTTGCGCATGACGTGGGAAGCTAAAGTACAGCTGAAGGATATCCTGGTGAATTCTGGATTTCCTGAAGGTAAGCAGGCAACGGTGGAGTGGATTTCTTGGTTACCCATCTTCTCTCTGTGTTTGCGTGTGTTTCCTCCGGTTTCCTCCCACACTCCAAAAAACATACTAGTAGGTTGATTAGATTGTGAGCCCCATTGGGGCTATATGTAGTGATGAAACTTTTCGTTCTCTTTCAGAATGTCTAATAAACCAGGTTTTTAACAACACTGGCCCGGATAATAACCTGGATGTGGTCATCTCACTGCTGGCCTTTGGCGTCTACCCCAATGTCTGCTACCACAAGGAAAAGCGAAAAATCCTCACCACTGAGGGCCGCAACGCGCTGATCCACAAATCCTCCGTCAACTGCCCCTTCAGCAGCCAAGACTTGAAGTATCCCTCCCCGTTTTTTGTATTTGGTGAAAAGGTAAATCTGAAATCATGACTATGATAATGAAGACAAACTTAAAGAAAAAACATTTCAGAATTGAAATCCTAGTAATTTGTGGATAGCCGATATATCATTGGTGGTCATGAGACCCCCCTCACTAATAATGAGAGCAGGAATCCTGTGTTTTGAATGGACAATGCACAATTGTTTTAAAGTCTATGCAAATGCTGAAAATTGGTGGTGAGTTGTCTTCAGCAGGGAATGTGGGACCCCCCTATTCCTGGAGGAGATCCCACACCACTCACACAGCTCAACGGTGCAACTCCAAACCCTCTGTCCCCTGCCCCCTATTACAGGATAGGGTTGTCCTCATGACTCAACAGATTCAATATCTGTTCATGTTTGGTAATCAATGGTTAATTGCTCAGCTTATAGTATATTATATTCCATGTTCTTATATTGTGTTTAGATCCGTACAAGAGCCATATCTGCTAAAGTGATGACCATGGTGAGCCCCTTACAGCTGCTGCTCTTCGGCTCCAAGAAAGTGATGTCAGATGGACAGCTCATTCTCTTGGACGATTGGTATGTGTATTGACGTGTTGGCGGAGGTGGTGTCATGGTCTGATTGGGGCCAGATGTCCTGGCTCTAGCACTTATCCCATACATTATACTGTAAAGCTGACAGCCCCCGCTGCAGCTGACCTGCATCCTTGTATTCTGGTATGTTCTGTGTGACAGGATACGCTACATATTGTTTCATATGGTCATCGGTTTCCATATTGAACCTTCTGGTGACAAGCGGGAACCTTTTTATATACAGTAGGGGACTGTAAACCAATTTTAATCATGTCGTTTATATAGGAGCTTTTTTTTCTGCAGAAAATCATTGATTTATGTGGCGCAGTTGTAATTTTTGGCACTGTCTGGGAGTCGCATATGATTCCTATTAATAGAACCCATGGGCTGGATGTTTAATGGATGTCTTAGCAAGTATTGATCCATATCCTAAATATGTTTCCCTGGATTATTTGCTGCAGACCGTGGTTAATCCTAAGGTTGTCTCCTTTTGCAGGATCAAGCTGTCCATGCCTCATGAAGATGCCGCATCTATTGCCGCCCTGAAATCTGCCCTGGAAGCACTTGTTGTAGAGGTCACTAAACAACCAGAAATTTTGTCTCAGCTGGATCCGGTCAACGAGAAGATGCTGAACATGATTCGCTTGTTATCCAAGCCATCCACAGCCGGGATTAATCTTATGATTGGAAATTCCAGGTAAGAAACTGGAGTGGCATTTAAAATACAGGTCCTTAAAGGGAAGGAACAGGGAAACTTGGCTGCTTTCTTGTATATAGAAACCTGTCCGTGTGTTGTATCTGGTGTTGCAGCTCAATTCAGTTTTAAGCGACTGAGATGAAGCTGCTGGACCTCACACAAACCATGGACAGGAGTCACTGTTTTTATAACAAGAAAGGTTCTTCAGGTTGTTATTTGGGGGTTACAAGGACTTCCTTACTCCTATGCGTGAGAAGAGATGACCCGTAGATTCTTTGCATGTTGGTGGTCACCCCGGTCTACAGTGCAGCAGTTATTTGCTTCATTGTTGTATCCTATTAGAGCTCAATATAGATGCAGCAGGCAGTTAATGTTACATTGTGTGTTCATTCTTCTCCTATTTGCCTCTAGATTTGGAGATGGGCCACGTCCACCTAAGATGGCTCGATTTGATGGTGGTTACCAAGGTAATAGAGGCGGCGGTGGTGGCTACCGTGGTAACTCAGGAGGTGGCTATGGATCTGGCTATCGGGGGTTCAGAGGTGGTGGTGGCGGCGGTGGCTATAGGGGCAGTAACTATGGTGGAGGCTTCCGTGGTGGCTACAGGGGCGGAAATCAAGGCGGTGGCTACAGGGGTGGAAATCAAGGTGGTGGCTACAGAGGTGGAAATCAAGGCGGTGGCTACAGAGGCGGCGGAGGATTCGGAGGTGGATACCAAGGACAAAGTGGCGGTTTTGGAGGAAACTATCAAGGCAGAGGTGGTTTCCGTGGCCAATCAAATGAAGGCTTCTAAAGACTTTGTTGTTGTTTTTTTTTCCTTCTAATTTTATTTCATTAGTGGAAGAATTGTGCATGTAGCTGCTGTTCCAGGCAGTAGACGCGTCCTTTGTATGAGTTGTGTTCATTGTCATTTCTTTTTTTGTACCAATAAAAGGGGTTGGCAGTCTCATTCACTTTTTAACAAATTCTCATTTGCGTGTTTTATTTCAAAACGATCGGTTTGTATCTAGTTGGAGAACTTTGCTCTTGAGATTTATCACAAAGTAGGACGCAAGTGCTCAGTTTGTTGGTCAATTTTAAAGGGAACCTACCCTTTAATTTACCCCCCCAAAAAAACTTCAAAACTATGATCAAAAAACATTTCCTTTCTCCCTAAATGGATCCTTTCCATGGCTGCAATGTTACAACATCATTCTGTAAACTTATATGCAATGAACGTGATGTAAGTCCTGCATATTAAAAATTTACTTGCATTGCCCTGCCTCCTTGTTCTAGGTCTCACTGCTAGGACATGCTGCTGTGTGGAACATTGAGAGTGAGTTCTGTTATATCATTGGTCACTTGACATCGCCCTGGTCACATGATATTATCTAAGGTCCTTTACCCAGTTTTATTTGCAATGTTTACCCCGTGTATGTATCTGATTACATGAAATCACAGCAGCTTCTACGGAGGATGGGGAGGAGTAGAAGTCCATCGAGACATGCTGTGATTTCATGTGATCAAATGCATACATAGGTTATATGTTGCAAATGTAATTGGGTAAAGCACCTTAGATGACCTCACCCTGGACACATGACATGTGTAGAAGAGGCATCTGACATGGGGAGAAGTAGATGGCATGTCCCCTCTGATGACGGGTTATATAGCATAGTTGATTTATGGGGATGTAAGGGAAACTATTTTTTTTTTTAGCTTAAAGAAGGGTGTCCGTTAATGGGGTTCTATGGGAAGCTGTCACTAGATGTATTTGTCAAAATGTGGTGACAGGTTTCCTTTTAACTGCACCAGATTTATCAAAGTGTCTCACACACAGGTGTAGTGTAAGGCTAGTTTTAAACTGTGCCTTTTGTAATATACTCAACATATATGTAGACACGTAGTTTTTGCCTGTCTAGACAATATATGTCTTTCCTACTAAGCAATGTGACCTCACAGGGGAAACACCCCAAACATCGACAGCTGATATTTGCTCCTTCTCTCACATTTGGAGGGAGGACCTGGCTAAATATCCCAGTGTAGAAGCAAACGGTGGAATATGTCCTCCCTACAAATCTATGCAACCGATGGGTGCAAGTTGTAATGTAGTGAATGTAGCCTTAGACTGTCAGTTGGCTTAGTTTATGCCCCTTGTATGATAGCAAACAGAAAAGTGGTTAGAAAAAAGTTGGATGAAAACCTCATTAATAAAATGTGGTTCAAGATGTTATACAGATATCTGACTGTAACTGATTGAGAAATATGATACACAATTTATGTCTGCAGTGTAACACTGGAGAGCTGTACTCTGCCCTGGCCTCCTTTTACCACTGGTGTCACAGTGTTTCACATTAGTTATCACAATTTCCTTTTATTACTCCAATAAACATCACTATGAAACAGCATTACTTTTTGGGTCTCACCAGTGCTTGTACCACATGGTAAGGGGAGCTAAAAGACTAATTTAATAGAAACCTGTCCTGGAATTGTGTAGCTGCTAAGGCTTTAGAGGTAATGATGACTAGTTGCAGATCACAAAAACTAAGGGGTCCGGCGGACCCTCCTCGCTCCGTCAGATGAATTGAAAATACGGCCCCGTATGACCGTTCTGCTCCATGAATTTCTACAGGGAAATTGCCGAGTGGTCAGTCGATAAGCACTCAGACCCCCACTGATCAGCAAGTTAGGGCCTAACTTGCCTTTGTGGGAAAACCCCTTTAAATTCTCCCCCTATTATAAGAAAAATGTCTTATCTGTGCAAAGGACAATGACATCGCTACAATGCAGAATACTGACCTGTGTTGAGACTAATGCAGTTTCCATCATGATAAATGCTCGTTGATGAATAGAAGGAGTAATACACTTCGATTAGGGTCAGATGCATTAAATCTTTATTTTAGAGAGTATGGAGCTGTACATATTCCCTGGATAGTAAGAATATAAATGATGCCTCATGCCCACTGAAACCAAATACAGCAGCCATTGGGGCACATGTTAGTAAACTGTTGCTGCACCACTTACTATTGTATATTGCAAAGATACCAGCTGACTCGCACAATCTCCTTTTATTGAACAATTCTAAGTATTGGCCTTATGTTATATGTATGAGTGTCACACAATATACAGACGGCTCCAATAACAAAAAAATAATTTATAACTCTAAAACGTGTAACCTGGATAGCAGTGGCTTTTGTAAGTTAAAACTTTTAAAAACTCCCAATGATCCCCATCTTTGCCCAGAAAACCCCTTTTAACTAATAACTGGAATTCATAATGTGAACGCATGTGGTAACTAAAGCGGAAAGGAACTACTTTTTTCCTATAGAATAAACCAAAGCTCTAAAGATAATGGGTTTACCCAAATAACTGGTTTTTGACAACTACTGTGTACCAAACTGAAACTCATATTGTAGAATGAGTGTTACCCTCTCCTCCCCAGCATGTGATTCTAGGTCAAGACCAACCCAGCATTTCCCAGAGAGTTTTTTTCTAGGTTGTTGCTGTCAAGCTCCAGACGAAGATCTTCTAGAACTTTTGTCAGCAAATCATCGTCCTTTCTGTCTCCAGCTGCTGCACCATCATTCATAAAATTCAGTGCATCAAGCGGCCTCCTCTTGGGCTGCACAATGGTAACACCATGACCCTTGTTGTCGTATATGTGGTTATTGCTCAGCTTCACTACTGGTGCAGGTATAACCTTAATGCAAAGAAAAAAAGGTTTTGAAGTGTGAGCCCACATTTACTTCTGTGGAAGATGCAAACTTCTAATGACTGGAGCTCATTGTAACACGACATCACTCATAGCCTATAACAACATCTACTGGGAAGGTGGTGCTTTCCCAATAACTATTTCTGTTTATTTTTTAAGTACCGTATAAGCCGAGCTACCTAATTTTACCACAAAACTGGGAAAACGTATTGACTTAAGTACAATCTAAGTCTAGGGTGGGAAATGCAGCCGTTACTCTTTAATAAAATGGCCAGTAGTCTCCCCTCATAAATTAAATGTGCATGGCAGCCCGTCCAATTAATAAACTGTACAGAAGAGCACCCCCATTGATAAAATGTCCAGAGCAGGGCTCCCCATTAATAAAATGTCCAGTAGAGCTCCCACCATCAATAATATGCCCAGAGCATAGAGCCCCCTTTAAAAAAAATAAACTTAGTACTCACCCTCCGGGCACTGCCCCCCAGGGACCTCTTCTCCCCGCAGCACCTCTTTGCCTTCCCGGCTGGTCTGGTGGATTCCCGATCTGCAGGCACAGAAACTATGACGTCAGCAGGCGGCGACAGTGCTGCGTCATAGTTTGAGCCCGGGAACCTAAAGACGTGCTGCAGGGAGAAGAGGTTCCTGGCGGTCAGCGATGAGTATTGCGCTTATTTTTTTTACACATTCAATTAGAAGCCGAATATATACGGTAGTTACATATTCTGTTCAGATTTATTGCTATATATATTTATGACAGGTTCCATTAGCCTCTGCCATGCTTATTTTAAAAATTCCTTTGTCAGCATTCTTAATATTTCCACTACTTTACCAAACTTTATTTCATGTTACCTGGCTCCCTACTAGCAGTGTGTAGTCAGACCTCCCCGGGAATGGAGGGAGTGGCAGCTACAGCAGCCCGGGTGCCGATGTCACCTCATGCATTCTTCCTCGCCTCCACACACAGCATCCTCCTCCCTCCTCTGCCTGCTCAATGCACATGACAGGAAGAGGGAGCTGGATGAGTGTGGAGGAGACTGAGACACCACTCTCTCCTGCCTGGGACTCACCAAACATTGCTGGCAGGGAGGTAGGTAATGTAAAATAAAGTTTTATAAAAGGATGCTGACAAAGGCATTTTAAAAAATCGCCATAGCATAGGCTATAGAAACCTGTCACCAGCTAAAACTGACATTTCCGGTGACATGCCCCATTGAACGTATGTAATGTTACCTTTAACTTAATTCCACCTCCTTGGTTGCTTGCTAAGCCGTCTGTACATCTGAAGTTATTACAGTTGTGAATCTTGTTTCCCTCAATTATGGCGCCACTGCCTGGGTATAATTCAATACCTGCTCCCTAAAAATAAAAAGATATTTTATACTATTCCATTTTATGGAAGGTGGACATTCAACCCACCAAACATCTAGGGGTTAATTAATCTTTGTTTAGGGCATTTGTTGTCTTCTTTTATTGGTAATTCCTGGTTTGATTTATCTTAGAGGTTTTTATTAAAAGTCTGCAAACCCCTCTGCTTTTCCTACACCTGAATGGGACTGGAGTTTATTTACAACTTTTGGTGCCAAAATTGCGACACAAAAGATAAAATAACCCCCCACCCCACCCCCTGATGTTTAAGAAGATGTGCTCATTTTTCCTGATTGAAGATCTTGGAAGAAATAAAGTTCCAAGAGTGCCTTTCTTTTCTGCTGAGTAGATATAAATACTTGGCTGACCCTATTGTATATGGATAGAAGTAATTGACTGTGCGTATACAAATAACCTACCTGTGAACCACTTATTTCACAATCTTTAATTGTTAAAGCTGCTCCTGTAAGAACACAAATGCCAGTCCCCTCACACTGGAGATCGCAGTCCTGCAGAGTCAGGTGACCAGATTCCACAACTATTATGCCATCAAATGTTCCCCTCTGCCTTAATGTGAGGTGAATGATTTTGATATTTTCTGCCCTGGAAACAATAAAGTTATCGCTGGACGGTTGTGAAACAATTATTATGTCTTCTTTCTTGCCAATGCCTATAAAAGATTAGTAAAAAAATATTTAAACAAGTGTAAAACACTTCCAAGTGTACATCTTACAAGTACTAATCTTTATATAAATTTAACATGGAGATACTATGTGGTTTTCAGAACTGTTTTCCAATACATCCTTTTCCCTAATTTGCTGCACCAGCCATCCACCTGATATTTGGAAATGTGTACACGATATGGGACAATGCATCTTGCAAACACTTGCTTTGCTGCCATCAGATGTATCATTGTCGCTTGGTCACTTTAATAACTCTGACAGCAATGTTTACTTCTATGCAATGGTTTTACAACTTTTTAACAAAAAAGTCACATTTTAGGACTGGAGTTTTTCTATTTAATAGCTAACAATGCTCCACATGGTAAGCCCAATATTGCCAACCCGGGACCGAATATTGCTTCAAATTTTTTGGTGGTTTTACAGCCTAATAATGTTATTTATGTGCTTTTTATATTCTCTCCTAGTTGGGGGCTAGCCTCTCATCCAATTAGAATGAATCTTTTTGCATGCCTGCTATAGGGCTCTTTGGGTTGCAAACTAGTTAGGTTGCTTACTTCCAAGTCAGGCATAATACCTAGAATACATATTCACATGACTACTATCACAGCTTTAACATACACAGGTCTGCGATATCTCATCCTTATCCCATTCTGGAAATATTTTCCCAGAATTCCCCTAGTGGAGCAACCATGGCTATAAGACTCTGCACGCCTACATGGTGGCCTTAATTGTCAGTCTCCGTAAGGAGAACTCTTACTTCCCGACCCTAGTCACAAGCCTCTCACTCAGACAAACCAGTTCCCTACACTGTACTGAGGAGACCCAATTAGGTCGAAACAGCGCTGTCTACAGTTGGGAGTTTGTCCCTTCTGGAATATATACATTGGTTTGGTTTTAATCCCGCATCATGTCATAAAGCCTCTAAGGTAGCCTCTAAGCCTTACAAGGTAACTAAAAGAGGGGTGGTTTTCCTTATACTGTCAGATCTGCTGTGCCTCCCCAAGATAAAGATCTTATCTGTCTGTAGCTTTACTCTCCTCACACGCTGGCAAGAAGTCAGTGGAATGTGAACTTGTCCTGGAATGCAAGGGTGGTGCTAGAGGCAGAGAGCAGCTCAGTGCATCGTCGATGTCTACCCGACCCTAAATTTAATAGATACAGGGACGGGTCTAGTGGCCCCCAAAATTGTGTACACCAGGTTGAAATTATCTGTGAAATGCTGTTTTTTTTGTTAAAAACAAATTAGATAATGTGTTATTTTGTTATCCTGATTATATTTAAGAAACTTGTCTTTGTGGGAATAGCCCTTTTAAGTGATTCTGAAATACCCAGACAGTAGGCACAACACCTTCTACCAATAATTACCCCATTCTTTGCATTCCCAGAGCATATGCAGCAGGTTGCCGTTATCATTGTAACAGCGAGGGCATTGAGACGTTGGACGGATATTAAATCTGTATAGCAATTCAGGGGTCCTGTATACTCTATAGATGGAACAATTCACTTAACCTTTGGCTCTTGCTAGGAGACAACTTAGGTATCGTGTGCAACAGGTTGTTCCACTGGTCATCCGTAATTGATTCCATGTCATCTTCCCATTTTTGTCGGCCAGGAATTTGGAATTGGAATTCGTCTAGATATTTCCCCAAAAGCCAGGAGTACAGGAAGGAGAACATCCCCGTTGTCTTTTCTCTCTTGGTGATATACGTCAACAACATAATGCTGTCTCTTGCTATGGTCCCCTCCCCAAATTGGGACACCATAGGGTGCCACAACCGTAGATAGTAATAGAACTTACCCCGCAGGTTGAACGAAGATTTTAAGTCACTGTCCTGCATAATTTGAGCTACGGTAACCATCCCATTTGGTTCCCATTAGAGAGAAACCCTCCAATTGAAATGTTTCTATAAGATTGGGGTTGTGCCATAAGGGGCTGCATTCTGCTACCAGGCCGAACCTCGTAAGGTCTTTGAATGAGGCCCAAATGCGGGTCATCGATGTAAGGTTGGGTAACGTGGCCTGATGAAGCTTATTAAAACTCAGCTTCCAAGGCGTGCAGATTAACCTGACCAATGGCCAATGGTGCGCTGTGCCCTAGTGCAGTGCGCCAAGACAAATTTCAATATAACTTATAAATCAGCGATAGGGGGTTTATTGTATTAATGAAAATATGCTCCGGCATCAGCTCACCCTGATGGTGCCATGTACCTGTGTCTTAGAACTACCACTTTTAAGTGGTAGGTTTCCTTTAAAGGGAAACTGTCATCAGAAATTGGCCTAATATACCACTACCAGTATGTTGTCAAGGAGCTGATCAGACAAAGGACAATTATTACAGTGAAGGGGGAGTTTTAAGGCAGGGAATGATTGACTTCAGTGTTAAACTCTTTGCCTCCTTTACTACGTGAAACCAATTTACATCTTGACTTCAAACTTGATTTTCTGGAAGATTTCACCTCACTGGTTTTTCGAAGTAAAGGAGCCGAAGAGTTTAAGACTGAAGTCAAGCAATCCCTGCCTTAAAACGCCCCCTTATATGTAATTATGGTCCTGCGTCTAGGACAATCACTGATCAAATCTCCTGAAGTCCAAAGCATGTTATTAATCACATCGGAGGAGGCTTTAGAGGTTGGAGAGCTTGACTTCAGTGTTAAAATCTCTGCCATCCCGACTTTATCAAACCAATTAACATCTCACTTCAAATTGATTTTCTGGATGATGCCACCAAGCTGGGCCATGAAAGAAACATCACCTAGAAGCTGCGCAGCTGCTTGACAACATACTGGTAGTGGTTTATTAAGCCAATTTCTGATGAAATAAAGTGAAACCACTGGTTAATATGGAAAAAACAGTCAACATGACTGTGAAATATGAAAGAATTACTGACTGTTAATACAACAAAATTACTAACAATGACATTTCTCATTGTCAGTTACACTGCTAAAGAAACAATCCAAAATCTAGTGGATAAGTTGTCGGATCATGTCTGTATGGTTTCCCACTGCAATCTTTATGGAATATGATTGTACTGAAAGGTTAGTTTAACTTTTGGATATAAGCCACGTTCCTGTTATATCAGCAGCCTTGTGATATTAAATATTCAGTGAACCAGGCAACTAGTGTCTTTTTCCCATACTAATAAGTTTGACACCACTGCACAGAACTGTTATATAATCAGAGAGTGTGTATTACTAGAAATAAATGACAGTTTTTAAACTCTGAACAGACTGTGGGGCAGATTCATGCCAACTTTCTGGAAGTAATACTTTGATGCTCAAAGCCACCAATGACCAGCCGCGATCAAATGATGCGTGTCAGTGTTATGTCAGATCTTCTCTAAAGTGATCCTGTCACCAAGGATATCACCTAAGAATCATAAACAGTACATTGTTCTATAATTTACCATTGTTGCTTTTGTAGCTTCTATTGCTTCCACCATTACTCCAAAAACTACTTTTATTCATCCTCTCTCTCCCCTAAGAAAAAGTCAATGAGGCTGGGGAGATCAGCCATGTACTTCCCCACCTGCTTGACTTTATCTTTGGGTAGAGAGAGGATAAATAAAAGTGCAATTTGGAGTAATGGTATAAGCAATAAAAGCCATAAAAACAGCAATAGAACACTTGTAAAGTACAGAACAATATACTGTTTGGCGTTTATGGGGGATATCCTTGCTGACACGTTCCCTTTAAGTTGCATTCTATTTCTGTTTTGACAAAAATCTTAAAATATTTTTTCGTGTACGTGAAAATTTACTACCACAACACTATATAAGGGTAGAAGGCGCAAAACTGCCAAGCATGGAAATGTTTCAAGTCACTTCAACAAACAGGTCGGAAAGTGTCAAACTTTATAACCTCACTAGTGCATTTTTATCATGTAGGCAACATCCACTTGCCCTCCCTCTGGTTAATCGTTTATGTTTGTAAAATATTTCAGAAGTACAGAATTCATTTTCTCATATACTTAGAAATCCATTTCATCCCACGCATTCTTTTCTATCTATGGACTACCTTCTGCACTGACAACTGATAATCGCACACACAACAAATGATGTGCATAGGTGGGTTGAATATACTGTGCTGTCAGACCCACTCCCAGGCATATTACTGTAGTGCATCACCACTGTTACATACCAGCACATACTGGGAGGTTACTCACTTTATTTGTTTCTCAGATTTTTCAACTAAAATAAATCAACAGAGAATTAAATAAAAATGTGGAGTTAGGTCCTTCCCAGGAATCCTGCATGGACCTTTTAATAATCAAATTAGGTTTCAAATTCCTGTTCCTGGCAAAGATGATCTGCAACTACTAATTCGGAGATTTTTACTCCTAAAATGTTGAATAATGGCACAACTCCAATTAGGACTGTAATTCACTTATGCCATGACCTAATTTTAACATTATTTAATGAACTATAAAAGGGGTTCTAGTGACTGTAACTCATGCTTTAGTCTTTTGAAGCCGCTAGGGTTTTATAAATGTTTTGGCTAGGTGGTATATTTTCAAAATGTCCCCAACCATATTCCAGAAAAACTAGAGAGTGAACATATAAGAATATAACAGAAGAACAAACACTAAATATTAAGGTTAAAAGTTGACCTTTAATAGTGATGTCATCTGTCAACATAGCCATTGCTTCAGCCTTATATTCCCCAGGGAAAATCACCACAGTGTCCCCGCCATAACTGTTCTCTAAAGCAGTATCTAAATTATTATGTTGCTGAATAAGCGTGTCAGGGGAATATTCTTTCACCTATAAAAAAAAAATACAGTTTTAAAGTTTATATAACAAACAAGGAAACTCAAAAAGATTAAAGAGTATTAACAGTTCCATTCTGTCACATCTGCTAAATTATAGAGATACCCAAATATTTGCACTGAATGTAGTTGAACATGCTCTCATTTAGATACAAGATTATGCTGATTTCTGTTCTTTTTTGTATCATGGTTATATTGTTGCCACCTTGCTATAACTGGACATCTGTCTGTTTTTAAAGGAAATCTACCTTCAAAATCCATCCTGATATTTGAGCAGGAGGGGGCTGTGTTCTTGTTTTGTGGGAGTATTTTTTCCTGTACAAATCGATGCAACATTATTAGACAATAATTGTACAAAAATGCCATTGTCATTTATTTTTGTTTATCAATAAACGTTACCTGATTTAAAAAAAAATCCATCCTGATAAACCAGGGGCACTTACTCATAGATTCAGGCACTGTGACTGTGGTAATCTTCTTATGTTTGTTATCCATGGCCTCCTTCCTTCTGAAATTAACTTTTTAAATTATGCTAATGAGCCAGAAGGGCTCTAGGGGGCATTACCAGAATCAATTTGTGTTGTAGCTTCACAGGGATTGACAATGGGCAAGAGCACTTCCCCCCTACTACTGTGCAAGATTATAGAAGGTAGAGGGATGTGGGAAGTACTGAGGCAACAGGGTAAGACGTGCTTCTGCACTGTATAACAGCTTGTGAAGCTACAGCTTGCAGAGACTAATACAACACCCCCCTAGAACCATTCAGGCTCATTGGCAAATTTTAAAAGTTGACTTTAGGACCAAGGAGGCCATGGATAACATATATAAGAATATGCGTGCCTGGGTCTATGCCTAAGTGTTTATGGTGTATCATGATTTTGATGGAAGATTTCCTTTAAAGGGGTTTCCCCACAAAGACAAGTTAGGCCCTATCCACGGGATTGGGACTAACATGCTGATCAGTGGAGGTCTTAGTGTTGAGACCCCCACAGATCGCGCAAACAAGGGGTCCAACCGACCCCTTACCACTCCTCAGACTAATGGAACAGATGGCCGCGCATGACCATTCTGCTCCATTAATCTCTATGGAGCTGACGGAGATCGTTGCAGGCACACACATGGTGTGGAGGTGGTGTAGTCACCGGAATTATCGCAAATTATTTAATTGCGCAAGATTTTGCGAACATATCAGTGCTTCTGTGCCAAAAATCTCCCGCTATGTTACTACTGTTCTGAAATAAAGAGGTGATATAGGTGAGGAAAACAGCTCCCCGCCTTTAATAAATGATCATTTTAAGACTGGATCTGGATTGTTTTAGAATTGTAAATGTGCAATAGTAATGTGTATAAATATGCAGAAAGGGGATCTATAGAACTCTGTATAGCGTAGTGTCAGACAGTCCTTAATGTACAGTCATGGATTAAGACTATATGTAATTTCACTGTACTCTTGAGTGGCCTCATGATGGAATAGGATCAAAGTGTTCTTGTAGATTAAAGACTTGGCAATAACCTGCAAAGAAAATCAGTAGGATGTTCTATTGTATTTACAAGGCATACATTTACCGGGAAAAGTATAAATTAGTCTTTCCATAAAGTACCAGTGTGGAATACTTTCCCTTTTAATCTAGGCAATATAAAGTATAAGTAATTGTGTCACAATGTTATTTGAAAATGTTTGCAAATTCTGATCTTGAAATTCTGTGGCCTCCTGAATAAGCTAATTTTATTTTTCTCTTGCACCAAACTATGATTATAATAGAAATATTAACACTCTAATATTTTCACAATTATTTGAAGGGGTATACCCATCTGGGCATTAACAATTAATTTAATTCACCTGCAATATATAAACATTTGCATACATAGCAATTGATGAAAAAAAATTAAACTGTGTTAAGATAATTCCCATAAATTTATCTATGCTGGTCACCGAACCCCTCCGTACACAGGGAAAAGATAGGACATTTCTATATGCAGAGGGGAGGGGGAAACCCTCCTCCTCTCCATGGCGCTGGACTACTGGACTACCAGCTACGGCCCAGCGGACATACGTTCGTGTAAATGCGTGCTTAGCCTGTTGACATTCCTGTTGTTTTTGATAGGTCTAAGGGATTCATGTCCACTACAACATATAACACATTATCCTGAGAACTTGGAGGCAATAAAACATCACACTGCCTAAGTAGTCTAATTAACCCCTTCTGTTCTAAGCCATGGTAAGGCTTCAGGACCAGGCCTGATTTTTTTAATTTGCCCTGTGTCATTATAAGAGGTTAAAACTTTGTAATACTTTAACATATCCAGGGGATTCTGTGATTGTTTTCTTGTCACACATTGTACTTCAAAGTAATAAAAACATTTTGATATCTTTGTGTTTAGCTATGAAAAAAATGGAAATTTGGCAAACATTTCTAAAAATGATTAATTTTCACAGTTCTAAATTTTCTGCTTATCAGGCAGATAGTCATAGCACCCAAGGAACTTTATAACTAATATTTCCCAAATGTCTGCTTTATATTGGCAGAGGGTTTTATGGACCAATAACTAGAAGGTGGGTCTGGAGATTCATTTCTCCTTATTAGCCTGCCTACAAAAAGAAATGAGTATATAGGGTAAGGGTCCAACTTGTGACGTAAAGCTGTATACAAACCTTGTGCCATTTATAGGAAAGGCACGTATGACATGTCTGATATGTGATTTCTTACCATGTCTGCAGTCATTATATTTGCCACAACGTGCATCACCACTTCTCCTGTATCTCTTAAACCTTTTTTACGCCTCAGTATTCTTGGGAAAAATGGTCCATGCGCTCTGTAATTTTCAAACAGTAACAATTACCCGCTCACATGTTTTAAAATAAATACAGGCATCAGAATTCCATTATTTCTAAATATGGTGAAAGATGAATATTGTAAAAATTAACAAAATATTTTTACATAACAAATAGCAAATGGACATTATTGTCAGTTTCAGTTCTGAACACTTGCTAAAATTTATAAAAAGCATGTATGTACTTTTAAATTCTTAAGCATTGTACCCTACAGACATTGATTCTAAGTGTGTTTGAAAGATTTTTATCCTGTTGCTGGCTGGGGAACTAGGAGAGAGCACAGCCGCGCTCTCTCCACGCCCCGGCTTAGACGTCATGGTCGGATCTTAGTTCCCTGGCCGGCTTCAGGAGGAGGCATGCATAAGTTAAAGTCCGTGGAAGCGGAGAGGAGATGTGCTGCAATAACACGCCATGATCACCAAATAGTTTGTGAATATGTCCATATCCTAAAGCAGTTGATTTGTGAGCCCCAGTCATATTCATACTGAGGTCCTATCCCAAGGACATCTCTTTTAACATAAAAACCAAAATATATCCTTGCCTCAGTAAGGCTTCAGTACTGTAGGTAGTGATTTGTTAAGAAAGTGCAGCCAGGCACATAAGACACATAAAACTAATGTATACTGCACAATGGGCACGAGGAGGAGGAACTTGTTAAAAGCAATGAGACTAAATGTGAATAACTATTGCAAGTCAGGACAAGTGTGGGAAATACCTCAGAAACGTGGTGTGAATGTCCATCTGCATGTGTCATCTTATAGGTGGAAATCATACTTGGATTCTCAAAGTCAATTTAACGAGGTCAACAGTTTAGAACAGACAATTATAAAAGGGCAACTATCATTTTAAAGAATTTTTATTAATTGTGTTCTGGGATAGATTTTACACATTTATTATACAGTACAAAGTTTTAATTTTTTCCATCAATATGTAAAGTCTCTCCTTGCACTAAACACTTCCTGTTACCTGGGTTACTTAACTCCTCATGTATCCCCTGTCCTCCCATTGTGTCCCTGCTACATTGTTAAACAAAGATGACAAAGAAAACAAGTTCAAGTAAAGGAAGGTAAAATAAACCCTGTAATATAAGTGGTAAGAAACATGCATATTTCTTTCATGGTTCAATAAAGTAACACAGTGCTTCAAATTTGTTTACCTGAGTCTTAAATTTTCCCAAATTTTCAATATGCCACTTAACATTTGTACTTCATAGTATTTATTCCAACATTCAACAGCTTCTGAAACTGAGGGATCGTCCTTTATCTTACTCTGAAATTCAATCAGTTCTAAACGCTTGTTCCTGTATTTCTCAAGGGTTCTTTTAAAACGCTGGGCAATAGGAGGAGGAATGTTCCCATCTTGGATGTCACCAAACCTAGAATGGTAAATATCACCATTTTATCTATTTGTGCTTGAAATCAGCGTGTTCAACAAATTTCTTGCATGATAGATAGATAGATTGATCTAGTGCTGCCCGCTTTTTACTTTATTTATCTACAAGAGGATCAAGCCAGAACTTTTGGGGGCCTTGCACCCCTCCTTATTAGGAGTCTATAAGATTGTGCTGACGTGGACTTTACTTCATCGTTTTCCACCCAAAAAGTCTCTAATTTGATCTAAAAAAGTTGCAAGACAAAGACATCTGTCTTGAAAAGATACATTTAGAAACACTGCAACAGACACAACCCACTGGCTATCCTTTCAAAGGGGTTTGCCCATGAAAGAAAGTTCTCAAATTTTAATCCGCAAGTAATGTTTACACAATAAAGATCATTTTTAACCCCTTTCCAACATGTGACGTAATAGTACATTACACGTCGGGTGCATGGAGAGGGCTCATGAGCTGGGCCCTCTCCATAGCCAGTAATTCTTTTGTGCATATTGTTGGGCGCCACCATCTTGACGAGGATCTTTGCTCCCCGTGACTTTGCTCATCATCTTCCGAAGACCCGAGGCTGTCTTGTTTAAACCTATTGATTACATTGTGCGATTAGCACATTGTAATGAATGAGGAGGAAAAATCCCCATATACTGCCATACTGTAGTATGGCCCTTTCCCTAGTAATGATATAAATATAAATAAACTGTAAAAATCACAAACACATTATGCCGCGTCCGAAAATGCCCAATCTATCAAAATATAAAATAGCGGTTTTTCACTGCGTTTAACCCTGTAATGGAAAATAGCGCCCAAAGTCGAAAATTTTACTTTTTTGCCATTTTGAATAATATAAAAAATTCTATAAAATGTGATCAAAAGGTCGTGCAGTACTAAAAATGGGAGCAATGAAAATCATCAAAAGTCGCAAAAAAAATGACAGCACCGAAGTATAAAAAAGTTATTAATGTCAGAAGATGGCAAAATAAAACAGTTTTTTAAAAGGTTTTAATTTATGTAAATGTATGAAAACATTGTAAAACCTATACAAATTTGTTATCCCCATGATCATACTGACCCTAAGAATAAAGTAAACATGTCACTTTGGGCGCACAGTAAAATCAGTAAAATCCAAACCCACAAGAAAATGGTGCAAATGTGTTTTTGTAACCACTTTCACTGCATTTGGATTTTTTTCCCCGCTTCCCAGTACACGGCATGGAATATTCAATACCATCACTATGAAGTGCAATTTGTTACACAGAAAACAAGCCATCACACAGCTCTGTACATGCAAAAAAAAACGAAACCGCAAAAAAAATGAAAAAGCAAAAACAAAGAAGGGCCTTGGTGGGAAGGGGTTAACCCATTAAGTTTATTGATGTTTGTGGTCCTATTACACACTCATGGTCAGTGTGGGAAGGGACTCTTCATGATCCCTCTGTGATTTGAGATGCTGTTTTCTGACAATGTGCATAGATTTTCAGGGTACAGGGTTTTTCTACACTTTCATTTAGCTTCTGAAAATTTTACTAGTATCTGGCACATAGAAAAAAGAGAGATGAGACAGATCGGAGTCATTCGGCACTGCTATCTCACCTAGAACTCACACAGTCAGCACTGCTATGCCTCCACCTCCCCTAGGATAAATACCTTATCTTGTAGAGCTTGTAGAGTAAGTCTCTGCTCACTGCTTGCTGGCAGGAATGACCTGGCTTTGTAATACAGAGGGGAGGGGCAGGAGGCAGAGAGAACTGCAGTGTGCAGATAGGAGAAGCTATTCATGAGAAGAATCCAACCATAGTCAGAAGATATATGGCTGGATCCAGGGACAACCAAATTGTAAAAATCAGGACTGGTAGAGAGAGGTTGGAATCATATCTGTGAAATTAGAGAATGTGTTATTTTGTTATCCTGAGTATATTTAAGAATCTTGTCTTCGTGGGAATACCCCTTTAAAACCCTGGCATAGTTGCAAAAATGCACCTAGAGGGGGTTATTTATCATTAGACCAGATCCTTGGGAGAGTTCTATGCCTATTTGTGGAACTCCATTTCTCATCAGATTCATTTAAGTGGCTTTGGTCCTTTAATTCATGAATCTGGTGTTACGCTCTGGTCTATCAGTTGCATTGAAATGAATGGGGTAGTGGCTATGCATTCAAATTCCTGTTCTATTTCCATTACTGAATTAGTGACTTATCTCTTGGGGAGCCCTTTTAGATGGCTACTGAGGAGCACCGTGACATGGCTACTGGGGAGCATCATGACATGGCTACTGGGGAGCACATGGCTACTGGGGAGCACCGTGACATGGCTACTGGGGAGCACTATTAGGTGGCTACTGAGGAGCGCTGTGACATGGCTACTGGTACTCACTGTGACTTGCCTAGTGGGGAGCACTGTGACTTGGTAAATGCTTGTAATTTGCTTTATATTTGTTATCTTCAGAACATGGATAATGGAAGAGGATGGTATGTGATTACATGGGTTACATGGGTTTCTCAGGTTATGTAACAATATGTTCAGCTTTCTTTTTGTTCTCAAATGGTTGGTTGTGCTGGTAATACTTCTAAGTCAACTTTCACACGAACGTGTGGCTCGCTCAGGTCTATCACTTGCATTGAAATGAATGGGGTGGTGGCTATACATGCAGACTCTATTCCATTACTCATGGAATAGAGTCCTCATACGCTATTTCCATTAATAAGGATATCCCAACTTAGTTTAGCTGGATTAAAGGTCTCACCATATAGGTAAAGTAATGTACGTATTATCATGGTGCCTAACATATTCAGTAAGTTTCATAAGTCCCTGGGCGCATTACAAGGGCGTTTTGATTACTGCATAGTAAATACTAACATAGGAATTTAGATTCACTCACAATTTTATCCTTTCTTCAATGAGAACAGAATAATTTTCACAGTTCTCTTCATCATCCCAATCTCTCCAAAGGTAATCAAAAAAGAATCTGAAACAAAGAAAACAGCAGAAATATTAGTCTACCTAATAATCTCCTACCCTCTTCCATACACCAGTGCATAAAAATATGGACTGCACAGGGAAAGCACTAAAAACAAAGCCCACTAAAAAATTCCACAGCTGTGTTTTGTTTTTTTTTTTAATTTTACCATATTTAGAATGTTTTCATAATTTCCAGTACAATGAACAGAATATTATATGGTGGCAGTGGGATGTAAAATTTGTCCCAAAGATAAATAGCTCTCATATGTAAATGGGGAAATAAAAAATAAATGGAACGCAACAAAATTATTCTTTTAAAAGGGGTTAAATTAATTGCAAAGCTTAGAGCATAGGTGTCAAACACATGAACTTGTGTTGACCAGCCCAGATCCACGGCCTTGGCTTAGTCACATACTTAGTGACTAGGGTACCAGTAGAGAGTGTAAAGTGGAATAATGTCAGAGGGGGGAATAACTCTGGAAACAATCGGTCAGGAGATGGTAAGACCGATGGTTACTGGGCAGCACTGCGAGTTAGATATAAGGCTGCAGAGTGACTTGGCTCCTGAGAAGCACTGTTAGATGGCTACTGAAGAGCACTGCAACACAGCTAATAGGGAAAACTGTGATACTTATTGGCATAAGAAACAAAGCTGACACCACTTTTTGAGCTGTGGGTACACACAGAACTCTAGCAGCAACATCACCGACTTTCAACCAGGTGAAAATAAAATCCAAGCAGCACATAACACACTACAAATATTTGATTGACCTGTCAGGCACCAGGGGTAGTGGACCCACTGTACCACCGTGGACGATGACGTAAGCCGACACCTGGGAGCAGAGTCTAAGTGGCACCCGGTTTTCACCAGAGCCCGACACAAAGCGGGTTGAACTTACTGCGCCAGGTACCACCAGGTCGCTCCACAGGCTCTACTTTGTCTGCGGTGGCCACCAAGGCGGAGTACAAAGTTGTATAGCAGAATCGTAGTCGGGAACAGGCAGGAGGTCAGGACTGACAGCACGGGATCCGAGTCGGGGACGTAGCGGGAGGTCAGGCAGCACAGGATTGAGGAACCGGGGTCACAACAAGAAATCGCCATACAAGCACAGGCATCAAACAAAGCTTTCTCTAAGGCTATGAGGCACAAAGATCTGGCAGGAGCACCTGGGACGCTACCACAATTGTACAGCTCTGTTTTGGTTTCTGTTGTGGTAATAAAGATAAAAGAATGTCAAGTCATATAGCCCTATTGTGCCTGCCATATTTGCTAAAAAGACAAAGACAACATATGTCTTGAAAAGATACATTTAGAAACACTGCAACAGACACAACCCACTGGCTAACCTTTCAAAAGGGTTTGCCCATGAAAGAAAGTTCTCAAATTTTAATCCCCTTGTGATGTTTACGCAATAAAGATCATTTTTAACCCCTTCCCAACATGTGACGTAATAGTACATCACACTTCGGGTGCATGGAGAGGGCTCATGGGCTGAGCCCTCTCCATAGCCAGTAATTCTTTTCTGCATATTTTTGGGCGCCACCATCTTGACGAGGATCGTCGCTCCCCGTGTCATTGCTCATCATCTTCCGAAGACCCGAGGCTGTTTTTTTTTTTTTTCATTGCTCATCATCTTCCGAAGACCCGAGGCTGTTTTTTTTTTTTTAAACAATCTTTATTGAAGTCAAAAGGCATACATATACACTTATAGTACATTGTATTAGTTACATTCTTGTATACATTTCGACTTCATTTTATTTACATACATGTATACAATGATCAGGTAAAACATGCCATTTTGGCATAAACATAACCAAACTAACTATACAGAAGTCAGACAAAATTTTGTATACTACACTCTGGAGTTATAGGGGCAAATTTGCTAATTCTTTATATTAATTAAGTAACTAAGAAATTGCACGTCAACATGGTGATTTGCCTTCAATTTCAAAGTGTACTGATGCTTTGTAATATATTGATACCAGCCACAGTTCCCATTTCCCATAAAATGATTTTGGGTTACCCTCAGAAAAGGCAAGTAGTTTTTCCATAATACAGTTGTTGTTTACCTTGTTTGTCAATTCTGTAAAATTTGAGGCTGTTTTGTTTTAACCCATTGATTACATTGTGCGAATATAAATAAATATAAATAAACAGTAAAAATCATAAACACATTTATGTCCGAAAATGCCCAATCTATCAAAATATAATAATGGTTTTTCACTGTGTTTAACTCTGTAACGGAAAATAGCGCCCAAAGTCAAACATTTAACTTTTTTGCCATTTGAATAATATAAAAAATTCAATAAAAAGTGATCAAAAGGTCGTACAGTACTAAAAATGGGAGCAATGAAAATGTCATCAAAAGTCGCAAAAAAAATGACACCACCCACACCTCCGTACACCGAAGTATAAAAAAGGTATTAACGTCAAAAGATGGCAAAATAAAACATTGTTTTTTTTAATTCTTGTAAATGTATGAAAACATTGTAAAACCTATACAAATTTGTTATCCCTGTGATCATACTGACCCAAAGAATAAAGTATACATGTCATTTTGGGCGCACAGTAAAATCCGTAAAATCCAAACCCACAAGAAAATGGTGCAAATGTGTTTTTGTAACCAATTGCACTGCATTTGGAATTTTTTCCCCGTTTCCCTGTACAGGGCATGGAATATTCAATACCATCACTATGAAGTGCTATTTGTTACGCAGAAAACAAGCCGTTACACAGCTCCGTATATGCAAAAATAAAAAAGTTATAGATTTTTGAAGGTGGGGAGTAAAAAATGAAAATGCAAAAATGAAAAAGGGCCTTGGTGGGAACCCATTAAAGGACACCTGTCATCAGGTCTGTGTCACTTGTCCTGTCACTACAACCTGTTGGAGCAGCTCACAAGGTAGTGGAGTTCCATCCTATCCCGGTAGTGGAGTTCCATCCTATCCTGGTAGTGGAGTTGGACCCTATCCTGTTCCTCTTCCTCCTGGTACTGGAGGTTCATCCTATCCTGGTACTGGAGGTCCACTCTATCCTGGTACTGGAGGTGCACCCATTCCTCTTCCTCCTCCTCTTCCTTCTGGTACTGGAGGTTCACCCTATACTGGTGGTGGAGGTGGATCCATTCCTTCTCTTCTTCCTTCTGGTACTGGAGGTTCACCCTATACTGGTGGTGGAGGTGGATCCAGTCCTCCTCCTGCTCCTGTTGGTGGAAGTTCACTCTATACTGGTGGTGGAGGTGGATCCAGTCCTCCTCCTCTTCCTTCTGGTACTGGAGGTCCACCCTATGCTCCTCCTCCTCCTCCTCCTACTGGTACTGGAGGTCCACCCTATGCTCCTCCTCCTCCTCCACCTACTGGTACTGGAGGTCCACTCTATCCTGGTACTGGAGGTCCACTCTATCCTGGTACTGGAGGTGCACCCAATCCTCTTTCTCCTCCACCTTATACCAAGTAGGAGAAACTGGCGACTGTCGTCCTGTAGAGACACAGGTAAGAGGAGAAGATGTATTTGCAGTTATTATATGAAGAGATATTATATATAGTGATAATAATAGACGCAGGGCCGGTTCTAGACAAAGTGGGGCCCTGGGCAAAACTAAAATCGGGGCCCCAAAATAAAACTATTTTATGACCAGTGACAGTCAGTAAGAGGCTCCTTTTGTGTGGTAAAACAATATGGGAGAATTTTATAGGAGATAGATAGATGATAGGGAGATTGATGGGCAGCACGGTGCCTCAGTGGTTAGCACTACGGCCTTGCAGCGCTGGTCAACATCTGCAAAGCGTTTGTATGTTCTCTCTGTGTTTGGTCATTGCCTCATCATCTCCGAAGACCAGCTGTTTTTTTTTTTTTTTAAACAATTTTATTGAAGTTCAAAAGCAATACAATTACAACTAAGTACATTGCTATTAGTTACATTTCTGATACATTCGACTTAGTTTATTTACATACATGTATACAATGATCAGGTTTAAAACTGCCATTTTGGCATAAACATAACCAAACTAACTATACAGAAGAAGGGGTTTCCCCCAGACAAACAAATTTTGTATTTACACTCTGGAGTATAGGGGCCCAAATTGCTAATTCTTATATTAATTAAGTAAACTAAGAAATTGCAGTCAAAATGTGTGATTTGCCTTCAATTTCACAGTGTCTGAGCTTTGTAATATATTGATACCAGGCACAGTTCCATTCCCATGAAAATGATTTGGTACCCTCAGAAAAAGGCAACGTAGTTTTTCCATAATAAGTTGTTGTTACCTTGTTTGTCAATTATGTAAAATTTGAGGAGGTTTGTTTTAACCCATTGATACATGTGCGAATATAATAAATATAATAAACCGTAAAACAATCATAAACACATTTATGTACGAAAAGCCCAATCTATCAAAATATAATAACGGTTTTTTTCACTGGTTTAACTCTGATACGGAAAATAGGCCCAAAGTCAAACATTTAACTTTGTTTGCCATTTGAATAATATAAAAAATTCAATAAAAAGTGATCAAAAGGTCGTACAGTATAAAAATGGGAGAGAAATGAAAATGTCATCAAAAGTCGCAAAAAAATGACACCACCCACAGCATCCGTACACCGAAGTATTAAAAAGGTATTAACGTCAAAGATGGCAAAATAAAACATTGTTTTTTTAATTCTTGTAAATGTATGAAAACATTGTAAAACCTATACAAATTGTTGTATCCCTGTGATCATACTGACCCAAAGAATAAAGTATACATGTCATTTGGGCGCACAGTAAAATCCGAATATAAATTTTACTAATTTTTTTCCCCCGTTTCCCTGTACGGCATGGAATATTCATACCATCTATGAAGTGCTATTTGTTACGCAGAAAACAAGCCACACAGCTCGTATATGCAAAAAAAGTGGAGGGTAAAAAATGAAAAGCAAATGAAAAAGGGCCTGGTGGGAACCCATTAAAGGACACCTGTCATCAGGTCTGGTGTCACTTGTCCTGTCACTCACACCTGTTGGAGCCAGCTCACACAGGGCCGGTTCTAGACAAAAGTGGGGCCCTGGCAAAACAAATCGGGGCCCCAATAAAAACTAGTGATGACCGTCACAGTCGTAGAGGCCCATTTTGTATGGTAAAACACTATGGGGAATTTAGGAGATAGATATGATAGGAGATTGATGGGCAGCACGGGCCTCAGTGGTTAGCACATACAGCCTTGCAGTGCTGGTCAACATCTGCAAAAGTTGTATGTTCTCTTCTGTGTTTACGTGGGTTTCCTCCGGGTCCTCCGGTTTCTCCCACACTCCAAAAAATTACTGGTAGGTTGAATAGATGTGAGCCATGGGGACAGGACGACCTGGCAGGCACAGTGCGGCTCTGCGTATCTGTGTGCACTATATAAATAAAGGATTATTATTTTATACTTCTGAGCGAATTGACAACTAGGCAAGATGATAGAGATTTCTAGATGCAGAATATAAAGTAGATTATATATACAGGAGATGGATATGAGAGATAAATACAGTAGAAGAGAAATAAAAGATTGATTGAAAAATAGATAAGGAAAAAGCGAGATATATAAATGGTCAGATTATATGAGATAGATAACTAGACATATAGATATATATATATAGACATGTTATAGATGATAAGCATCTTCACCCGGGAATTCAACCAAGGGGGATTAACCCTTTCACCGCCAGGCATTTCTGGATATTTTGTTGCGTTATTGGCCAGAGCAATTTTTACAATTCGAAAATACAGCAAAAAGAATTACAATAAACCCAACAAACCACAAATTTTCAGCAAGCAGACACTTGCCCCATTTTCAAAATTGCATTAAAGAGTTTATAGACGTAGGCGCCTTCATGCAATTTTGATTCAAGTTGCAACATTTTATAAAAAATACTTAAAATTTGACTTTGATGGGAAAAAATGTGCTGCAAACAGAAAATATTTACCTTCACATCTCCTAAATGTAATAAATGGACATGTGTAGAGTTCACAAATGTCCCATATTGATATGTTCACATAAATAAATCCACATAATATCACTAAAACTGTAATAACTAGATATCTGTTTTTCAGCTACAAATTTTAAGACACAACCTTCAAAATATATTAATAAAACAGAATAAAAAGTAAAGGCACCATAAAACCTATTTAATTTTGAAAGCAGACAACCAAGCAACGCATTTGGCATTTAACATTCAAAACTTCCTCTAAAATATGTACAAATCCAGATACTTATATAAAGAAAATATACTTTCCTAAAACAGTAAGATGTGAGGAGATCATACACCCCCCCACCTGTATATTCACCAAAATATGCAGCAAAGCGAACGTTAAATCCACAGGGGACACCAAACTATTTTTGCTGAAAACTGCACTGAGTTTCACACAGATATATTACTGTATGTTCCCTTACACAATGGTAACCCAAATAAATAACTATATATCCATAAACCAAGGTAATGATATACAAAAGTCACTATTAGATGTGCGCCATTGTATTAGCCGCACAATAACAGAACCCTACGAGTTTCATAAGAATTTGAGTGGGAACGTCATAACATAGGTGTAAATAATGGAGGATGGTGTAAAATAAAAACTTTATTCCAGAACATGTGGGTGTTTTTGGTGTTACATATAACTTTATGGACATGTTCTAGGTCGCGGTAATAAGAGAGAAAGTGTGTTCTTAGAAGTTCTTAAAAGTTTATATTATTATTATATCAACTACTATACTAAATTATTATAGTAACATATAAAGTGAATATTTCCATTATCTGTGAGGTGCAGCAGGTCCTGTGTCCAGCAAATTCTCCCTATAGTCTGATGGCTAAGAATATGGAGGGGGCTACACTTCAGGGGGCTGTATCTCTGGCTCTGTGAGACATAGAACCTCACTTCGTTTTTCATATGAAAGAAGAGAGTCTCCTCTTTTATATGAATCTGTGTTTCTAAGTGTCAGGAAAACGGAGCTATTAACTGTTAAACTGCCGTCGGGAGTGATTTTTATACATAAAAATGGCACCTGATATTCTCACTTTAAACCTGAATATCTCTGGATCCATAGCACCTAGAAACAAAATTCAAGATTCATTTGAAAGAAGAGATTCTCCCCTTTCAGGAAGCCCTGGGCAATTGCCCACTTTGCCTACCCATAGCGCCGGGCCTGGCTCACAAGGATCCCATCCCAGCCTTTATCTAGTCAATTCATACATTAATCATTATAAAATCATCTTTTCTTTATTATGTAAATGAGGCTGGTCACATGGTCAGAGGCAGTGATGTCACCCCTGTTACCCCTCCCCTCTCCTCCCCCTGCTCATGTCTGTGTGTAATGTATAGTAAAGCATGAATAGTGTGTGTGCTGCATCTGCTGACATGCTGCATCCCCCTAATACACGCCACTCATCCACGGTCCATCACTTTCCGCGATGACAAGCCAACTGAACTTCCGTGGGACAATAAAATTTAATTTCCACTCCCATTTCCTCTTACACACGTAACAAATAAGACATCCTCAAAGTCGCCTTCTCTAAAGTCACTTGAGCGCCAACAGAATCCCACCCAGACGAGAACCCGCTGGTATCTTTGCAAACGGAGGGCTCACTGCAATAACGTTGGGTATCAGAACACTGGTTCTTTCGTTAACCCTCTTACAAACTCTTGATTCCCCATATCAAGGCTGCGGCGCCATCAGTGCGACACCTATTGCGAGTTTTCCCAGGTACGCCATACCTTTTATCACAATATCCATGAGACTTGAAATATTGCCTTACGGAACGGATTTGCGGCATGCCTTGCAATAGGAAGTTTTCTCTAAGGCTTCACCATCCACCAAACGCACATTGACCACACTGAACAATGTCCACTATATCCATCGACTTACAGTTGCAAGCAAATTCTTACTGATCACGCACCTTTCCAAACCCCTGTTCAGTCCCAGACATGTCATCACTCCGGCTGGCAATGTGTTTATCCGAGAGAGGTCACTTTCGCTGTCTCGTTAGCTGCTTTAGGACCCCGCATCTTATTACAATAGCTTTACACGCTGGTATTATAATTTGCTGGCCCAGTGTGGGACTTTTTTGATTTAGCTATGCGTTCATAACCATGGTTAGCTATCTGGGAGGCTCTCTCATTACCTTTTGTGCCACGTACACTTCCCGCCATATACTCATTTACTTCTCATTGTTATATGCATATACTGGCGGAGTACTAACACTACCACTCATATGCTGAGTATTGCTGCCAACAGTTCATCTACTCAGGTCAAAAGCTCATATAGTCCACATTATTGGTAGCATTACTGGTGGAGCGGCAAATGCGGGCGTCTCTCTCGCTCCTCGGAGATGTATCGCGGCCTTCGGGACGTAATTTATCGCGGAGGTTCAAAGCTTGACCGCATGTGTTATTGTACACGCTCCTACAATTTGTAAGAAGCCCGCTGGACTGCGCATGCGGGAAACAAAACACAGGTGGCCACCAAGTTTTAGAGGGAACTTTCCCTGCGGCACACCCGACATGTGTGCAAATCACTGGTTGAAAATCAACGCTTAAAGGACACTACCACCAGTATTAACTGCTGGTGTAGACTGTCCCCCACTGCATGCTTGTTTACCTTAAGGGGTTTATAAAGTTACAATTTTTTTCCAAAACTTGAACTTAAAAATACTGGTATTTGGCCCGGAGACGCTCTGGTCTACGTCGACCAAGCACCTTCTGGCAGCGGCTTGCTCATCAATTCTTCACACCCAGCACAATATCGAAATCCATTTCTGTCTGGCCTGCTATTGCTAGACAGCCCGTGACTCTCACCTTGCGGGTCGCAGTTTTGCGCATTGTGAGTAATCCTTTACTGTCTCCAGCCACTCTCAAGGAAACCCAGCTGGTTCTTCAGCCGCCTCTCCTGCAAAGGAAGTGTTGTTACTGGGCATTGCGTGGAAACTGCAGAAGCCGATTGACATCATTCATCTGTATACGCTCACAGTCGCAGGGGGGACAGAACATCACTTTCATTATCATTTGAATGAGTGAGCGGCATAGCAAAGTATCACTTCGGCAACCTTTCTCAATCATATTGATTGAGTTCTGGCAAGAGCCGAAGCTTGACATCTAGTAGGAAAATGGGGTGCATACCCCCCTAAGGCATTGATGGGCAACCTTTTGAGAAACAGTGCCCAAACTACTAACCAAAATCCCCTTATTACCGTGAAGTGCCAACATGGCATTTAAGAGTAACTTATTGCTCCCTGTTCTTCAAATCTTTCACTGTACGGCCCCTGAGGCAACCAATACACTCACAGATAGAGGGCAAATTCATACATCATTGTAGATTCTCTACAGGGTCATAAGGAAGAATGTGGTGCCAGCAGCAGGGCCTCCAAAAAATATTGCCAGTCTGTCAGCAAACCTTCTTCACCATTCCTTCATCCAAACGGCAAGAAGTGTCGCTTTAAAATAGCGCTAGAAGAGCAGTTCATCTCCTTAATTTCCTGGAGACTGCAGGAAGTTTTTGTGGATCTGGCTTGGGTGATATTTGGTGGATCTGGTCTTGTGGAATATTGGGTAACTCTGTCCTGGGGAGACTGGTCTGAGTGCCACAGAGAAATGGCTCAGAGTGCCACCTCTGGCACCGCTGCCATAGGTTCCGCCACACTTACTGCCCTAAGGTAACAAGTATGGTCATGGGGGCAGTCTTTACCCAAAGTAAATCATTGATTATTCAGGAACAGTAGGGGCTACAGAGAATTTCCAATACTCCAGAATAATGGAGTGTCACAACTGTAATGATTGCATAGAGTTGAAAGTGGTCTACATATCTACACTTAAGCTTGAAACTACACAAAACGCTTAATTTTTTAAAATTAGCAAACTGAGGTTTTGCAACTTTTTTAACGCCCTTATTCCTGTCTGGTGTGTGGAAGTCTGAATTATGTTGTAGTTTAGAGTTTCGCGCAGGAGAGAGTTTTGTGTAAAAACAGCTGTCTACACAAGCAGGTCCAGCAAATATGGGGCACAATAGGGGGCTGACGTGAATTCTTTATACTTATTACACAACAGTAACACAGGACGACTGTACAATTGTGGGAGTGTTCCCATGTGCTCATGCCAGATTTTTGGTGCTCAAGCTTAAGAGTTGTTTGATTGCCCGTGGCTTGTATTGCCGATTTCTTTGTTGTGACCCGCTGTTCTTCACTTCCCTGTGTCTGTCCCTGAACTCCAGGACTACATCCCAACTTCTGATCCGTGCGGTCTGTTACTGAACTCCCGCTACAAAACTCCCCGACTCTGATCCAGTGCTGTTGTCCTGACTTCTCTCGTGATTGTCCCAGACTGCGATTACTGCTATACGACTTTGTACTTCGCCTGGCCGCCACTGGCAGACAAAGTCGCGCCGTTGGAGCGACCTGGGGTGTACCCCTGCCCAGTAAGGTCCAACCCGCTTGTGTGACTTCCGGTGAAACCGGGTGCCACTAGGACTGTGCTCCAGGTGTCGGTGTACACTCATCGGCCGGGGCGTACAGTTGGTCCACTATCCATGGTGCCTGACAGGTGGTTACAATATTTGCATGCGTTATGTGCTGCTTGATTTTCTTGTCGCTTGGTTGAAAGTCAGTGATGTGCTGCTAGAGTTCTGGTGTACCCACCGCTCAAAAAGTTGTGTCAAGGTTGTTTCTTATGCCAATAAGTACCACAGTTTTTTAGACAGAATACAAACAGACAGAGGAAGTGGCCATCTTCTCCTTTCTATTTTAAGAAACTCTATAAATGATGGATGTGTGGGTGTTTCACATACTACCAGTTACTTTTTGTTAAAGACAGTGCTGCCTATAGCTATAAAGTGGCCTACACAGTGCTCCAGCCCAGGTAGCTTTATACCATGTCCGCAGTGCGTTCAAAGCTGCAATGTCCCAACATCCATACCATTGAGCGCCCCACATCCCGTGCCGAATACATAAAAAATAAGCTAAGATAAACGCATAAGCCACATTTCCCAGTGGCTCTCCAGAAGCACACTCGCATTTCCAAGTCCACCCAGGCGTCCAGACCACCTGCCCACATGTCATGCTTCCGACTTCCGCACTCTCAGCAGCCAGTGCGGCTCAGCACCATGCCTGCCATACCCACGCAGCTCCAAGCCGCTAGCCGTCGTGCTCCTCCAGCAGCCAGTGCCGCAGTGCTTTCAAAAGCGCAGCCACGCCGCTTGCTTCTCCAAGAAGCCAATCCGCAGTGCTCCCCCAGCAGCCACGGAAATCTCCGCAATAGCGGTGACTCCGCAGCCCTACCCCATGCCGTCAGTGCTCGCCCAGTAGACCACCGCCGCAGTGCTCCCCAGCAGCCGCCGCAGTGCTTTCCCGAAGTCCATGCCGCGTGCTCCCAGCAGCCATGCCGCAGTGCTCCCCCAGTGCCATGCCGCGTGTTCCCAGAATGCCACTCCTGGTGCTCCCCACAACCACGCCCAAGTGCGTCCCAGCAGCCAAAGCCTTAGTGCTCCTCGCAGCCACTCGCATGCCTCCAGCAGCCACGCCGCAGTGCTCCCAAAGCCATGCCGAAGTGCTTCCCGATCGCCTTGCCGCAGTGCTCCGCAGCAGTCACGCCGCAGTGCTCCCCCCACCATGCGATTCTCCCCAGCCATGCCGCAGTGCTCCCCAGAAGCCATGCCGCAGTGCTTCCCCAGTATGTCTGCATCAGTGTCTCCCATACTCGTGATAGTCGTGACCGTGCTCCCCAGTAGCCGATGAGCCAGTGCTCCCAGCTGTGTCGCAGTGCCTTCAGTACCATCAACGTGCTCATAGTAGTCCAAGTCACTCTGCAGCCCGGTATTAATTGCAGTGCTGCCCAGTAACCATTGGTCTTACCATCTCCTGACCGATTGTTTCCAGAGATATCCCTTACTCGACGTTACTCCACTTTACACTCTCTACTGGTATCCTAGTCACAAGTATGTAACTAAGTACAGGAGCATGGAGCTGGGCTGGTCAACACAAGGTCATGTGTTTGACACCCATGCTCTAAGCTTTGCAATTAATTTAACCCCTTTTAAAAGAATTGTTTTGTTGCGTTTCCATTTATTTTTAATTTTCCCATTTACATATGAGAGTTTTTATCTTTGGGACAAATTTTACATCCCAGTGCCACCATATAATATTCTGTCATTGTACTGGAAATTTTTGAAACATTCTAAATAGGTAAAAAAAAAAAAAAACTTTTCTAGTGGGCTTGTTTTTATGCTTTCCTGTGCAGTCCATATTTTATGCATTGGTTGTATGAAAGTGTAGGGGCTATTAGGTAGACTAATATTTCTCCTGTTTTGTTTGTTTGTTCAGATTCTTTTGATTACCTCTGGAGATTGGGGATGACGAAGAAAACTGTGAAAATTATTCTGTTCTCATTGAAGAAAGGATAAAATTGTGAGTGACTAACTTTCTATATTAGCATTTATACAACATTTACTATGCAGTAATCAAAGCGCCCTTGTAATGCGCCCCAGGGACGTATGAAACACATGCAAATGAACAATGTTAGGCACCATGATAATACGTACATTACTTTACCTATATGGTGACCTTAAATCCAGTTAAACTAGCTGGGATATCCTTAGTAATGGAAATAGAGTAGGAGGACTCTATTCCATGAGTACATGGAATAGAGTCTGCATTTGTAGTCACCACCCCCTCATTTCAATGCAACTGATAGACCTGAGAGAGCCACACACGTTCGTGGTGAAAGTAGACTTATAAGAGTATTACCATCACAACAACCATTTGAGAAAAAGTAAGAAGCTGAACATATTGTTACATAACCTGAGAAACCCCATGTATTAACTTGAAAATCACTACCATCACGCTGCTCCCCATCCATGTCACGGTGCCCCCAGTAGCCATGTCACGGTGCTCCCCAGTAGTACCATGTAACAGTGCTCCCCAGTAGCCAGTCACGTGCTCGTCAGTAGCCATGTGCTCTCCAGTAGCCATCTAACAGTGCTCCCCAGTAGCCGAGTCACGGTGCTCCTAAGTAGCCATCTAAAAGGGCTCCCCAAGAGCTAAGTCATATGCATGTAGTGGCGGAAGTGGCTGAGTGGGCTTATGTAGCACTGTGGTAGAAATGGTCCGGATTGCATTTGTAGTTGTATTTCCAGTTGGTTTAGACATGAGAACCTATACCGGCGAATTGTAGTAGCATATATGAGTTCGATAATGCATGAATTATTGCTTAGCCTCCCACTTCATTTCAATGCAACTGAATAGACCAGAGCGTAACACCACCAGCATAATTAAGGACCAAAGCCACTTAATAATCTGATGAGAAATGGAGCCTCACAAATAGGCATAGAACTCTCACAAGGATCGGGTTAATGATAAATAACCCCCTCTAGGTGCATTTTTCACTATGCCAGGTTTTAAAGGGGTATTCCCACGAAGACAAGATTCTTAAATATACTCAGATAACAAAATAACACATTCCCTAATTCACAGATATGATTCCACCTCTCTCTATCAGTCCTTGATTTTTACAATTTGTTGTCCCTGGATCCAGCAATATATCTTCTGACTATGGTTGGATTCTTCTCATGAAAGCTTCTCTATCTGCACACTCACGTTCTCTCTGCTCCTGCCCCTTCCCCTCTTTGTACAAAGCCAGTCATTCCTGCCAGCACGTGAGCAGAGACTTACTCTACAAGCTACCTAAAAGATAAGGTCTTTATCCTAGGGGAGGTGAGGCATAGGCAGTGCTGACTGTGTAGTTCTAGGTGAATAGCAGTGCCGAATCACTCCGATCTTGTCTCATCCTCTTTTCTATGTGCCAGATACTATAGAGATTTTCAGAAGCTAAATAAGTGTGAAAAACCCTGTACCCCTGATAAATCTATGCACATTGTCAGAAAACACATCTCAAATACAGAGGGATCATGAAGAGTCCCTTCCACACCTGACCATGATTGTGTAATAGACCAACACTCGAAAACCTAAAAGAGAACCCGTCAGGCAAAAGAACCCCCTAAACTAAATATATTTCATAAACTGCCATTAGAAGAGCATTGCCTCTATCCCTTCATTGTCCCTCTACATCCTGTAAAAACCAAGCAATGATTCCTAACTGTGTGCAAAATGACCTGTGAAATGTCCAATAGTCATTAGCATATTCAAGCTGTCCAGCTTATTCATGAGTGGGGCACAGCCACACCCCCAGTGCATGACTGCAGCCTGTATAATTTTGAGGGCGTATAAATGTGTGCTTCCTGGTGCTGGCGCCAAGCCCCCTGCAGCCTGTGTGTGAGATTACTCCTGTACACATGCTGACAGTCCGTATAATGATGTGCTTCTGGGTCTGGCGCCCCCTGCAACCTGTGTGTGTGTGTATGGAGATACAACAGCTCCAGGCACCATGTTAAAGCAGAACATGTCAAGTACTTTGTAACTGATGTCTGTGTCTCTCACATTGATGGGGTAGTGGCTATGCATTCAAATTCCTGTTCTATTTCCATTACTAAGCACATACCTTATGTCATAACTGAGCAATGTGACTTAGCTCTTGGGGAGCCCTTTTAGATGGCTACTTAGGAGCACCGTGACTCGGCTACTGGGGAGCACTGTTAGATGGCTACTGGAGAGCACATGGTTACTGAGGAGCACCGTGACATGGCTACTGGGGAGCACTGTTACATGGCTACTGGGGAGCACCGTGACATGGCTACTGGGGAGCACCGTGACATGGCTACTGGGGAGCAGCGTGATGGTATGTGATTTTCAAGTTACATGGGTTTCTCAGGTTATGTAACAATATGTTCAGCTTTCTACTTCTTCTCAAATGGTTGGTTGTGATGGTAATACTCTTATAAGTCTACTTTCACACGAACGTGTGGCTCTCTCAGGTCTATCAGTTGCATTGAAATGAATGGGGTGGTGACTACAAATGCAGACTCTATTCCATTACTCATGGAATAGAGTCCTCATACTCTATTTCCATTACTAAGGATATCCCGCTGAGTTTAAAAAAAAAACTGGATTTAAGGGATCACCATAAGGTAAGTAATGTACGTATTTCATGGGTGACAACTTGTTCATTTGACAGTGTTCATACGTCCCTGGGGCATTACAAAGGGCGCTGCTTACTGAATAGTAAAGTTGTATAAATGCTAATATAGAAAGTTTAGTCACTCCAAAATTTTATCCTTTCTTCAATGGAGAAAACCGAATTAATTTTCACAGTTTTCTTCGTCATCCCCAATCTGCCAGAGGGTGGTAATCAAAAAAGAATCTGAACAAACAAACAAAACAGTGAGAAATATTAGTCGACCAATAGCCCATACAGACTTTATACAACCAAGCATAAAATATGGACTGCACAGGGAAAGCATAAAAACAAGCCCACTAGAAAAATTCGTTTTTTTTTTTTTTTTACCCTATTTAGAATGTTTCAAAAATTCCAGAGTACATATGACAGAATATTAATGGTGGCACTGGGACTGTTAAAATTTGTCCCAAGATAATAAACTCTCATATGTAAATGGGAAAATTAAAAATAAATGGAACGCAAACAAAACAATTCTTTTAAAGGGGTAAATTAATTGCAAAGCTTAGAGGATGGGTTTGTCAAAACATCGACCTGTGTTGACCAGCCCAGCTCCATTGCTCCTGTACTTAGTTACATACTTAGTGACTAGGACTAGTAGAGAGTGGTAAAGTGGAGAAGAGTAACGTGCGAGTAAGGGATATTTGGAAAAACAATCGGTCAGGAGATGGTAAGGACCAATGGTTACTGGGGGGGCAGCACTTGCAAGTTAATACCGGGCTTGCAGAGTGACTTGGACTACTATGAAGCACGTTGGATGGATACTGAAGCGCACGCGACACAGCAATGGGAGCATGGCTCATCGGCTACTGGGGAGCCACGGGTCACGGATATGGGGGCACCGTTAGATATTGGGGAGACACTGATGCAGACATACTGGGGAAGCACTGCGGCATGGCTTCTGGGGAGCACTGCGGCATGGCTTCTGGGGAGCACTGCGGCATGGCTTCTGGGGAGCACTGCGGCATGACTGCTGGGGAGCACTGCGGCATTATGGCGTCGGGAAGGCACTTGCGGCATGGCTTCTGGGGAGCACTGCGGCGTGGCTTCTGGAGGCATGCGGAGTGGCTGCGGAGGAGCACTAAGGCTTTGGCTGCTGGGGACGCACTGTGGGCGTGGTGTGGGGAGCACGCAGGAGTGGCATTCTGGGGAGAACGCGGCATGGCACTGGGGGAGCACTGCGGCATGGCTGCTGGGAGCACGCGGCATGGACTTCGGGAAAGCACTGCGGCGGCTGCTGGGGAGCACTGCGGCGGTGGCTATGGGGAGCACTGACGGCATGGATACTGGGAGCACTACGGAATGGCTCTGGGGGAGCACTGCGGAATGGCTTCTGGAAAGCAAGCGGAGTGGCTGCGGGGAGCACTGCGGCGTCGTGGCTGCGGAGGAGCACGCGGCTGGGCTGTGGGGGAGCACTGTTGGCGTGGGCTATGGGGAGCACTGCGGCATGGCTGCTGGGGAGCACTGCGGCGTGGCTGCTGGAGAGCACTGCGGGCATAGTTCGGAAAAGCATGCGACGTGGATGTGGGGGCACTGCGGCGTGGTGCTTTGTGACGAGCACTGCGGCTTGGCTGCTGGGGAGAACTGCGGCGTGGCTTCTGGAGGCACTGCGGTGTGGCTTATGGAACGCACTGCGGCACGGGATGCTGGGGGGGCGCCATGCGGCACGGATGCTGGCGAGCATGCTGCACGGCTTCTGGAAGCACTGCGGCATCATGGTTTATGAAAGCTACTGCGGCATGGATACTGGGGGCACTGTTAGATAGCTAAAGGCGCACTGATGCTTTAACAAAAAGTAACTGGTAGTATGTGAAAGCACCACACATCCATCATTATAGAGTTTCTTTAAAATAAGAAAGGAGAAGATGGCAACTTCCTCTGTCCTGTTTGATCATCTTCTAAAAAACTGTGGTACTTATTGGCATAAGAAACAAGTCTGACACAACTTTTTGAGCTGTGGGTACACACAGAACTCTAGCAGCAACATCACTGACTTTCAACCAAGTGACAAGAAAATCCAAGCAGCACATAACGCACTGCAAATATTGTATACCACCTGTCAGGCACCAGGGGTAGTGGACCCACTGTACCACCACGGACGATGACGTAAACCGACACCTGGGAGCAAAGTCTAAGTGGCACCCGGTTTTCACCGGAGCCACAAAGCGGGTTGGACTTACTGTGGCAGGGTACCACCAGGTCGCTCCACAGGCGCGACTTTGTCTGCAGTGGCGGCCAAGGCGAAGTACAAAGTCGTATAGCAGAATCGCAGTCGGGAACAGGCAGAAGTCAGGACAGACAGCACGGGATCAGAGTCGGGGATGTAGCGGGAGTTCAGGACAGACAGCACGGGATCAGAGTCGGGGATGTAGCGGGAGTTCAGGACAGACAGCATCAAACAAAGCTTTGAGGCACAAAAATTCTGGCATGAGGCACTAGTCGAGACAAATATCACAATTGTACAGACTCTGTTTTTCTGTTGTTGGGGTCAATTAAAGATAAAAGATAAGGGCCCTATTGCCATATTTGCTGGACCTGCTTTGTTAAGCACAGCTGTTAAACAAAAATCTCTTCCTGCGCGAACTCTAAACTACAACTAATTTACAGACTTCCACACACCAGAATAAGGCGTTAAAAAGTTGCAAAACCCTAGTTTGCTAATTTTTAATAAAATTTAAGCTGTTTTGTGTAGTTTCAAGCTAATGTAGATATGTAGCCACTTCAACTCTATGCATCATTCAGTTGGTGTCACTCCATTGATTCTGGCGTATTTGGAATTTTCTCTGTAGCCCCTACTGTTCCTGAATAATCAATGATTTACTGGTGGTAAGACTGTCCCCACTGACATACTTGTTACCTTAGGGCAGTGGTGGCGAACCTATGGCACGGGTGCCAGAGGTGGCACTCGGAGCCATTTCTGTGGGCACTCAGACCATCTCCCCAGGACAGAGTTAGCCAAATATCCACCAGATCCAGATCCACCAAATATCCACCAGAGCCAGATCCATCAAAACTTCCTGCAGTCCCAGGAAACTTAAGAGATGCTGCTCTCAGCGCTATTTTAAAGCGACACTTCATTGGCCGTTTGGAATTGCAGGAATGGTGAGAAGGTGCTGACAGAACTGCAATATCTTTGGAGGTCCTGCTGCTGGACCCAACATTCTTCCTCTACTGACCCTGTAGAGAAGCTACAATGATGTCTGAATTTGCCCTTCTTCTTTGAAGTGTATTGGTTGCCTCAGGGGGCCGATACGATTGAAAGATTTGGAAGAACAGGGAGCAATAAGTTACTGCTTCAAATGCCATGTTGGCACTTCACGGTAAATAAGTGGATTTTGGTTGTAGTTTGGGCACTTGTCTCAAAAAGGTTTGCCATCACTGCCTTAGGGGGTACTGGCCACCTTTTTTCTTATCCTTTTCAAGTTCTGTTTTACCAAGAAATAAACTTAATAAAGATATGATAATGAGACAGAGTCTCTCTGGCCCACGACAGATGATCGCTGTCTGGCTCTGGCCGCTCATCAATTATTCACACCCTGCATAATCAAAATTTATTTTCTGTCCCCCTGCTAGATGATGATGACAGATGATGACAGATGATGATGTCAATCGGCTGTCTGCAAGTTTCACGCATGCCCAGTAACGCCACTCATCCACGGTCCATCACTTTCCGCGATGACAAGCCAACTGAACTTCCGTGGGACAATAAAATTTAATTTCCACTCCCATTTCCTCTTACACACGTAACAAATAAGACATCCTCAAAGTCGCCTTCTCTAAAGTCACTTGAGCGCCAACAGAATCCCACCCAGACGAGAACCCGCTGGTATCTTTGCAAACGGAGGGCTCACTGCAATAACGTTGGGTATCAGAACACTGGTTCTTTCGTTAACCCTCTTACAAACTCTTGATTCCCCATATCAAGGCTGCGGCGCCATCAGTGCGACACCTATTGCGAGTTTTCCCAGGTACGCCATACCTTTTATCACAATATCCATGAGACTTGAAATATTGCCTTACGGAACGGATTTGCGGCATGCCTTGCAATAGGAAGTTTTCTCTAAGGCTTCACCATCCACCAAACGCACATTGACCACACTGAACAATGTCCACTATATCCATCGACTTACAGTTGCAAGCAAATTCTTACTGATCACGCACCTTTCCAAACCCCTGTTCAGTCCCAGACATGTCATCACTCCGGCTGGCAATGTGTTTATCCGAGAGAGGTCACTTTCGCTGTCTCGTTAGCTGCTTTAGGACCCCGCATCTTATTACAATAGCTTTACACGCTGGTATTATAATTTGCTGGCCCAGTGTGGGACTTTTTTGATTTAGCTATGCGTTCATAACCATGGTTAGCTATCTGGGAGGCTCTCTCATTACCTTTTGTGCCACGTACACTTCCCGCCATATACCTCAGTTTACCTGTCTCATGTTATATGCAATATACTGACTGGAGTACTACACTACCATCTCATTTGCTGCGTATTCTGCCAACAGTTCATCTCCTCCTGTCAAAAGCTCATCTAGTCCACATTATTGGTAGCATTACCTGTGTGGCGGCAAAATGCTTAGTCTCCCTCTTCATTCTCTCCTCCCATGCTGCTATCGCGCCCAGTCTCGGTGACGTAATTTATCGCGCGAGGTTCAAAGCTTGCGCTGTGTTATTGTACACGCCCTACATTTGTAATGAAGCCCGGACTGGCATTGCTGCGCATTGCGGGAAACAAAACACAGGGGGCACCAAGTTTTATGGAAATTTCCCTGCGGCACACCCGCCATGTTCAAACACTGGTTGAAAATCAACGCTTAAAGGACAGTACCACCATATTAACTGCTTGTAGACTGTCCCCCACTGCATGCTTGTTACCTTAAGGGGTGTTATAAAGTAAATTTTTTTCCAAAAAATTGAACTTATAAAAATATGGTATTGACCCGGAGACGCTCTGGTCTACGTCGACCAAGCACCTTCTGGCGCCGGCTGCTCATCAATTCTTCACACCCAGCACATTCGAAATTCCTTTTCTGTCTTGCCTGCTAGTGCTGCAGACAGCCCGTGACGTCACCTTGCGGTCGCAAGTTTTGCGCATTGTGGCAGTAATCCTTTACTGTCTCCAGCCATCTCTCAAGAAACCCAGCTGTTCCTTCAGCCGCCTCTCTCTGGCAGGAATGTTGTTTGATGATGTCAATCGGCTGTCTGCAAGTTTCACGCATGCCCAGTAACACCTTCCTTGCAGAGGCGGCTGAAGACCAGCTGGGTTTCCTTGAGCAGCTGGCTGGAGACCAGTAAAGTGTTACTGCACATGTGCAAAACTTGCAATAGCCAGGTGACGTCACGGGCTAGCACTAGCAGGCAAGACAGAAAATGAATTTCGACTGTGCTGGGTGTGAAGAATTGACGAGCAGCCGATGCCAGAAGGTGCTTGGTTGACGTAGCCTAGAGCGCCTCCAGCTCATTACCATATTTTTATAAAGTCGATTTTTTTGAAAAGCGGTGCTTGAAAAGAATAAGAAAAAAGATGCCCATTACCCCTTAAGGTAACAAGCATGGCAGTGGGGACAGACTACCGGCAGCTAATCTGGTGGTAGATGTCCTTTAAGCATTAGACTCTTGTATCACAGTATACCAAGATTGCAGGTTTTGATATATGCCTCTTTGCTCATTACAGACAACAACAAACCACGTATACTTTTATCCTGCAGTAATACTCCATTCCATCGGACCATCATTGTTAGCTATCATTCTGCACAGTATTCATAGCCCCAGAGTCATTTATTCCGGTTCACTACAAATTAACACCTGGGAAGTTGGAACAGTTGGAACAAAAGAAGTACAAAAAATAAACACCTGTCAAGATCTGCCGAAACACATTTTTCTCTGTAGTTACAGCACATCATTCTTTCCAGTGTAGTTATGTACCTTCTGGGAAAATATTTATTAAAAATAACATGCCAATAGAATTATTGTACCTGACAATTTCCAATGCTTGTGCAATTTCACAAGTTACATCATCCTGTCCCTTAGTAGGGTAGATCTCTAGCAGAGGCACACAGTGACCAAGTTGTTCCAGAAAATCATCAACAAGCTCTCTCTGCATGTTAGCAATATTGCAAGAGAATGGTTCTGCAATGTGAACTCTGGCTATTAAGTAGGAAGATACATTTGGAGATGGCTTGCAAGTAACCTAAGAGCAAATAAAGTGAAAATTAATGTCTACAGAATTTGACTTATATATATATATATATAAATAATAAAACTTTTATGTGCTATTACTATACATACTTGTGTTTTTTAACTCTACTTCAATGAAAATAGTTGCCCCTCAGATTGTAGGGAAATCCAATTTAAACCCTCATATTCAAACCATGATACAATTACAGTACAAGCTGATTATACACATTAGTTGTCTCGAACCTACTATTATCCGAATGATCAATAAGGATACAGGCAGTCCCCGGGTTACATACAAGATAGGTTCTGCACGTTTGTTCTTAAAGGGAACCTGTCACCAAGGACTTCATTTTCACTAAAGAGAGGAAGCAGAAGCCCATCACACCTGCACAGCAAAAATGCCTCTCTGCCTTCTATAAGCAGATCTTAGCCCCCACCTTTGTGATCCTTTACAGCTCCTCCTCCCTCAGCTCACCAGGCTGTGACCTCTGTGAGGAGTAGCTGTGCAGGAGCACAAAGGTGGGGGCTAAGAGCTGAGGAGTGAGTAGCACAGACAAGGGTTGTCATAAGAACCAGGATTAACAATAAATCTTAATTGTAGACACCTTTCATAACTGTTATCTCTGTTTATGGTAGCCTAGGGCTCAAGTACAATAAATTACCAAAATCCATATGTTCGTGTGTGAAATCTTCAGTATTACAGGACCAGCGAGATGAATAAGATTTTACTAAATATTTTCCACATACAGATATCAGTTGAAAAAATATTTTTATATTATGATTATGAGTTCCAAGTTGTATAGAACACGTATATAACAACCACAGATATTCTCCTTTAGATGTCTGGGGGTACTGTTTGGGACCAAAGGAACATGTTCTTAGGTGCAGTTATATGACTATGGCTCTAGGGTGTACACAAGCCCTTTACTGTTGTAGACCAATAATTTGTCACAAAATCTCAAATGGCAAAAAGTTCTAATGTAAAAGATGTGGTAAAGCTGAATGTTTACAGTAGCGCTACCTCAGCACTAAAGTGGCACAATTTGGAGTCTGAGTGGAATTTATTAAAGTAAATCTACCATCAAAATCAAGCATGGATAAACCAGGGGTACGTAATAATAACACAGATTACGCAGCGCTGCACAGAGCTTGCCAAATCAGTCTTACTCATAGATCGAGGTACCATGACTGTGGTGATCTTCTAATATTTGTTATCCATGACCTCCTTCCATAAAATTTAAAAATTGTATTCTTGAGCCTGAAGGGCTACCCAAATCCTTCTTTGATGTGGCCATTTCCCCTTCTCCTTCATAACTTTAAAAGTAGATTTTAGAAGGATAACAAATTTAAGAAGATTCCCACAGTCATGGTCCCTGGATGTGTTCCTGGTTTATACATGCTTGATTTTGATGCTAGATTTTTCCTTAAGATATATATATATATATATATATATATATATATATATACTCACCGGCCACTTTATTAGGTACACCATGCTAGTAACGGGTTGGACCCCCTTTTGCCTTCAGAACTGCCTCAATTCTTCGTGGCATAGATTCAACAAGGTGCTGGAAGCTCCTCAGAGATTTTGGTCCATATTGACATGATGGCATCACACAGTTGCCGCAGATTTGTCGGCTGCACATCCATGATGCAAATTTCCTGGTGACTGTGGAGGCCATTTGAGTACAATGGACCCATTGTCATGTTGAAGTTACCGCTCTGAGTTGATTCCAGCTTTATGACATGGCGCATTATCCTGCTGAAAGTAGCCATCAGATGTTGGGTACATTGTGGTCATAAAGGGATGGACATGGTCAGCAACAATACTCAGGTAGGCTGTGGCGTTGCAACGATGCTCAATTGGTACCAGGGGGCCCAAAGAGTGCCGTGCTATTACTATACATACTGTGTTTTTTAACTCTAGTTCAATGAAAATAGCCCAATTTAATCCCTCATAAACCTTTATTCAATCCATGATACAATTACAGTATCAAGCTCATTATACACATTAGTTGTCTCGAACCTACTTTTATCCGAATGATCAATAAGGATACAGGCAGTCCCCGGGTTACGTACAGAAGCCCATCACACCTCCAGAGCAAAAATGCCTCTCTGCCCTTTATAAGCAGATTTTAGCCCCCACCTTTGTGGAGCTCCTCCTCCCTATATATATATATATATATATATATATATATATATATATATATATATATATACAATCGTCATGGAGAATAAAAAAAATATGAAGAGTGCTCACAGCCTCAATTGTTTTGGTGGTCTATACATTTCTATTAGTTAGTTTTGTTAAACCAATCGGTTCCCCACTTAAAAGGACTAGAATTTACTAAGAGTCCTAACAGTGTACAGTATTTTTTGGACTATAAGGCGCACCGGAGTATAAGGCGCACCATCAATAAATGCCTGCTAAAATGTCTAGGTTCATATATAAGGTGCACCTGATTATAAGGATGAATGACCAGCAGGTGGCAGACCTGTGCACAGTGCAAGGCAGTTGTTGTCTGTAAGTACGGTTCATATATAAGGTGCACTGGACTATAAGGCGCACCTTTGATTTCTGAGAAAATCAAAGGATTTTTAGTGTGCCTTATAGTCCGAAAAATATGGTAAGTATTTGTCATTTTGCACTGTGGAAGCTTCACTCTGAACATCCAGCTTTCCCAGATCTATTTATGGAACCAACTCATTTTGGGGATTCTGAAACTGTTGGTAATTTGCAAACCTCTACAGGATCCCACAAAACCACTTGGTAAGGGTTGAAAATCCACAGCATTTCATTATAGCAATGTGGTGTATGGCATTCATTCAAATCCCATATGCACACTGTGGAAAAAATCCACAGCAGAAATGGCATTTTGCTACGGAATTATGTCCTGATGCATATAATTGCTGCAGACCTGGAGAGGGTGCTTGGAGATCAACAGAACTCCAAACACAAGGTAAGTATGGGAGAGAAGACAAACAGAGCGCTGTCGTAGTGCAGTATCTAAGGTACCAAAGTATAAAATAAGGAAATGTCATGTTTCATGAAAACAACTCTAAAGCTACCTTTTACTTTACTTGAGAAAGTAAAAGCACTATCCATCATTGTTTCAAACCTCACAGCACCATTGCCCTATCCTCATTTCCTATTCCCTTAGGCTATATTGCAGACAAGAGTTTTTTATCTGTGAAATACACAGATTGGTTTAAATACACTTGTTAGTTTTAAAGAAGTTGCCTGATTCAAATACTTTAGGGCTGGAATATGAGTAAATAAAAAAAAAATTACTTACCCATCTTATATGGAATCACTGGTCTCAGTGTTGACCTCCGCAAGTAAAGGACACTACTGATGTGGTGGATTACTGACATTATGTCACATGCTGGCTGCGGGGGTATGGAGAGGGCATGAAGTAGACATGTCATTTGGGGGCACAGTGAAAGCTGTAAAGTCCAAGCCCACAAGAATACAGCGCACATGTGTTTTTCACCATTTTCACTGCATTTGGAATTTTTTTCCCGCTTCCCAGTACATGGCATGGAATATTAAATACTGTCACTATGAAGTGCAATTTGTTACGCAGAAAACAAGCCCTCATACAGCTCTTTACATAGAAAAATAAAAAAAGTTATGGATTTTTGAAGGTCGGGAGTAAAAACTGGAAACGGAAAAACGGAAAAGGGCCTCCGTGAGATGGGTTTAAAGGTGTTTTCACACCAATCCACATGATAGGCCTAACTTGCTGATCTGTGGGGTCTCAGTGATGAGACTCTCACAGATCACAAAAAAACGAGGGGACCGATGGGATCCCACGTACCTCAGTCAGACCCTATGTCACTACATGAGAGTAATGGAGCAGACAGCCGTGCATGACCGTTCTCCTCTTTTCATCGCTTGGCAATTTCCGTTGGCTCCATTGAGATGTATGGAATGGCACGGCCTAACTTGAATTTATCGGAAAACCCCTTTAAAGGTCACAGTGACATTGGTTTGACAAACTTTTCTTCGGTGCCAGAAACTGCAGCATAGCTACATTTAATTACTTTAGTTATGTAGCTCCCTGCACAATGGTTGGCTGGAATATCCACTTTTGTATATAAAAAAATTATAGATATGTATAATACAAATGTATCTAAATAACAAGTTAAAATTCACAAATACATACCTCAACAAGAAGTCCAACATACTGTATAGAATCTTCACAATTGTACAGAACAAGCATGGGGTCACATTGAGGGAACAGAGGCAAAAGGAAGGTAACCCCCTCCCGATGCTATTAAAGGGTTATTCCCATCTAATAAAACAATGGAAAAAAATTCTAGGACCAGAGGTCACAATAATACCTGTCAAGGCAATTTTATAATAAAAAAAGACTTGTGTGTATTATTAATATGCATGAGCATTTTCTCTCACTTGAAATCATGTGAAATAAAGAGCAGGTAACACATTCAAGTCAGGCAGCCTCAGCTATTTATAACTCTCCAATAAATTATATGGATTCTCCATAAAATTCACATTTCAAGTATTTAAATGTTATAAATGTGGGATCCACATCCATCTTGAGATCAGGTTCCCATGATCCTCCATCTCCTAACATGCAAAGTGCTCTACATTTAAAGAGGTTCTCCTGTTGTAGTAACTTGCTGGTTGATGGGGGTCCAATGTTCCTCCATCGCATCCCGAGATGACCATAGCAGCAGGTCTTGCATGTACAGGCTGCCCCTTTAATCTCTATGGAGCTGACGGAGAACCTGGTTCCTGGGTTCCAACCAGGTGCCAACACCAATCATGGACTGTCACCCAAAATAAACGCATAGGAGCAATTACTAAAGTAAGCAGCTCACTAGCCCAGTAATAGCAGTGTTAAATTGCTAGCTTTATTGGAACATATCGATAAAGCTAGGAAACACTGCAGTACATAGCCGTCCGAACACCGGACCTAGCTTACACCGGTACCCATATTCATGAGAGGGCCCCCTCATGAATATGCCGGAGCGCTATGTAATGCAGTGTTTCCTAGCTCTATCGGTATGTTCCAATAATTAAAGAGGTTCTCCTTTGTAGTAACTTGCTGGTTGATGGGAGTCCAATGTACCCCATCGCATCCCGAGATGACCAGAGCAGCAGGTCCTGCATGTACGCGCTGCCCCTTTAATCTCTATGGAGCTGGGTTCCTGGGTTCCAACCAGGTGCCAACACCAATCATGGACTATCACCCAAAATAAACGCACAGGAGCAATTACTAAAGTAAGCAGCTCCCTAGTCCAGTAATAGCAGTGTTAAATTGCTAGCTTTATCGGAACATATCGATAAAGCTAGGAAACACTGCGGTACATAGCCGTCCAAACACCGGACCAAGCTTACACCGCTACGCAACGCATGAATATGCCAGACCGCTATGTAATGCAGTGTTTCCTAGCTCTATCGGTATGTTCCAATAATGCTAGCGATTTAACACTGCTAGTACTGGGGTAGGGCTAGGGAGCTGCTTACTTTTGTAAGTGCTCTTGGAGCATTTATTTCGTGTGACAGGTTCTCTTTAAATGCTGCTAGCAAAGTCTTCAGCAGCAATCAAACTACTGCGGGCGCACGCCAGCAGCCATTATGGGGAGGTCGTCAATCCCTAATAACATCACAGGCAGTAGGTTGAGCGAACACGAAAGTTTCATAATCCTTCAGCCTTGGTCACATGTTCCGCTAGCTTTGCGTTCATAACACGGAGACAGACCTCAGCCTAATCACATATGCGTTTCCAGGAAAACACATGCGATTGTTATCCCGGCCCCGGTGTCTTGCATTTAAACAATACAAGACACCGGGGTCCTAGTTACCGATCACATGCGCTTACCTGAAAATAAATATATACGATCTGGACGAGGCTTACCCCCTGTGCACTAGCATTGTGTTTTGAATGCAATGCTAGAGGAACATGTGACCGCGGCCTTCTTCGCAAGTAGTTTGCTAAAAACATTTCTTTGTTCTTTGCCAATCAGTATAAGGGTGGTGTCATGAGTGGCGTTTTTAGCCCGTTTTTAGTCATGTGTTTTCAGCCCGTTAAAAAAATGGATGCCTATTTGAAAACGTATGCGGTTTTTTGAAAATGCATCCGTTTTTGTCCGTTTTTAATTAAAGAGGACCTGTCACCCAAAATTTGGACACTAGGAGCTGCTTACTAAAGTCAAACGCCGCAGTGTTAGAGTGATAGCGTTACCGGAAACCTCGCAAAGCTGTCCGATGTATTCATGAGGGGGCGGGGCTATTGAGCCGGCCTATGGAGTTAGCGGGGTGGTCCGGGGAAGAGGCAGCGCCTCGGACCACCCTCTCATGAATACATTGTACATTCCGGTAACGCTATCACTCTAAGGGTGAAGACACACGTGGCGTTTTTAGGCCGTTTTTACTAAGTGCGTTTTCAGATTGTAAAAAACTCATCCGTTTTTGTCCGTTTTTAATTGCGCAAATTCGGAAAACCGGGCAAAAAATGCATGCGTTTTCAAAAAACGGATGCGTTTTTTACAATCTGAAAACGCTCTTAGTAAAAACGGCCCAAAAACGGCACGTGTGTCTTCACCCTAACACTGCGGTGTTTGTTTAAACACTAGGAGCTGCTTACTTTAGTACGACGCGCGCCGGGTCCCGGTGCATGGAGAGGGCTCGCGGGCCGAGCCCTCTCCATAGCCGGTAAGTCTCTGCTGCACATTGCAGCAAAGGCTTACCGGTAACACCCGGGAGGTGTTTTCACCTCGATCGCCACCGGCAATGCTGCTGGCGGCTTCAAAGATGACGTCACGGGGAGCGGCGATCTGTCGCCATGGTAGCCTCGGGTGTTCCGAATACCCGAGGCTACTTCGTTTTAACCCATGCATTACAATGTGCTAATTGCACATTGCAATGAATGGTGAGTAAAATCCACATATACTGCCATAATGTAGTATAACAGTAAATGATAGGATGAATCAGACTACCTAGGGTTAGAGTACCCTAGGGAGTCTGAAAAATAGTAAAAGTAAAAATAAAAAAAAGTTTAAAAAAAAAAATTATAATAAAAAAAACCTAAAAATTCAAATCACTTCCCTTTCCCTAGAACTGATATAAATATAAATAAACAGTAAAAATCATAAACACATTAGGTATCGCTGCGTCCGAAAATGTCCGATCTATCAAAATATAATAACGGTTTTTCACTGTGCTTAACCCGGTAACGGAAAATAGCGTCAAAAGTCGAAAATGGCATTTTTTTGCCATTTTGAAATATATAAAAAAATTTATAAAAAGTGATCAAAAGGTTGCACAGTCCCAAAAATGCGTTAAGGGGTTAAGGTAATTGGGAAAACTGGACAAAAACGCATGCGTTTTTCAACGGACTGAAAGCGCATGACGAAAACAGGTTCAAAACGCCACGTGCGACACCGCCCTAAAGCTGCTTTCACGCGTAGCATTTCAATTGTGTTTTAAAAGGAGGGAATTTGGCTTACATTTTGCGTTTTTCACTGAAATGATTGCGATCAGGAATATGTGCGTACGGACCAAACACCCTCTTGTTGTGTTTGAATTGCGTTTCAAAATGCAATTCAAACGCCAAATGTGAAAGTGGCCTCAGGCTGGTTAAACACACCAGCTCGTGATGACTTTGGTTACACAACATATGAAATGGCTAAAAAGGCGGTGTCCTGTTGCCTAAATAGCAAATGACATGAGTGAATTGCAAATTTTGGCATCCTGTTATACTGACTTTCACTAAGGATGCGGTCACAAATGCATTTAAAAAACTGAACGTGTGTTTAGCTGTGCTAGGGTACGGGCCTTGGCCCGATCGATCGCATATGCGTTTCTATAAAAACACATGCCTTCGGTAACCAGAATCCGGCGTCTTGCATTAAAACAGTATAAAGACACCAGGTTCTGGTAACCGATTGCTTGTGTTTCCATGGCCCACCCCTGTACCCTAGCGCTGCTGACACGTTCAGTTTTCCAGATACATTTTCTGATGTCCACACCAGGAGTAGATTAAAAATTTTAGTTGTAGTAGCGCCTTTGAATTATATGTTTTCATTAATGCAAAACACCGGCAGCTCGTTCCCGATCGCAGGCGTTTCCATAGAAACGCCGATGCGATCGGGCCGAGGCCCGCCCCGGTGGGCGCGACTTTGTTTGCGTTTGCAAGCGCAGACAAAGTCAGGTTATGTGGGAATCATCGTGCACCTTGCAATGGCGCAGGATCTTCTGGCAGTACAAGGAGATCCTGTCCTCCACAGACAGCGCCACCCCGGACACATAGATAGGCGGCAGGGGCTGGGCCTGCACTGAAGAGCCGTACAGCAGCTCCTCCGCATCCCACTCATCCTCGGCCGTGTCCAGACACGGCGGTAGCTGCAGCTTGCGGCACCCGCGGCGAGCGCCGGACATCTTTAGGTTTCTAGGTGACGCAAACACAGAGCGCAGTGTGGGGCTGCTGTCAGACCCCTGCGGGGAGAACGGGTACTTGAAAGGGCTTAAACTATTGGGTTTGGGTATTTTCGGACGGGTGGACGGCATCTGAAGGGAACTTTCTTCACGTTTTGTGAACAATTCGGCAGAGACTGACGACATTTCTAGCTGCGCCATCAGGTCACTGCCGCCCGCCGCCATTTCTCGTCAGACGATTGTAGTAACGGTCCTTGTTCCTGATTCCCGCCTAAACTTATTGAGCCAATGGCGATGCAGACTCTTGTCACGTGTGGCCGGTGTATAAGGGAGCAGCACGGAGGGGCAGGGGTAAATCCCTGCACAGAAGATATTACATTGCGTTTTATCAGTGTCCGAATCGGTCCCTTGACTATGACCCTCCTGTTTTTGTACTAATGTGTGGTAAAGAACGTAAAGAACTCTCAAGCAAAAGATCTTTACCTTGGTGTGTGTCCCTGTCTTTATCGTGTTTTCATATCGTAAAAACCTACTGATTTAAACGGCATGTTCCCCCCTTTGCTCAAGTCACTCTACGTTAAGTGTCTCAGAAGCGTTATGTATCTTGGTTATGTACCACATTTTCAAGATCAGATTCACTGGAATCTTGATTTCTTCCCGCTATATCACGTTGCTTATACGGCACGAATGGCAATTCTCCAGCCCTAAGTTGCAAGCTGTAAAGAAGCCCCATACACTTGTAGTTTTACGGGGATAGGGTCTACAGTTTAACAGATCCTAATGCACACTGGACTTTTCATTTGTAAAATTCTTGGAATAATGCCATTTTTCGTGCAGTTTATAACTTATTCCATCGTGGCAGATATACTATTCAGTCACGGCTCATGCATTTCTCAGCTAATATTGAGTCATTCTGGATTAGCTATGCACTCCTACATACTGGCAATTCCGCCTTCATAGTGACGCTGCTTGATTTTACTCCCAGTTCCTTTTATTTGCTACCTCCACAACGTTCCCCTGTTAGCCTTTATAAACATTACACTATAAGGATTCTCCGCAATCTGACTTTCATAGCCAATACATCCAGATACTTTAACATCCACTAATACATTTGGACCACAGACTATAGTGTTCCCTCAGCGGTTCCCGTATGTTTCGGATACCTTATGCACCACGGTTTTGATGTAATTGTTACTTTTTATTCTTTAATACTTATGGCATGCCCCAATGCATGCATCATTTACTTCTCGCTTCAAAACTGTCCCGAAACGCGTTGAAAGACGCCCACGTGTGCTCCCGGCGCACTCATGTTCTGCCCACATGGGGAAGATTTACTTACCCGACCCATTCGCGATCCCCGTGTGGCGTTCTCTCGACGCTGGATCGGGTCTGGCCGGGATTATGATGGTATTCTCCTCCTCCTCCGCCGTCCCCCTATGGCGCTGCTGACTGGGGCGAGTCCGCTGAATGCCTCGAAATACACCGCCTATCCTGTTGAAGGTGAGTTCAGATTTTCGCTACACAATCTTTATTTTAAATGCGGCGGTTTTTCCGAATTCCGTCGGGTTTTTTCGTCTCGCCCTTCCCCCTATTTCCGTTGCGCTCAATTCCGGCTCTGAATAGCTCCATAAAGCCGATCGCTTGCGCCAAATTCCATTGGGCAATTATGTACAATCGGCGCATCGGAAATATTCGGTACACGTCGTGAAACACTCGTATCGGGCCTTAGTAAATTCCCCACGGTGTTTTTAACGCCGTTTTTTGGTCCGTTTTACTATGAGATCTCAAGGGGGTAACATCTCCTAAACTCTGTTTCTGATAGCTTGAGGGGTGCAGATCTGAAAAGGGTTGTTATTAGGGGGTTTTGATGCTAAGATTAAAATTTACCTTCAAAACTGTATTTAATCCCCCAATAGTTCAATTCTGAAATCCGAAAAGCGATATCTTCGATTGTAAGCGCGCGTGACATCAAATAATTATCCAGACCTTTCAATTGCGGTTGTAATTAACGCAAAACTTGTGTCAGCCAAAATTTAACCACTAAAATGAAGAACAACATGTGGGAAAAACCTATTTCTATCTCTTGTGATAAGTAACAGTTCCACAGTTTAACCATATAAGCACTCAGGTCAAATCCAAATGTGCTGTGAGTGGCTGACGTTACACGTTGCGTTTTGGACCTGCTTTTTCCATTGCGTTTTGAAACGCATTACAACAGGCTGAGGAGCGGTTGATTTGCCCTAATTACTCACTGTTCGTTTTCCGTTTACAACAAAACGCATCGTAAACGTCTGTTATGCACGCGTTAACATTGCATTTACAACTTAAACGTACACGTAACTTAGGCAAATTACCCTCCATCAGCTGTTTTGTAATGCATTCAGCACAATTAAAATGCAACCAAAACGCAACGTGTGAACGCGCCCCTGAGCCTTATCTCACAAATGGCTGCGGTCCTAAGGGTTAAAAGCCAATTGCAAAACACCCAAAAACTGCCACCTGTTTCACCGGTTCTAATGAAAACAAAATCTTCAAAAAAGCATCACGTTTGATAAACTATATTATCAAAAGTGCATTACTGAAACACTTCAATGCATATTTAGTGGCAATATTTTACAGCTTTAACATTTATACCTGTGCCAAAGCGTAATTCACACAGTGCAGTTCCGTCCGACCTCGTATAAAAAGATATTTTGTTAAACCTAGGTTTAACTTCATTCGGGGATAAATACAGTTTTGAATGAAATTTTACATATTTAGCATCGAATCCCCCTATACCAGTGATGGCGAACCTATGGCACGGGTGTCAGAGGTGGCACTCGAAGACCTTTCTGTGGGCACCTGCGCCATCACCCCAATGCAGAGTTCGCCAGACAGGACTCAAGGCCTCCTGCAGTCCCAGGCAGCCCTTATTTCTACTGTATTGGTTTCCTCAGGTGCCTATACAATTTAAACATGTAACAGAGCAGGGAGTCATAAGTTAGGCCCCTTTCACACTTGAGTTTTTCACGCGCGTTTTCTGCGCGTGCTTTTGATGTGCAGAACTTGCATTGCACTATGACCCATTGTAACCAATGGGTCTTTTCAGACTTGCATTCTTTTTCACGCACACACGCGCGTTTCTTTTAACGCGCGTTTAAATCTCGGCATGCTCTACTTTTGCATGTCATGCGCGAGAAAAACGCACCATACAAGTCTATGGAGATGCATCAAAAACGCATTGCACTCTGAGACACTTGCAAGTGCAATGTGTTTTTCATGCATCAATTGCCATAGAAAAGATAGAGCTCAGTCCATTTCACGCGCATTTTCGGCGCGTGAAAAACGCATTGAAATTGCATCAAAAACGAGCGTGAAAAACTGAGACTCTGAACAAACACTGACTGAAAACTGATTGCACTCTGATGCAAAATGCGCGTTTTTCACTGACCAAACCCTGATCGCACCCTGATCAGACTCTGACGTGATCTGCAACGCAAGTGTGGAAGGGGCCTAAGTGTTTAATCCCCCTATACCAGTGATGGCGAACCTATGGCACGGGTGTCAGAGGTGGCACTCGAAGACCTTTCTGTGGGCACCTGCGCCATCACCCCAATGCAGAGTTCGCCAGACAGGACTCAAGGCCTCCTGCAGTCTCAGGCAGCCCTTATTTCTACTGTATTGGTTTCCTCAGGTGCCTATACAATTTAAACATGTAACAGAGCAGGGAGTCATAAGTTAGGCCCCTTTCACACTTGCATTTTTCACGCGCGTTTTCTGCGCGTGCTTTTGACGCGCAGAACTTGCATTGCACTCTGACCCATTGTAACCAATGGGCTTTTTCAGACTTGCATTCTTTTTCACACACACACACGCGCGTTTTTTTTAACGCACGTTTAAATCTCAGCATGCTCTACTTTTGCATGTCACGCGCGTGAAAAACGCACCATATAAGTCTATGGAGACGTATCAAAAACGCATTGCACTCTGAGACACTTGCAAGTGCAAGGCGTTTTTCACCCATCAATTGCCATAGAAAAGAGCTCAGTCCTGAGTCCATTTAACGCGCGTGAAAAACGCATTGAAATTGCATCAAAAACGCGTGTGAACAAACACTGACTGAAAACTGATTGCAGTCTGATGCAAAATGCGCGTTTTTCACTGACCAAACCCTGATCACACCCTGATCAGACTCTGACGTGATCTGCAACGCAAGTGTGGAAGGGGCCTTACTGTTTAAATTGTCAAATCGGCACTTTGCTAAAGATATTTGGGTTTCGGTCGTAGTTTTGGCACTCGGCATCTAAAAGGTTTGCCATCACTGCCCTATACAATCAACCCATTTTCAGATCTGCACCCCTCAAGCTATCAGAAACAGCTTTTAGAATGTCATTTGGGCCCGGGTGAAAGCATGTAAAATCCAAGCCCACAGAAAACGTTTTGGCCAATGTGGCTTTTCACCATGTTCACGCATTTGGAATGTTTTTTCCTGCTTCCCAGTACACGTACATGGAATTTAAATAGCGTCATATGAAGTGCAATTTGTACGCGACGAAATAAGCCAAACACAGCCTTATGTGGAAAAACTAAAAAAGTTATAGATTTTTGAGTTGGTGATTGAAAAAATGGAGTGAAAAAAAACTAAAAAAGGCAGTCGTTAGGGGTTAAGGTAAATTGGGATTAAACTGGACAAAAAAACGCATGGTTATTCAACGGACTGGAAAGGATGACGAAAAACAGGTTCAAAAAGCCACAGTGGACACACGCCCTAAAGCTGCGTCACGCGTAGCATTTAAATGTTTTCAAAGGAGGGAATTTGGCTTCATTTTGCGTTTATTCCTGAAATGGATTGCGATCAGGTAATATTGCGTACGGATCCAACACCCCTCATTGTTGTGTTTGAATTGCGTTTCAAAATGCATTCAAACGCCAAATGTGATGAAAGTGGCCTCAGGCTGGTTCAAACACCAGCTGTGATGACTGGTTACAAACATATGAAATGCCTAAAAAAGATGGTGCCCTGTTGCCTAAATCGCAAATGACATGAGTGAATTGCAAATTTTGGCATGCTGTTATCCTCACTTTCACTAAGGATGCGGTCACATAAATGCATTTAAAAATATGAAGTGTGTTCAGCTGTGCTGGCGAGAGGTACGGGCCTTGGTCGACGATCAATATGCGTTTTTATAAAAAAACATGCCCTTCGGTAACCAGAATCCGGCGTCTTGCATTAAAACAGTATAAAGACACCAAAGGTTCTGGTGAACCGATTGCTGTGTTTCCAATAGGCCCAAACCTGTACCTAGCGCTTTGCTGACACTGTTCCGTTATCCAGATACATTTTCTGGATGGTGCCAAGCACCGAGGCGTTGATTAAAATTTTAGTTGTAGTAGCGCCTTTGAATTATAGGTTTTCATAATGAAAACACCGCAAGCTCGTCCCGAATCGTGCAGGCGTGTCCATAGAAACGCCGATGCGATCGGAGGGCGAGGCCCGCCCCGGTGGGCGCGCTTTGTCTGCGTTTGCAAGCGCCAGACAAAGCGCCACGTGTGCCGCCGGCCTTTAGGGTGATGGCCACACATGGTGTTTTGAACCGTGTTGGTCGTTTTAAGCAATTCCGTAAAAAAACGCATCGTTTTTGGAAAAAGGCATGCTTTTTTGTTTGAAAGGTTTCCAAATTTGGCAATAAAAAACGGACAAAAAAACGGATCCGTTTTTAAAAAACGCTAATGCGTTTTTTAATGGGACTGCTTAAAAGATGGACCAACAAACGCTTTCAAAAAAAATGCCATGTGTGGCATACACCCTTTGAAAAACGCAAACGCAGACAAATTAAAGACACATTAAAAATAATGCAAAAAACGGGCGCTCGTTCACGATCGCAGGCGTTTTCCGATGCGATGGGCCGCGGCCGCCCCAGGTGGGGTATGTAGTGGCCTCTGTCGTGCGTTTTCCAAACAAGGGCTAAGGCCGGCGCCAAACGTAGCCTTTGTAGCGCTTGCAAACGCAACGCAGACAAAGTTGCGCCACCGGGGGCGGCTCGGCCGATCGCATCGGCGTTTCTATGGAAAGAATGCGATCGCGGAACGAGACGCCGGTTGTTTTGCGTTTTAAATTAACGCAAAACACCGGCGGCTAGTTCCCGATCGCAGACAAAGCCTACGTGTGGCGCCGGCATAAGGGTGCGTTACAATTTACACTTTTAGAGAGCAAAGGCCGCGTCACCGATACGCTAGCGCGACACTAGAGCACAGGGCGGACCCCAGCCGATCGCATATTGCATTCCCAGGAACCACATGCGATCGATAACCCGTTTGCATGCATTTCTGTGGAAACGCATATGGAAATGAGCCAAGGCCCGCCCCTGGCGATAGCGGCGCTGTTATGAACGCGCTAACCGGAATGTGTAACCGCCGGACAAAAAGCGGGAGTGAACTGCATCTGGAAAAAATTGCAGTGTGAATGCGACCTTAGTGAGATGCGGTGACATGTACTGATGTCTCTCTTTCAGTTATGTGGGAATCATCGAGCCACCTTGCCAATGGAGCCGGATCTTTGGCAGTACAAGAGATCCTGTCCTCCACCGACAGAAGCCACCCGGACACATAGATAGGCGGCAGGGGCTGGGCCTCACACTGAATGAGATGGACAGCAGCTCCTACGCATACCATCATCCTCGGCCGTGTCCAGACACGGCGGGTTAGTGCAGCTTGCGGCAACCCGCGGCGAGAGCCGAATTTTAGGTTTATAGGTGACGCAAACCCAGAGAGCAGTGTGGGGCTGATGTCAGGACCTGGGGGGAACGGGTACTTGAAAGGGATTTAAAACTATTGGGTTGGGGTATTTCGGACGGGTGGACGGCATATGAAGGGAACTTTCTCACGTTTTGTGAAACAATTCGGCAGAGATGAGGACATTATAGCTGCGCCCATCAGGTCACTGCCGCAGCCGCCATTTCTAATCAGACGGATTGTAGTAACGTTCTTGAATCCAGAGTCCCGCCTAAACTGATTGAGCAATGGCGGTTTGCAGACTCTTGTCACGTGAGGCCGGTGTATAAACCACTGCTGTGGGAACCCAGCACGGAGGGGCAGGGGTTAAAATCTGCAAAAAGATCATGACATTGCGTTTTATCAGTGTGAATTGAAGTTAAAACCATGGTTTAAAAATATTTTTTTTTTAATATAATTTCCAGCGAAACTGCACTGTGTGAAATATGCATTTGGCACAGTTTGTTATTAAATTGTTTTATCTGTAAAGTATTTCCACAAAATATTGCATGAAGTGTTTTTGTAATGCATTTATATATTTTATCAAAACGATGCTATTTTAAAACATTTTTTTTCATTAGAGACCGGTGACACAAGTGGCGTTTTGGTGTGTGTTTTACATTTAGTTTTTGCAGCGTTGTTTTGCATATTGGCTTTTTAACCCCTTAAGGACGCAGCCATTTTGTAGCTTTAAGGACATAACCGTCCGTCATAACGCGACGCTAGCGCACAGGGGGAGGGTCCTCGGCCCGACACACAGCGTTTGAGGGAAACACGCTGGTATTGTTATGCGATCGCAAGCGTTCGAGGGAAAGCATGTGGTTCGGGCCGAGGACCTCCCCCTGGGCGGCTAGCGTCGCGTTATGAACGGACACCTAGGGTACGTGTGACCGCGGCCTGAGGGGAAGACACACGGGCGTTTTGGGCCATTTTTAGTTAGGGCGTTTCAGATTGTAAAAAACGCCTGCGTTTTTGACAATTTACCAATTATCTTAATTCAAATGAGTCAAAAACGCTGCGTTTCTACGATTTTTGAAAACCGCACTAACCAAAACGGCTAAAAACGCCAGTGTGTCGTTATCCTAAGGCTCAGTCCCATTTGGGGATTTGAATTGCGTTCTTTATATGGTTATGGATTTTGAACTCTATTACTTATCAAAACGATTCCAGAGATTTTTTTTCCTCACATGTGCTTCATTTTAGTGGTACCATTTTGCTGCTAAGTTGCGTTTGGTTGACAAAAAAAAAGAAGAAAAAATGATAATTTTTTTTTTTAAAAAATTTGCCATTTTTGAAATTCAAAATCATGTGTTCTCAGGCAGATCGATTTACCACCTAAATAAATTGCTGAATAACATTTCCCATTTGTCACTTTACCCTTTTCACATTTTGAAATGTCGGGATAATTTAGTTTGATGTCACGCGGCTTACAAATTGAAAATATCGATTTTCCGGATTTCCGAATTGGACTATTTGGGGATAAATACAGTTTGAATGAAATTTTACATATTAGCATCGCAATCCCCCTATACCCAGTGATGGCGAAACCTATGGCACGGGGTCCAGAGTGGCACTCGAAGACCTTTCTGTGTTGCACCTGCGCCATCACCCAATGCAGAGGTCGCCAGACCGGAATCAAGGCCTCCTGCAGTCCCGGCACCCTTATTTCATGATTGGTTCCTCAGGTGCCTTACAATTTAAAACATGTAACAGAGCAGGGAGTCATAGTTAGGCCCCTTTCAACTTGAGTTTTCACGCGCAGGTTTTCTGCGCGTGCTTGGTGTGATGTGGCAGAACATTGCATTGCACAGACCCATTTTAACCAATGGCTTTTTCAGACTTGCATTCTTTTTCACGCACACACGCGCGTTTCTTTAACGAGCGTTTAAATTCGGCAGGCTCACTTTTGCAGGTCATGCGCGAGAAAAACGCACCATAAAAGTCTATGGAGATGCATCAAAAGCAGCACTTGGCACTTGCAAGTGCAATGTGTTTCATGCATCAATTGCCATAGAAAAGGATAGAGCTCAGTCCACATTTCACGCGCATTTTCGGCGCGGCAAAAGCATTGAAATGGCATCAAAACGGCGTGAAAAACTGAGACTCTGAAAAACACTGACTGAAACTGATTGCATATGATGCAAAATGCGAGTTTTCACTGACAAAACCCTGATCGAACCCTGATCAGAATCTGACGTGATCTGACAACGCACAGTGTGGAAGGGGCCTAAGGTTAAATTGTCAAATTGGAATTTGTAAAGAATTTGGGTTTCGGTCAGAGTTTTGGCACCGGCATCTAAAAGGTTTGCCATAATGCCCTATACAATCAACCCATTTTCAGATCTGCACCCCTCAAGCTATCAGAAACAGCTTTTAGAAAGATTGTTAACCCCATGAGATCTTCATAGTAAAAACGGACCAAAAACGGGTTCAAAACGCCATGTTTGGCATCACCCTTAGGCCAGCAGCACACATGGCGTTTCAAACCCGTTTTTGGACCGTTTTTAATCAGTCCCTGATGCATGTGATTGTGGCAGCCATAAGTATTAAAGTAACATTCAAATCATAATCCTTTGATGTAGCAAAGTGTATCCTAAACATACGGGAACTTCTACTTGAACACTAGATTCTGTGCGTCCATTGTGCTTTGTGGATGTAAAGTATCTGGATGTACTTGGCAGTGAAGTTCAGCATTGCTGTAGCATCCCTAATCAGTTGTGATGGTATAAATGCATTAACCATGGGAATTGTTTGGAGGGTATCAAATAAAATGAACTGGGAGCTAAAATCTAAGCAGCCGCTCACTATGAAGGCGGATTGCCAGTATTTATGTAGTGCATATATAATCCCAGAATGAGTACACATCATATGCTGAGAAATGATGAGCCGTAAAGAATATCTGTCACGACTGGAATCAGTTTATTAAAATATTGCACTGAAAATTTACATTTATTCCAACAATTTTTACAAATGAAAGTGCAGTGTGCATGTGGATTCCTGAAATACTCAATCTTTATCTTCGATAACAACTGCAAGTGTATTGGGGGATGTCTTTACCAGCTTTGCACCTTTAGAGGCTGGAGCACTTGTCCATTCTTCTTTGCAGTATAAGCACAACAGTGATAAGTGGTCGGAGACATCAGATTCCAGTGACAATCGGATTTTAAAAATGTTGGATTCTCATAATAACCAAGATTAACAATAAAGCTTCATTGCAAACACCTTTGAGAACTGTTATAGCTGATTATTGTAGCCTAAGGGTGATGGCACACGTATGCGTTTTCAATGCGTTTTTAAGCAAAACGGGCCAAAAACGGATTGAAAACGCATACGTGTGACATCACCCTAAGGCTACAATACCTTTCCTCTTCTGCGCATGTCTTCATTCACCTGTTCGTTACCACACCTATTGTTTAGTATAAAACATTGGGGATCATTTACTAAGGGCCCGAATCGCGTTTTTACGTCGCATTACCCGAATTTTTCAGTTTTGGGCAGATTTTCACTGAATTGCCCTGGTTTTTTGGCGCACGCGATCGGATTGTGGCGCATCAGCACCAGCATGCACGTGACGGAAATCGGGGGGCGTGGCCGAATGAAAACTTGACGGATTCGGAGAAACCGCCGCATTTTTTTTTAAAAAGTGTCGCTGGACACGCGCTTACCTGCACTCGGCCTGGCTTGGTGAACTTTAGTGCATTCCGATGAACTTAAGCGCAGCAGCGACACCTGGTGGACGTCGGAGGAACTGCCTTTGTGAATCGCTGGAAGACCCGAATCCACCGCAGAGAATGTGCCGCTGGATTGCGAATGGACCGGGTACGTAAATCTGCCCCATTGTGTTGTGTATATGGGCAGATAGACCATGACTAAGGACGACATGCCAGTATCTGTCCGAAACACGTAGGTCTGCCGGCTCAACACATTTTTTAACAGGGAGCATTCCAGCTCTTTTTTTTTAACATGGCTCCTTTGTTTTTGTATTTGCATAAAATGGATTAAATAAAGAATATGCAATTTTAACTTATCTTCAACGAGTGCTGGATCCATCAATTCCTTCATTTCATGCTACACCTGAAGCGGCACAGGCTCCTTTTTTCAACTAGGACCCAAGCACCGTTCACATTTGGACTTTGGATATCACACAATAAGAAGTAACTTATATGCAGAAAAGGTGAGCTGGAAATTTTTATACAAACTATCTTTATCTGCATGGGGGAAAGATTTATAACAACCACCACCACAGCGCACAACATGGGTTTCTCCATCGCTTGCTCAGGCTGATGTGCAGTGTTGGTTTTCCCACCTAACAAATAGTTCACAAAATTTTGGTCTTGTCTAACCGACGAAAACCTTCTCTTTAGGGGAGAATACCTTTTGCACACCAAACTTTTATTTAGCCCATGATGGGTGTCGGGGACCGCACAATACGGGAACGCTTTAGAGGGCCCGATCCCTAGAAAGGGAGAAGACAGAGAGCGTTGTAGCCCACAGCGCGGCCCCTTGCCGCACGACAAGCCAAACGGTGACCGTCGGAATGTGCAGCACCAGAGTAGCAGCCCCCACAGGGGGTCAGTTTCCCCCCTTGAGTAGGCTCGAGATTCCCGAGGGCCGCGGGAAACTGAGAAGGGAACAAAATAATGAAAAACTTATTAAAAAAAAAAAAACGGTAGCCAGCTCGGCCAAAGAAGAAAGAGCGGACGGGGGGGGATAGGACAAACAGTCGGGCGGCACACACGTAACCCCCGCAGCGCTGGACCCCCCGCTCTGGGGCACCGTAGGCCCCTTGTAAGGGAGAGACGAAATAAAGACAAACGGGGGATCCGGAGGGGATGGAAAGGCCGAGGTTTCGACTGTGTGTGGAGTAGGAAGACGAAGCGGCCTCGGCCACAAGTCAGAGCAGACACACCACCACCTCGATTTTCGCCACTAGTCCCTTCATACCCGACTCCAGATTGGCATGCACAAGCCGATGGCGACATGCGGATACGTGCCCCCGTACCTAGCCACAACGGCAGTAGAAGGCCCGACCGCAAAAGCCTAGCGACGAAGACACAACCATCCAGATTCCATGAGACAGTGGCCC